>CALNXJ010000001.1:3750000-4135000 GCA_942486045.1 Pocillopora meandrina
TAAGAATATGAATTACTGGAAAGGGGATAAGCAAACTGAGGCAGAGAAGCCCAAAAGGTACTCTGATATGACCATGGATGAGTCCCCAAATGTCAGGAAACCTGGCCCCCAAAAGGAAACTAAAACTTGAGCAGGAACTTTTACTGATAATGATGAGGCTTCGCTTAGCTTTGTCTGTTGGGATCTGGCATTCCGATTTGCAATATCAGACACTCTTGTCAGTTTAATTTTTATCTCCTGGGTAAAGCTAATGAAATGTGAGCTCTCATGGCTTATCAAGTGGCCCTCTAAGGAGCAGACGAAGAAAGTGCTACCAAAGTGCTTCGAAAAATACTACTCTAAAGTTCGGTGCATTATTGACTGTTCAGAAGTATTCATCGAAACACCATCAAGCTTAGAGCTACAGGCTATTTGTTGGTCAGACTATAAACACCGTTGCACTTTTAAGTTTTTGATTGGAATAACTCCAAATGGATTAATTTCTTTTGTGTCTGATTGCTATGGGGGTAGAGCATCAGACAAATTTATTGTCATGGACAGTAGGTTCATGAACCACCTTAAGCCATTTGACCAAGTTATGGCAGACAGAGGCTTTAAGATTCGTGATGACTTGGCCATGTATCAGGCTACCTTGGCCATTCCCCCAAGTACTGTGGGCAACTTCCAAATGCCATCACAAGATGTGTTAGAAACATCAAGGTTGGCAAATGTGCGCATTTATGTAGAGCAGGCAATAGGTAGGGTCAAACACTTCAAGATTTTAAGTCATATAATGCCAATGAGCTGCCTTCCTTTGTGTGATGACATTCTCATTACATGTTGTAGCCTATGCAATCTTCTTCCTCCCCTATGTGAGTAATAAATATTTTAAAGAGAACCAAAAATACTAGTGCCTGTATTCTTCCTAGACAGTCTTGCAGTGATATGTAAAGTTGAAAACTGTTATGCTCATTCACTGCATGTAAAGTAAGCAGAGAGCTGTTCAGTCGCTAAGAAATATCCACCATAACTTTTAGATACCTTTATAATATAAAAAAATTCAACAGAAAGGACTAGAGCTATAGTACTGATATCTGTCTTACATATTAAATGACACTGATTGATTTATTCGATTAAGTAAAGCTGTTTGCAAGAGGAGCATAGCCAGTGAAGTTCTTCTAGTTCAATAGTGAGGTCTTCACATTCCCAGTGATACCACAGTGCACACTGATCACAGCATACACTATTTCCACCATACTTCTCAATTTCATCAGGTTCCAAGCACAGGCATTCACATTTTGGACAGTAAAAGATACCTACCAAGCCCAGCAAAACCTTAACAACATAGCCTTTGTAAAAGAAAACTAAATTCTGCTCAACTGTTTGATAAAAAACCTCATCTCGCTGAACTTCTTCCACTAAAGGGTCACCTACTTGTGTCCACACAACAAAATACCCCTTAAAGCAATTTGATAGGACAATTTCCCCTTGTAATTGGGTGTAGTACTTATGTCCTTTTTTCAGACATACTTTACCACTATCCATCTGTAAAAACTCAGTTCGATTCCAGGCATCAAGAACCCTTTCACCTTTAATGCTGTGTGGACATTTGCATTCAACAACAAATGTTCCACAGCAATCACAGGTGCCAATAGCATCAGGACTTGCCCCAATGTAAGGGAGATCCCTTTTTACAAATAAGCCACCCTCAAAAATCTGCATGTTGGTATGCTTAGGTCCCTCTGTTGTTACAAAAGCATCTAATGCCTCCTTCTCATGTGCTCGCCCCCATTGCACAGCTGGAACATTATTTAGGGACTGGTGATGAACAATCCTGGCAATAAGGGGTTTGGTCTTGACCACCTTTTTGCGTCCAGCTAAAAGTGTTTTCACTTTGGTATGAACCTCATGAAATTTTGAGGCAGTTATCCTTCCTTTCCTCTGCTCCACCCATTCTGTACATTGGCTTTGAGCCCTAGTGGCCTTTTCAATTGAATCACACTGATTCTGGCTCAAGTGAAGTGACTCAAGAAACCCTGTCACAATGGTTACTTCCCCTTCCCCCTTATGTTCTGAGGCAAATTTCTCTGCAACTTGGTTCAGTGGAAGAGGTAAGTCTTGTGCATCATGACTTTCTTCTTCCACTTCAACAGCCTTAAAAATCACTGACTTATCAGTAATTTTTTTCCATTTTTCAAGAAATCTATTTTTGCTTTCTTCAGTGGCAGCTCGTTCACACTCTCTGCGAGGATCAAAAGTTTTCTTTAAATCTGAGTTGATTTCCCTCCTTTCAACTTTGTCTTGTTGTGTGAAAGTTCTTATTTTTAAGTCTCTGATTTTCTTATTCCATCATTCCATCTGCATGGTACAGATGTACATGAAGGATTAGTGAAGCCCATAGAAACTGCATGCTCCACTTTGTACAAAAGTGCCATAACATGATTGCAACTTTGGGAGTAGCCTGCTGTACAGCTACACCATGCAGACAGGACACCCCCCTGATTTGTATCAATGGCTACCCACACCTCCCGTGGCTCATCTCTGACTCGTTGGGATGGTGTAACTTTGCACTTTAAAATACACTTAAAATACACCAGATACAAAGCTTAAATCCGAGTCCCTTAAAAATAAAAGAGAACTTTCCCAGGTAATCTTTTCATAGTTCATTCATCCTCTGCAAGCCTTTTCTGGAGGAAATTTTTGGTAAAGATCTTCTGGATTTACACTAGAGGGCTCTTTCTTTTTTTTACCAGATACACTTAACCCCCTTAAACTTAGGTAATCTTTTAGTTCATGATTCGAAATAAAAACAACTATTGAGCTTGAAAACACCTAAAGTACAAAAACCAAAACCAAAATTTTAAGTACGTTGTAATGCTACCACCGTAAAGCCTAAAATTTAAAGCTACACAATATCGATGGCTAAAAAATATATTCTAATTTCTCAACCGAAAGAAGTACTTTTTAAAATGCGATTTTCGCATCATAGCGGCCGCGAAGTCAACTTCGAACAACATATCAATCTGCCCATAAAACGCAGAGATAAAACGGTATTTCGCCAAGAAATTCGGCACTTACTTACAGTAACGCCTTATCTTTGTTCCCGCTAGATTTGGAGAAGAAAATAAGCAATTTTCCTTCAATAAAGTTAAGATATTGAGCGAAGGTACCGAAGCACGTCTAATAATTATAAAAGAATCTATCGCTCGTTGCCTAGCAACGAGGTTTTGTTTGACCCCCAAACAATATGGCCGCTATAAACCGTGGAAGGATCTATTGACACATGAATAAAGTTATTTTTATAAAAGTTATTATTATAGGGCAAGTACTGAAAGCAGTTCTTATGACCGATTGGTTAATAGATTATACGACAAAGGTTTGCAGGCATTGGATGTTGGTGGTTCTGGTGACTGCTTTTTCAAAGCAATTTCACATCAGTATTATGGTACTCCAGACCATCATATTGCTGTAGGGCATGCTGGTGTAAGCTATTTAGAACAACACCCTGATTTGTTTATCGAGAGTGTGTCTGAGAATTCATGAAAAAGTTATTTGCAAAGAATGGCCACACCAGGCACATGGTGTGACAACATTATCATACAAGCAGTAGCAAATCAACTTAATTGTGTCATTCATATCATTGAGTCCAGGCTTTCGTGCACACAAGGCTCTACAATTACGCCATCCACTACAGATCAAAATGCAAAAGTATTGTTTGTTGGTTACATAGAAGACTTGCATTATGTTTCTACAATACCTCATAGTAATACTACTAATAAGAATGCCTTAAAGTATCTAAAATCCAAATTATTACAATCTGATGAGAAAATTAAGAAGAGAAACCTAGGCAGGCGAGATGCTTGGCAGAGAAAAAGGAAACAAGAGCAAACTACAAGGAATATTGCAAAAAAAGTGAAAAAGACGTGATAAGAAACAGTACTTATTAACTTTTGATGCAGAAAAACATGGAGATATTCACAAACAAGACTGGGCAAAACAAAACATAACTAAATTCCATAATTCCAATAATTATAACATTTACCAATGCAAAGTTTGTTTTGAAGCCTGGCCATTAAGAGTGACACTAAAATGTCCACAAAATTATACATGTTTGAGGTGCTCAAGAGAAAAAGAGTCACCAAAAAAATTCTCCAAGGAAAACTTTATGATACCCTCAGCAGTACCCACACAACTTTCTGGTTCAACGCAGGTAGAAGAAATGTTAATTGCTAAAGCTCTTCCTATAATGCATATTTATATCAAACCAGTGTAATGTCGTACGTCAATCATGTTGGATCACGTGACTAGAGAGAGAGATTATTATTAAAAGAAAGCAAGGTTTTTACTACAAGCAGGGCGTTGTGGTTCATTTTACTTTAGCTCTATTCGAGACTGATACTCTCGATACCACATCTGGCGACGAGGATTCTAAAATTCATGAATCCCACAGTCAATATTCACATCAACACCGGTTTTCATTGAGGAGTTCGCTGTGTAAATTTTTCTTGAAAGCACGTGCTGTTTGCGACACGCTCAACTCTGTGAGACCTCATGGCGGTTTCGCTACCAAGTTTTCCACCGTTCGACGTCCATGCCGATGGCAGTGCAGGTCCACGATGGAAAAGATGGCTAGGACGCTTAGAACGAATGCTTATCGGAATGAACATCAGAGCTGCGAAAAGGAAACGGGCTTTGTTGCTGCATTATGCCGGCACCGACGTAGACGAAATATTCGACACCTTACCAAACACTGGCGAAGACGGCGACTATGACACGGCGGTCGCGAAACTTAACGAGTATTTCTCCCCACAAGTCAACACCACATATGAAGTATATAATTTTCGCCAGACGAAGCAGAAAGAGGGTGAGTCGCTTGATAGTTTTCACACCAGGCTTCGCCAACTCGCGAAAACCCGCGAATTCAGCGATGTTGACAAAGAAATTAAAGAACATATTATTCTGACGTGCAGTTCCAGCTCGCTTAGACGCCGAGCGCCACGTGAAAACCCAACGTTAGAAGGTTTATTGAATCTAGGAAGAGCATTAGAACTCAGTGACAAACAAGCGAAAAGACGTAGAAGATACCGGAGGCGAATTCCAAGCCGTCAACAAAATCAAACGAAAAGAAGAGAATCGGCAAAGCCGCCCACGATACCAGCGTGACACACAATCACGCAATCGTCGTTTTGGAAACAAGCAAGGCAATTCTCCCAGAAAATGTGGCAAATGTGGCGGGTACGCACCTCACAAAAAATCCATGTCCTGCGCAAGGAAAAGTCTGTAAAAAGCCTGCGGGAAAAATTGGCCATTTTGCTCATGTTTGTCGTTCAAAACCTCGTACCGTGGCCTCCGTGGAAACTGGTCAAACCTCTGATGAAGAATATGAGTACGCGTTTACACTGTCGACCATCAAGAAAACAAGAAGCCACCCATATGTCAGCTACAAATCAATGGAAGAAACGTGAACATGATGATCGACTCGGGTGCATCTGTTAATCTTCTTGATGAAATAACCTTTCAAAGAATTAACAGTCACGGCAGTGAAAGCCTGCAGCCTGTTCACACCAAGATTTATTCATATGGATCTAAAGTCCCTCTTCCTACCCTGGGAATCCTCACTGCAACCGTGAAATCCAGTAACACGAGCACCTCCGCTCAGCTGACTGTTGTTAAAGGAGAAAACGGAAATCTTCTCAGCTATCACACTGCAAAGAAACTAGGTCTGATTGCGGTTTCTATTAATACTGCCACCGTCACTGAAAGAAACAAAAGACGACCGGAGTCTCTAAAAGAAGAGTTCAAATCACTGTTTGGAGGCATAGGAAAGTACCAAACAAACAAGTGAAGTTACACATTGACCCCGATGTTACACCCGACAGCAACCCCACAGACGAATTCCATTTCATGTTAGAGACGATGTCGAAAAAGAGCTTGAGAGACTTGAGAAACTCGACATCATCGAGAAAGTTGAAGGGCCCACACCCTGGATCAGTCCAATTGTTGTCGTCCCCAAAAAATCCGGAGAAGTTCGAATCTGTGTTGATATGCGTGAGGCAAACCAAGCAATTAAGCGGGAAAAGCATCTCATGCCAACCATTGATGACCTTGTTGCTGATTTGAATGGTGCAACGCTTTTCAGTACATTAGATCTGTCCTCAGGATACCACCAGCTTGAGTTATCACCTGAAAGTCGTTATGTCACAACCTTCAGTACACATGCTGGCCTAAGAAGATACAAACGTTTGCCTTTTGGAATTAATGCAGCGTCCGAAATTTTCCAGGAAAAGATCAGGGAACTCCTTTCTGGCCTCCCAGGATGTAAAAACATCTCAGATGACATCATAGTATTTGGAAAAGACCAGGAAGAACACAACAAGAATCTCCGTGGTGTTCTCCAGAGGCTTAAAGAAAATAACCTCCGTCTCAACAAAGACAAGTGTGCGTTTTCCAAAACTGAAATCAAGTTCTATGGTCACATTTTCAGCTCTGTCGGTGTTAGACCTGATCCAAAGAAAGTTAAAGCAATCCACGAGGCACAATCTCCTCGGAACCATAGTGAACTGAAGTCTTTTCTTGGTATGGCACAGTACGTCTCCCGATTCATACCAGACTATGCCACAATCACGACCCCTTTGCGCCTGCTGACCCGACAGGACACCCCTTGGAAATGGGAGCAAGAAGAACAAAAGGCATTGGACAAGCTGAAAGAAGCCCTCGCTGGGGATCAAGTTATGTCCTATTTTGATCCAAGAAAGAAGACCGAAATCATTGTCGATGCGAGTCCAACTGGTCTTGGTGGACTGTTAATACAAGAAGGCAAAATTCTTAGTTATGCAAGCCGTGCTTTGAGTGATGTGGAAAGTCGCTACTCCCAAACAGAGAGAGAGATGCTTGCCGTAGTATGGGGAGTGGAACATTTTCATCTGTATGTTTATGGTGCCCAGTTTTCTGTTATTACTGATCATAAACCTCTCATAGGCATCTTTAAGAACCACAAGCAAACTTCCCCAAGAATGGACAGGTGGAAACTTCGACTCATGCCCTACGACTGTCAGCTGATCTATCGGCCTGGAAGAGATGCGAAAACCCTGCTGATTACATGAGCCGACATCCGTGTCCCACAGCACCAGAAGAACAAAATTTGGCTGAAGATTATGCCAACTATGTATGCTCTAATGCTGTACCAAGAGCAATGACGCTCGAAGAAATAAAACACGAAACCAGAAATGATGCAGAAATGCAAGCTGTCATCAAGGCTGTGGAAACTGGCCAATGGAATGTCCCAGACGTACAGAAATACAAGAAGCTCAAGGAAGAATTATCAGTGTTCAATGGACTAGTATTGAGAAGAAACAGAATTGTGATACCATTTACTCTCAGAAGTAAAGCAGTAGACCTGGCACATGGTGGTCACCAGGGATTGTCAAAACAAAGCAACTCATCCGAGACAAAGTGTGGTTCCCGAATCGACAACCCAACAGAAGAGAAGGTCAAAAGCTGTCTTTCATGTCAAGCTGCATCGACCAAGTCACCACCGATTGAACCCCTTCAATGACGCCACTCCCTAGCGGACCTTGGAGAGAAGTCGCAGTGGATTTTGCTGGACCGTTCCCCTCTGGTGATTACATCATGGTTGTAACAGATGAATTCAGCCGTTTTCCGAAGTAGAAATACTTACCTCAACATCAGCAAGAGTTGTGATCCCTAAACTTGATGCAATATTCTCAAGACAAGGTATTCCTGATGTCCTGAAAAGTGACAATGGTCCACCGTTTAATGGTCATGAATTTAAGAACTTTTCTGACTACTTAGGATTCAAGCATAGAAGGATAACCCCGTATTGGCCAAGAGCAAATGGAGAAGCGGAACGACTGGTTCAGACCCTCCAAAAGTCTATCAGAATTGCTCACCTAGAAGGCAAAAATTGGAAGCAAGAGTTGTACAAGTTCTTACGGCAATATCGTTGCAACACCCCACTCCACCATCAATGTGTCTCCAAGTGAAGCCTTAAACAGCAGAAAACTCAAGACCACACTACCAGAGTCACCGATCACCCAACACAAGCTGCCGCGATATACACTTCAAGATCCATCCGCTAGCGTCGCCCAGAGATGCTCTGCAAAAGCAGAAAATGAAGGTCTATGCTGACCTCAAAGCGCATGCTCAAGAACGAGAGATTAAGCCAGGAGAAGTTGTACTCATTAGACAACCCAAACAAAACAAGCTCAGCACTCCATAAATCCAAAACCATTCATCGTGGAGGAACAGAAAGGCACCATGGTCACAGCGAGTGATGGTTCACACACTGTTACGAGGAATTCATCGCAGTTCAAAGTTATTCCGAAACATCTTGCACCCTGCCAAGAGAATGGTGGAAGGAAAGATGAAGAAAAGACACAATGTCCATCCAAAATGAAAGCTGACGCCTTGCCGAGACGATCGAAACGACAGATCAAACCTCCTGTCAGGTTTTCAGACTATGTACAAATCGTCTACGAGAAATAGGCTGGAAAAGGAACTTTTCTGATTCTCTGAGAACGTTGACATAATATGAAGTGTTTGAAGGAAAAGAGATCTCAGTTTAAATTCAGTTTGAATGTTGATTATTGAACTTTGATTACAAAACGATGTACATTGTTTTGTTTAGAATTTTAGGACGTTTATCACTTAAAATACAGTTAGTCACCTTGTGTTCTTTTCATCCGAAAAAAAGGGAGGGATGTAATGTCGTACGTCAATCATGTTGGATCACGTGACTAGAGAGAGATTATTATTAAAAGAAAGCAAGGTTTTTACTACAAGCAGGGCGTTGTGGTTCATTTTACTTTAGCTCTATTCGAGACTGATACTCTCGATACCACAACCAGGAGGACAAAGAGGATATTCTGGACATACAATAAATCTACCTCAAAATGTCAGTGAATTGGCTCAATCACTTCCAAGATACCCTAAAGATTTATCAATAACTATTGTTAAAGCTAAAGGAAAGGGAAATTTTGTTAAAAACCTTTCAATAAGAAGGCAAGTGGTATCAGATGCAATTCACTGGCTCATTAAAAATAATCCACATTATTCAGACATTGAATTAAATTATAACGCATTAAATTCTTTACCAGAAAATGATGTTCCCAGCGAACTTCTTTCAATAGAAACAGATGACACTACAACAGATGATAATAAAACTCCCCTCCCAGATTTTGGTCCTGTTTCTAGTGAAGAAGATATTGTTTATGACAGTAATACAGATTCTTCAAGTTTTCTACCTGTAAATGACACCCACCAACAAGAAATTGATTTCATTCGTAACAATCTTTCCCAGGGACAAATAAACTGGCCGACTTTAGATAATAGCCCATTAAATGAGTATGTCACTCCATATTTAGCCACAATGGCATTTCCAACATTGTTTCCTGATGGTAAAGGAGATCCAACAAATTCTGCAATTTTAAAAAATGCAACTCTGAAAGAAAAGGTTAAACATCTAATAAAATTTGCAGAGAAAAAAGACAGTAAATGGATTTATCGTTTTGCAAATCATCCTAGATTTTCATACTGGGCTTTAAACATGATTCAGCGTAAACAAATTTTACAACAAACTGGAATTTTTTAAAAACAAAATCCTGGAGAACAACATTTAACTATGGAAGAACTGAGAGAAATGGTCAACAATAATAATACAAACCTTTTTCTGAACAAGCTGTCCCGTTACGTCACTAACATAACTGGATCAGATGCTTATTGGTACAAAGCAAAAGAGGATTTAAAAGCAATCATTCAGCATGCTGGACCGTCAACATTCTTTTTCACATATATAGCAGCAGATATGCATTGGCCAGAATTGCATTTTCTTTTTGGAAATGAAAGAGATGAAGGGATTACAGGTAGCTTATCTGAAATAAGATGTAACAATGTTATTAACAATCCCCATATTGTTGATTGGTTTTTTACTGAACGCTTGAAAAAGTTTATTAAACACTGGCTATATGATTCACTTGATGCAAAATGGCACTAGTATAGATTTGAGTATCAATCTAGAGGAGGCATTCATTGCCATGGTGTTGCTAAACTTAACAATGATCCAGGCCTGTGCAAGTTGAGTGAAACTGCACTTAATGGTTGTTTGGCAGAGAATAGTAAAGATAATGCTACCAGTACAATAGTAAATGGGGGTAAAATGGCTACCAAAAAGATCTGTCAATATGTTGATTGGCTCTTGTCTACATGTAACCCAAATCCTCCAGATAATGGTCTGTGAATAAAGCCTTCTATTCATCCATGTCAGGAATACCACAAAAATTTAAAGATTCTGACAATGACTATATTGATCTGTTGAATATGGTTCAAAGACACACTCGTTGTAGTACAAGTTATTGTTTAAGGAAAAAGCACAATGAAACAGAACCAAAATGTAGATTTAACTTTCCATTTGAAACCTGTACAAAAACGTCATTGCATTTTGAACTTATTCATTCAAAAGACAACACATCAAAATACAAAGTTCAAGTAACTACAAAAAGGAATGATTCCAGAGTAAACAACCACCAGCGCTTTCAACTCCAAGGCTGGAGGGCAAATTGTGATATTCAAATTGTTATAGACTACCATGCATGTGTGGAGTACTTAGCAAAATATGCAGCAAAAAGTGAAACCAAATCACATCTCCTTAAGCAAGCATTTAGTACCATTGTGCATAACTCTCAAGTGAATACCAATGCTTCATCCATAATTAAGAAAACTGTCATGAAAACACTTGGCCAAAGAGATTTTTCTGCACAAGAGACAATGCACCATTTACTGTCCTTAAACCTTCTAAGCTCATCCTTTAATGTAGTTCCTATAACCTTAAATAGTTCACGCAGACTTAATATCACAACACAGCCTGATGATAGAGCAACAACAGACAGTTTGCTTGATGCCTACGCTGAACGTGACAAATATCAAGGCACTGTAGCATGTGACTTATGTAATTTAAATTTTCTCCAATTTGCAATGAAATATCGTCTTGTCAATGGAAAATTAGTAGATCAACCAGATAATGTAGTACCAAGAGTTTATCCCACATACTCATCAAATCCCAAAAGTACAAATTTTGGTTTATACTGTAAATACTGTAAAGAAATCTCATGCAGCAAAATTGTACTGTAACAGCAACTACTGGCAAAGCTTCATTCAATATTAATGGCATAACTGTCCATTCACTTCTTAACTTACCTGTTGGTGCCAGAGGAAACACAGATTTGAAAGGACAAGCACTTGTAAGATTGCAAGATAAACTACAAAACATTAAATATATACTTATTGATGAATACTCTATGCTTGGACAAACTTTGCTTGGCTGGATTGATAAACGTTGTAGACAGGCAACTGGGCAACAGGATGAAGTATTTGGAAATGTATCAATTATTTTAATAGGCGACCCTGCTCAATTACACCTGTTGCAGACAAACCTTTGTATCATGCGAAACCATCAGGAGTAATAGGTGAACAAGGCCATCTTGCATATTTGATGTTTGACAAAGTGGTAAAGCTATCTGAAAATCAACGTGTGCAAGGTTCAAACCCAGAACAGGTTTCTTTTAAACAATTGTTAGAGCGTCTCAGAAATGGAGATTCAACTCAAGAAGACTGGCAACTTCTTCTTTCTCGCCAGCCATCAGCTGTTCCAAATCTAAGTGAATTTGAAAATGCAATGAGACTGTTTTATGGCAATGATCAAGTTGCTACTTATAATTATGATCAACTATTAAAGCTTCGTCAACCAATAGCTCAAATTGACGCTCGTCATTCCTCTTCCATTGCAAAGGCTGTATCTCCTGAAGAAATGTGCGGATTAGTTCCAACCTTATTCTTAGCTACAAAAGCTTCTGTCATGCTAACTATGAATTTGTGGTCAGAAGTTGGACTTTGTAATGGAGCAATAGGAAAAGTAATAGATATCATTTATACAGACAACCACTCGCCACCAAACCTACCTGTAGCAGTAATAGTTCAGTTTGACCATTACACAGGACCATCATTTATTGACACTTTACCAAAATGTGTTCCAATTCCTCCTGTTACTATTACTTCTAAGTCCCTCGAAACATTTCATGAAAGACAGCAATTACCATTGAAGCTTGCATGGGCAATAACAATACATAAAAGCGAAGGACTAACTCTTCCAAAAGCATGGATCGATATTGGACCAAGTGAAAAAGCACCAGGAATTACATATGTTGCCATAAGCAGAGTTCGATCACTCAATTCTTGCATAATCGAGCCAATGACATTTGAGCGTTTAACAAGTATTAAAAAATCTTCTCAATTTGAATTTAGGCTAATGGAAGAAAATTGCTTGGATAAATTAGCAGAAGATACAAAAACTCTTTTTACAAAGACGTAATTTATATTTCTTGGGTTCTTTTAAACCAACAACATAACCTTATTACAGTATGGAAATAAAGAATTTGTCAAAAGTTACATCAAGGATTTCACATAGTGGCCATAAGTAGAGCTTTCCACTTCAGAAAATGTCCGTTAGGACCTTCAACTGTATTAAATTTTGAAGTGTTTTTATTTATTTATTTTTTTTATAACAACGACACATCATTGGCATAATTCTGTTGTAAGTTAAATTCCTAAATTATCAAAACAATACTTATCATTCTAGAATTCATTGGATAAAACTTTTAGTTAACTAACACATCCTTTTCTCTATCAGGAAATACTGTAATTCAAAGTACAAACAAAATGTCTTCACCGTCAAGCCCTTTAAAACGCAAAGGTATGTATATCTATAGCATTTCACTTACTGAGAATTCATGTCATACCATGGCTGCCTTAATCTAACCAATTCCTGAAATATTTTCTCATGAAAGCAATGCGGATCAAATATATTATTATGGTGACCTCCTGTTCTTGAATTCTTACGATATCTATAAACAGCTAAAAACGACTACAGTAATCGATTTCTTCATAAAATCCAAACAATTTATTTCTACCTTCATTTTTTTTCAGAAAGCGACCCAGGATTTATTTCAAACGTCTCTCCAATGAAGAAAGCAAAAAAAGGAACGCAATATTATCATTGCACCCTTCAGACCTCACCCACTAAAGCTTGGAGAGTAGTAGGATTCGATCAGGCAACGCATACTCAATGTCAACATTACGAGAAAACTGGCAATCCCGTGAAACTACTGAATGTCAAGGAGGACAATGGGCAATTTCTTGTAAATCAAACCACAACTTTGCTACAAATGACCAACAGCGATGTAACTTTCACAAGTACCCCCTCGTCGTCTTTTGTCAGATAATGCCAAACAAAGTAGCCCCACAGTAGCTTCAAACATCACGTTGAATCAGCTGCCAACACTTACAAGAAATCAGAAAGTTAATGTCACTGGAATCCTAACTCTTTGCCAAACGCCGGCCAAAGAAGTGAAAAAAAGAAATAGTGAGAATGGAAAGGTCAAGGAGGATTGCGTTATCAAAGATGCAACCGGTAACGCAATCCTCCACATATGGGATGACCTCATAGACAAGGTCCAGAACTCGAAAAGTTACACTTTCAAGAACCTCAGCATGAAAAACTATTCAGGAAATACTATGCTCGGAACCACAGCATGGACAACCTTTGATGAAGTCCAAACAGAACTCAAACAAGTCAAAGGACCAGATCTTTTAGAAAACAAGGAGAAAAAAGTTACAGTCCAAGAATTTAAATTTGTCGACAAACTAAACATTTATTTCCAATGTCAAATAAAGGCTTGCAACAGAAAAATGCCATACGACATCAATGCAAACATCATTAAATGCCCATCATGTGGTGCAACCCAAAAGACGAAAGCATCGAAGAAAGCCATGTATGCAAGACTATGTGCCGATGTGGATGGAAGGGAAACCTGGTTCACTGCATTCACAGATGTCTTGAAAAGCTTCATCGACAACAAGCAAGAATCGAATCTAACGTCTGATCAAATATCAGAAGCACTCCTTTCCGCAGAAAATGTCACAATGTCAGTGGATGGATCCTCCAATTATGTGAAAAACATTCTGAAGCCTGAATAACTTGAATGAACATAACAAAAACTAACAATTATGATACAAATGTGACTGCTAAAAGACAGTCTTCATACAAATAAACATTTCTTAATCAGTTATAGCTTCAGTTTTAACATGAATGTGAAGTTAATCATACAAGTCACACTGCTAAAAAATTACAATAACAATTAGCATTCCTTAATTATGTTGTAGTTACAGTTTCAACATGACAATTTAGTGCATGTGTTTTCATTGATCTACGGAAAAAATATTAATTATGTTGTAGTTACAGTTTCAACATGACAATTTAGTGCATGTGTTTTCAATGATCTAGGGAAACAATATTAATTATGTTATAGTTACAGTTTCAACATGAACATTGTAGTGCATGAATGTGCTTTCATTGATCTATTTAGAAAAGTTACATACAAATGTGACTAACAAAATAATATGTCGTAACAACTACAACATTGTATTTGTAAATTACTTTGCATTCCAGTTTTTAAATGAACATTTAATGAATGTCCTTTCACTCATCTATGCAAGAATAGTTATATACAATACAGTCATTTCGTTTCAGTTTTATTAACAAATAGTTTGTGTTTTTAACAGATATAATTCAAAACAATATTGATACATTTCTCTTTCCATTACAATTTCAAATAAATCATTGTTCCATTACATCAAATGACCTTGACTCAATCAATATGTTCATTTTATAATCAACAGTGTTTTTATTTACAACGTGAAAAAACCACCATTTTGTCAAACCCAACACAAAATAGAACTGGTGTATAATCAAACTGGTGTTACTGTTTCACAAGGTCAGTAAAACCACTCTTAGGTCCCTTTGTCTCGTTTATGGGAAAACAATCACCCACACTATGCAACCCTTTATTGCGCTGCAAATATAAATGCTCAAAATGGAAAAAGAACACAACGCCACTGTTTTACAATGAAATCGTTAACCTCAGTGAAACAAATCATGCATAGCCCTCGCACGCACTTCCTAACCTATGGTTATTACTAGTTTTAAAACTATTCTCTGTGCAACTATCCTTTCATTTATCTATTTGTACATGACCCCACAAGCTACAAAGCTTAAATCCTTATCTTGTATAAAGAGAGGTAATTATTACTGTTATTATTATTGTTAGAAACTCTTTATGCTTAACAAAGTTAGCAAGGGTCATTGTCCTGAGTATTTCACCTCATATTTGAAACATGTTACCTCTACACATGGTTATCGAACTAGATCTGCTCTCTGTAATGACGTTTTGACACCATCATGTAAAAGAAACTCAGGGCTTAGGACTTTCCACTTAAGTGCATGTTGTCTATGGAATAATCTAGGTGACACATATGGAAACATAATTTTTATCAAAGAAACCTCTTCACAAGAACATTTCAGATTAGTAGGACTTTTTGATTTTTATGATAAATTCTAATTATTTAGTTGGAAGTGTAATAATTAGTAGGATCAGTATGATTTATGTTTTTGTGTTTTGTTTTTGTTGAGGGCCACTATGTAAACTACCGGGCTATCGGTAATAATGTATTTCACCCTCGATAAATAAAGTATTTGTATTATTGTCACTACAACCCACTACTGAGTGTAGAGAGAATGACATGGTACTTAACATTTACTTGTTTTCTGACATTTTGTATGTAAGTCTGATAAGACAGACTCTGTATGATTGCAAAGGATTTTACTGTACAGTCCATGTCCTAAAAAATTGAGTATTTTTGTCTAACAACTTTGGCCATGCCACGATTATGTCCCAACCATGCCACATATTTTTTTTCCTCTAATCATGACATTGCTCTGTAAAAGAAGTTCAAGTGGTAGGGAAAGGATTCATAACTCCTCCTCTTAGACAGTGCAGTAAATGTGGATGCATCTGACTGATAATGTATGTTACATTTGCAGGATTTTTTCCATAAACCAAACTTGTTGCAAAAGCTATTGAAAATACACCACAGTCAGAACCATTTGCCTGTTGTTGCACTGGAACTCAATGAATTCCTTTAAAGGCTGGTTCAGTCAAATCAAAAGCTATTTCCCTTAACTCTTGAATCACAGGAGATGAGAGACATAGACATCAACCTAACCAGGAGGACTATATATGTAACCAGTACATACCCAGCGATTGTTATTAATATGGACTATTTGAATAAATGGTGCAGTCACAATATTAAATTGCCGAACTGAGCCAAGAGTAGGCCTCTGAAATCCTTATATGAGTTTACTGATTCTCCTCCGTATAATGTGGGCCTCGTGTATAATTACACAGTCTAGCCATCCATTTGGGGAAGCAATTGGGCCATATTCATGATGTCCCAGTTTTCCTTCTGGCTCATGCTTGTCACAAGGAGGCCTGTACATAATGACAGTTTTCAGAGTTGTTACTTCTTCAGTGTCAGAACTGACTGGGTTTAGTGACTGTTTTGTTGGTGTTTGTTGTGACATGTGTGACTGTTTGGTTGTTTTTTGTTGTAACATGTGTGACTGTTGGCCTGGTGTTGGTTGAGATGTGTGTGGTTGTTTGCTTAGTGTGTACTGTGTTATGTGTGACTGTTTGCTTAGAGTGTGATGTGACATGTGTGACTGTTTGATTGGTGTTTGTGGTGACATGTGTGAGGGTTTGACCTAATGTTTCTTGAGGTTTGTGTGATTGTTTGCTTGGTGTGTGTTGAGACATGTGTGAGTTTTGGTTTAGTATTTGCTGAGTGTTGCTTAGAGCCTCTTTTCTTAGATTTCTGGTAAAGCTTTTCATCTGGGGCAATACCAGGTTTTGGGAATAGTGTTGATACCCAAACAAGACAAGTGAAATTGCTGAATAGCACAACTCGGATTACAACACTTGACAGTATCCTCATCAGTTTCTTGTCTGCAATAGCACAATGCATCAGCCAGTGGAGCCCCATTCTCTGCAAGACTCTCTCTTCTTGTGTACCATCGAGCAAGTACTTCAGGCACAACACAAATTCTCCAAAATTTTTGTGGCCTGGGTACAACTTTACTTCAGTGGTCTGTATCTGGAAGAATTCTTTGTGATAGTAGCTTAAGTTCATTTGAGGAAACAGCACAAACAACAAAGTAACAGTAGTTCAACTTAGTTGAAAACAGTTGTTGCTGAGCCTGCTAATAATATTCGTGTGTGCTGGGCAGTATGAATTCCCCAGCACTGTTCTTTTTTAAACAAGAGGAGGGCTTTAAAACATAAGAATTAAAATCACTGTTTTCTAAACAGAGGGGACATCTAATCTCTCCACAACCTTTCCCACGGCAACCACATGAGCATACAAAATCTGAGGTAGCACGCAACCAAGGATACTCTTGACTAACAAAGAGACCACATTTGACTTTGGAACTCTGTGTTAATAGATAGCAGTCAGTTTTGTAAGTGCGCTAGTATTCTTCGTAAGCATTAAAAATCGAATTATCAAGTCTTTAGAACATAACTAAGGAAAGGTATCAGAAAGACTTACACAAGCCCCTCGACATCACATGAAACTCCAAAAAGTACTCTAACTCCACAGTTTGGCCACAGTTTAAAGTATCTTACTGACTGCTTCATTTTAACAAACACCCGAAAAGAGGGCTGTCTGACAAAATCTACACATTCCCAGCAGCTTTACCCACTTAGATCCAAAACAGAAGCTGGTAAAGAGAACTGGGTGGATCTTCATAAAGACAGACTATTCATAGGCTATTCATAGATAAAGCCCATGTGGCTCTCGGCAAAACTTGATCATTCCAATACCACCCAAAAGAGTCTTCGGTAGAGTTGCTCTTACTAGGAACAGTCGTGACGAAGCCGACCACGAAATTTACACAATCATCATGGCGGGAAGAAGCAAAATTTTTAGTTCGCCTATACTTTGGTTTCTTTTTGGCTTTTCTCTGTACATATTGGCATGTTTAAGTGGCAAAGATGCACACATCGGACTAGATATGCGCCTCGTCAAAGTAAACAAGCAAAGCTGGGATAATCATTGGTTTTTGAAACCGATATCTTCCATTTTGTTTCGACTCAATATCCGCCATATTGGATTCGTGTGGAAAGCTCGAGTCAGATTCAGGAATTCGAGAGTCAACTACTACAGCAACTCCGATGCAAGCTTCAACTTTGAATATTTACAACTATGTGGCGACATATGTCCTAACCCGGGCCTGCTTCCCCTGTTTGATGCACTTCACGTGGTGAGAGACAATGGAAAGCAAGGAGTATCCATCGGTCACTTTCGAACGTGCGAGGCCTCCGTAAGAACCTCCCGAAGTGAAAATACTTTTACAGCATACCAACCTGGATATCCTAACCATTTCTGAAACGCATCTGACACAAGATATAAGCGATAACGAAGTAAACATCGATGGATACCGAATTCTGAGAAGAGATAGGTCACACAAAGTAGGAGGCGGAGTCGCTATTTACTTCAACATTAGCCTAGATTGTGTACGATATATCCAAATATGACAACGACGGCATTGAAGCTCTCTGGATTGAATTGAAAGCTCACTCAAAAGATTACTTGTGGGTTGTGTATATAGACCTCCTGACGTTACATCTTTCTTTGATGAATTCAACCAAGTATTGAGTACAATTTGGATGTCTCGCAGGAATGTTGTGATCGCTGGTGACTTCAATTCAGATCAGCTTGCTACTAATGGAAATGGTGCGAAATTCAAACGCATCTTACAATCTTATAACTTTTGTAACATCATAAAAGCACCCACAAGAACCTCAGCACATTCTAACACTTTGATCGATCTGATTTTGACTATCAATACCTCAAAGGTCTCAAAGTCTGATGTGATTGAGTATTGCATAGCTGATCACAAATTCATCTACGTTATCTACAAGCTGAAGATCAGGAATCCAAAGCCTTTTATTAAATATGTCCACAACTTCAAGAACGTGTTGGAAAACCCGAAAGACTTCAAACATGACCTGGAAAGTGCTCCCTGGTGGGTCTGTTCCACCTTTGAGGACTTGGATGACATCACTTGGGCTTGGAATTGCATGTATAATATTATTGCAAGCAGTCACATTCCCTTACGTAAAGCCAAGGTTAGAAAAATTCACTACCTTGGATGAACAGTGAGATCCGGAAAGAGATGAATAAGAGATATAAACTTCTGAAAGCCTGTGATGGCACACCCGCTACTAATAAACTCTGGGTTGATTACAAATCCTCTAGGAACAAAGTATCTAAGATGCTACGACGTGCTGAAGCTCAATATTGGAAAAAAAGAAATTTACAGAGACCAAGGACTCAAAATCTTTCTGGAAAACTGTGAACGAGGCCACTGGAAAACCTAAGAATAAACATATTGGCCCCTCAGAGATGCTGAAAATAAGGAAATCACAAATGACTACGAGAAAGCTGAACTGATTAACTCTTACTTCATAAATATTGGCAAGGAACTAGCTGAAAAATTCCCCGAAGTTGATGATCCCCATCAATTCATGTACAGAGTTACCCCCACTGTGCAGGTCTTGGAGGTCAACATCAACAAACTCAAAACTGATATCAAGACAATTAAAATTAACAAAGCATCTGGTCCTGATGGCATCTCTTCTCGTAGCTTAGCTATTGCAGGAACATCCGAAGGGCATTGTAACTGTTTTCAAGAGCAGCATGGCTCAGTCCAGCTTCCCTAAATGGAAGATTGCAAAAGTTAATGCAATCTTTAAAAAGGAAACCCAGCAGATGTTTCAAATTATAGGCCAAATCACTTTTAAATATCCCCAGCAAGCTGCTGAAAGCCAGATCTGCAACATAATTGATACCCATCTGAACAACTGTGGCATAAAAAGCTGTAAACAGTGGGGGTTTAGCAAGGGACTATCGACTGAAGGAATGCTTACCTCTATGACTGAAGGATGGAAGACAAATTGACAATGGTCTGACAGTTGGAGCAGTCTTTATTGACTTCAAAACTTTTGACACTGTCCCCATTATATTTTATCGATAAACTAATTTGGAATATCAGGATCTCTTCATGAATGGCTAATGAGCTATCTTACTGATAGATGTCAATTTGCTGAAGGCAGGTCGGTCACTTCTATGTAGGAGTCCCTCAAGGCTCGCTTCTTGGCCCGCTCTCTACACCATATGTTAATGATCTCCTGACCACATCGACTGGAGATCTATACATGTATGCAGATGACACTACAGTTTACTGTATTGGACCAAATGTTGACCAGGTTATGTTGTCACTAAATAAATCATTGGAGCAAGTTCTCCTGTGGAGCATTAAGAATCAGCTAACCACTTAGATCCAAAACAGAAGCTGGTAAAGAGAACTGGGTGGATCTTCATAAAGACAGACTCACAAAGAAAACTCTTCAAGCTAAGTACTGGCCTGACAAGAAAGGGAAACAAAAGATAGAAAGCAGCAAGAAGGTGAAATTCAAACTGGTTTTACTTGTAATATCTTTAAGCCAAGGAACAAATTGAAACCACAACATGTAATAGGCCCAAAGAAAGTGGATACCTCTCCCTAAAGGCCTAGATGAGTTGTTTCTTATTACCTCATGCCATGTATCAGCCAAGTTGTAGGTAGTTCTTTGATCTCAGTGATCTTAAGACAATTATAACCTTCGAAATTATACTTGTGATAGTCAGTTTTATTTTTCACTTCTTTGCTTGGCCCAGTAATGTGATTACACTTCTAGTTTCAAAGTTCTTACAATGAATTTCAATATCTCATTTCTTTTTAAACACTGTCACAGAGTAACAGCAGTGTGTTCATTAAGCTTAGTGAATTCTTCTTCTAAATACCAGAATAATCCCAATTCTCAAAATTAACTTTCGTAGCCTTAGCTTTGCCATTTCAGATTATATTACTGTTACTCTACTCTTTTACTATACAATTGTCTTTAATGAACAAACTGAATGCAGTCTTAGAACTGAGAAATAATCCAAAAAATACAGTAAAATAAGCAAGCTAATGAAATAATCTTTAGGTCAACAGCTCCAGCATCATAAAGGTTTTGCAAAATGCAGTCAATCTTTGTACGATTGCTTTCCAAAAGGCACCATCAAACTCCACCTCAGTCACTAAGATTCCCTTATTTGTGCATATCGACACATTCTCAGGGCTCTCTCGCCAATAAAAAATAGCCTTATATACAAAAAGCCATTTACAAAGAATCATTATCTGGGCATAGAGAGATTATGACATTATTAAAAACAAAGACATAAAGGTCGTGTTGAAAATGGCTATATGAATCTCTCACATGTACAGTGTATTTGGAAGTGTCAAAAGTTACTTCACTAAACATCATAAATCATTACAAAAGTTTAATTGATTGTCTCATGGAGCAGTAAGAAATTAAGAATACTCCATTTTAGAAAACACATTAAAAAAAATATTCCAATCTTTAGAGCAACATGACTTTAAGAAACATTTTGCAATATTTGAGCAATTAAAAAACGCAATTTTTGTTTAAAACGTGTCCATTTTTATTTCATATTCAATTTCACCTCTAAAGGCTTTTGTTTAATCGCTCCAAATGCCTTCTTGTAAATAATTTGCCAGGAAATAGTGATAAAGTGCAATTTCTAAGGCACTGTTGTTCTGTTGCCATGGAAATAAATTTTATAATGCATCTTTTAGAACCTGGAAGTGTAATTTTACTCAAGCCAAAGCAAGCTGTTTGTATCTTGAGTAACCTATTAGGAGACTGGGGGCCAACATTAACTTTAAGCCCCGTTCTGATGTGTTTCAGTCAACAGCCATTACTTTCGATCATTTAGTTAGGAATCTTCACAAGTGAGAGAGGTTCAATCACCAAAATGCTGAAATTTTTGTCTCAGAGATTCAAGAAGCCACAATTTTATGGGAATCGCTTAACAGAGAGCCAAAGAATTTACAAAGAAGAGTTGATTGCTGTCGAAAGTACTTCGAGTGGGATATTTGAATCCTCAGACAACATTCCATATGATCAGAGCAAAGCTAAGGAATATACTGCTTCATATCAAAAGCTTCAATCAACTTCCAAAGAAAACAAACCCAAACGTAAGCTAATGAAGGTAGATACCGAGGAAACCAGACCATCCATTAGAGGGTTCAGGTTCTGTAATGTGAAGGTGCTATCGCCCATTTTTTCTGTGTTACCTTGTGGCAAATGCGGTAATTTCAGTCTTCTGTTAAAGGAAGATAATGAAACAGAAGGGATGTGAATCAACTTTGCATTTGCTGTGCAAGCAGTGTGGATGGAAACATTCATTTTGCATATCAAAGAAGCAAGGAAAGAGTTTTGAAGTAAATTAGCAATTTGTTTATGGCATGAGAACTCTTGAAAAGGGTTGTGCTGGTGCAAGGAAATTCTGCACAATTGAGGACATGCCTCCACCTCTAACTGAGAAAGCTTTCCTCAGCTACTTGAGCATAATCGGCTGTCACATGAAAGTGACTGGAAAGGAAACAATGAAAAAGGCGGGATAAGAAGTCTAATCTCTCAAGAAGGATAGAAACTCTTCATGTGGCTAAAATGTAATTTAGGCAAAGTTAAATTGCAAACCAATGCAGTGGCGGTCTCCTCCTCAAGCGTACGTGATCTGTGGGGTGACCACGAGGGCCTTTCGCTTATCTTATGACTTACATTGCATGCCACGCTAGTATTTTTGAGCTATCTTTCCAGATCTATTGCTTAAACGAATCTTTGAAGATTCTGGCTTTTAATTGCAAGATACATCTATTGTATCAGCAAAAACAGGTGTGCCAAAAAGGCACTATCAGATAATGTGATGTAATAGAACAACTGAAGTTAGAGAACCTCCATAATTTCTATAACTGCAAAGATAAAAGCTGTAGAGAGTTTTCTGAAGGGGAAAAGGCCAGACAGAAGTTATTAAAGAAGACGAGGATGCATCACAAATGGTTAAAAGGGAAAGATCTTGTGTACTGCAAAACCATAGGGATTTGGTGGTTGTTGTTCTCAGAAAACTATCCTGGTTGGCAGCTTAACCTCATTGCAAGTGCCCTTCAAAGAGTTCCAAGACAGTACCACCACCTTTGGCTAGTTCAGGATCAACAGAATGGAATAACTGGATGTCATCACCAGTTGCCTATACACTGACATCAAGTACAATTACCACAGGAACACCCTCACTTGCAGACGAAGAAGTAGAGGAAACCTCCAAAGCCTTAGAGCTGCCAGATTTAGATGCTGAAGATTCTGATTATGGCTCTGACTTCGAGTTTTCATAAATGACAAAAAGTGTTGACAGTTTCACTCTTTATCAGTTTGTAAGTTAAAGTTAACTAGCAACTGTAAGATTAGGAGGCTCTGAGAACAACAGCAGTGTTTTGATATAGCTATGGCTGTGTAGTGAAATAAACAAATTCTCCCAGAGTACCATTCTATTTTACTCTAATTAGATTAAATATGTGTCTTTGCAAGAAGATTTATTTTCCAGATTGCAGGAAAATGCACTTCTGGGAGACTTTGAGTTTTAATAAAATTCCCAGAGGAGCATGCCCCTGTACCCTGCTTACTCACAAGGCAGTATCCTTCTACTTCAAAAGTTAATGAAAACCCTGCCAGTAGTGCAAGTTGATGCAAGTATCAAAAGGACAAAGGCAACCATACAAATCCCTTTAAGTATGGACCTGGCCTTCCTTTAGCTGTTAATGTCAAGCTAAAGCTAAACATACCCAACTTAGTGAGAACAACTTGCTGCAGAAGTGCTTGCATGGCAAGATGTAAAATCAAAATGAGTCTTTGAATGGGATGGTGTGTCAAAGGATTCCAAAGAAATTTACATTGAGAGGAAGATGGAATTAGAACTGCATAATGCTATTTCTAATTTTGACATTGGTGCAGTTACTATTATTAGGCTTTTCCAAGCCCTTGGTATTCCTTCTAGTAAATATACCCAAGAAGCTTGCAGACTTCAAGATCAGCATAGAGTTGATATTGTGCAACTTACAAGCAAATCAAGTACCAGAAGGAGATGCCAAGTGATCAGGGCCCTTAAAAAGGAAAAAGATGATCAAAATAAGCAAACTGAAGGTTTCAACTACGGCCCTGGTCAGTTTTGAACAGTTCAATTCTTGGAAACTATTTTAAAGTCTTGAAAAAAATCAGTTTAGAAACTTTCAACCAGTTTTCTATCAATTTGCAATTTTACAAAACTACCAACATGCTAGCAAAGATAACTTTCCAGGGTTTTATTCCATTCTTCTCATTTTTAGAGAGAGAGATTTTGGTATATTTTTGCATTCAATGAACTAGAAACATACACCTTAATGAACCTTTTTGTTGTTAAATAACAAAAATGAGATTGCTAATCTCATCCATTTCTGAAAGTTATTGTGTGTTCTCTGAGATTTTCCAGTCTATTTGACTGAGAGGTGTTTCTATAGTTTATTACATGCAGGTACATGTGAAGATTATAGTCTTTAAATTTTGTGAACTTTTAATGTAATGTTAGAGATATAACTGTTCTTGTTTGGATGCCCATCAGAGGGCATCATTTGCCCAGTCTTGGTGGCAATAGTAAAATATCAAGTCAAAAACTGCAAAAATATAGTTGCCTCCAAGTGTTACTTCAGGTGACATCAATAACCTTTTTTAAAACAACATGAAGAAATGTTGATTTTTTTGAAGGTTATACCACTTATTTTATGACCATCTAATAATTTTCCCTTTCAAAATTTTTTGGCCTCAAATGTAACGAATAAATCATGATTGTATTATCATCAACTGCAGCAGTAACATTAAATATCACCCGAGTTGGAAAAAGAGCAATGACCATTACTCCCCCTTGAGGCCTAGATCTGTGAAGACATTTTTTACCACTGGCAACCACAATGCTATCAGAGCAGCTGCCAGATGCCTTCATTCTGGGGAGAGGTGGCCTCTCCCATAAGCCCTATGGTTTCTTGAGGGTCTCCTCTCCTTTAAATTATGCTGTACACTGCCAGGGGTCCATTACTTGGAGTGTTTCACTCTCGTGGTGAGCAGAATTTTCACAGAACAGTTTATGTTTAGCCTATCTTTTCTCAAAAATAGGCTACTCGAGTTCACTAAGGTAATACAATCCATGGAACCCAAAGATAAAGATTTACACAAAACCACAAAAATTCCATCTTTCTTTTTCTGTATTCCAGTCTTTCAGTCTTCCATTCCTCCTTTCTTTACCTTACCTATCCCACTATCTTTTGCAACTTTTTCACCCTTTCAGCTTGCAGAGTTAAAGCAAAAAATTAGCAGGGGAGGGGAAAATCGCTATATTTTTTTTTAAATTTTGTGTGTATCAAAGGTTGTCCATCTTCTGATTCTGTCCCTTGTGAAGAGATTTTATGAAAAGAGTTTTAAAACAATGAAGAGGTGCAATCCAAGCAATGGTAGAGAATGTGGAAACACGACATTGCGTGAGCAAGTCATCTTCATCTCAACAATCTTCATTCACACTGTCCATAAAGGAAATTTGCAATGCAGGATTGAACAGAAGCAGTCCCAACAGAATAAAGAGCTTGTTTCTGGATCGCAAGATAATACTACCCTTTCGAATTGGGCTTTGATGTTGTCAAATCTTCATAATTTTTGTGAGGTGCAGTCAAAGGAGAGTGCTTCATTGCTGCATTGGGCAGAATTCATGGTGCCTTCTATCACTTTGATTATTGAACTGTCAAAAAAATTCAGTTTTCCTTACTAGGCTGATAATTTATGCGGAAGGTCGGTGGCAGCTGAACAGCCCAGTTTTGGAACATCAGAAAATAGCAGATGGATGATTGAGCTGTCTGGTTGACTCCACAGAACCAGTGAATTTAACCCAGAAATGGTTTTCAGGAACAAGAATTGCAGAAAGACCAAGGTGACATTCCCAAAAACACGCGCACTTTAAATGGCATGTCCCTGACAGAAATTACTGCAAGTCAGATTTAAACCAAAAGCACAGAATGTGCAAGGATTGTCTTGTCTGTGAACAATATGTGGAAAAAGCACTCAACAATAAACAATCCTTGGATGCCACGAAACAAGAGCAGCAAACCTCCAGTAACAATAAACCAATCCAATATTTGTAGCCCAAAAGCAAGTCCCTTCGTCTTATCATAAGTCGCCAATTTTGATTGCATATAACCAAGAAGGTGAGAAAATTGTATACACAGAAAAGAATTCCAAATGGCCAAGGTGGGGAAATTTTATAAATGGAATAGAATTTAACTGCCTCAAGAACAGCTTTACCAACTCAAAGAGGCCACTGAAAAATCCAATGAAGAGCTTTGTAGGATTTTTAAAGAATGGAACCAGGAAAAAGATAGAAAAGAAAAAAAAGCTGGAAACTTCATGAAAGACAAATGGGAGAATGATGGAAGGAAGGAGTTTACTGAAGATCAGAGGAAGAATGGTGAGCTTTGTTATAACTGGAGCCCATCACTCCTGACTGAATGCAATTTTTAAGGCATGTCAGCCTATATATGTATAAACATGCAAATATCCTGTGCATGGATACTTCAAAGCCTCTTGCTTAAAATGAAGTCTTATGCCAATTTTGAATTCTTCAGTGAAGCCTCACTCCAGTCAACAATAATTTCCACTAACAAACTGTCTTTTTTTTTTTCAATTTTGATAGTGAATGGAAAGAATGGCGATCACTGGTTTTCAGTTACTGTTTGTGTTGGTAGGTAAAATTTTTAGACCAAACAAAAGAGATGGCAGTAATAGTCTCTTAGTATGCATTACAGCCCTTCAACTAAGACAATTGTTGGTAGTAAGGAAGATGAAAACTAAGGACTTCTGTGAGTTTGATAAAGTTTCAATATAGAAGGTTATATTTGTACTTGTGACACTGATATAGTCTCAATTAGATGCCTTTTCTTTTACCAAATTTCTGTTAGTTGCATCATTTAGGGTTAGATTCAAAGTTTCTTGGTATTTATTATTCAATAACTGTGAACATGCCATCTGTTCCAGTTCAATTACTCAAAAGAAAGTTCATGTATCAAATGTTATAAATGTACTTGTGACACTGATGTAGTCCTAATTAAATCAGATTCCTTTTTTTACCAAATTTCTGTTGGTTGCATCAGTTAGGGTTAGATTCAAAGTTTCTTGGTATTTATTATTTAATAACTGTGGACATGCCATCTATTTCAGTTCAAATACTCAAAATACAATAAAAATTATTCTCTTTGTCCAATCATTGAGCACCTCTTGCTGTGTACAACAGAAGCCCATCAGAATATGAAGCTTTACATGGCTTGAGGATTTTACAGCTGCCAAATTCCAAAAGCCTGAGGCAGGCAATCAAAGATGACTCAGTAAATCCTAGTATTGATGAAGAGTACCTCCTTGGCCAATACAAAATCTATGCCAACTTCCAAAAGAACAGAGAAGAAGAAGGACACCACAAATCATTAGCACTTCAAGTCTTGATGTGGAATGAAGTCAAGGTGAACACGTAATTGGAAATTAGTACAACATCTTGAAGTTAAGAGTAAGTAAATGTTTATCTGTGAAAGTATAACTTTAACCACAGTGTGTTACATCAATATATTAGAGATCCTTAGTGGAATGATGGACTCCTGACACAAGATAATAACTCCACTAATAATGACTTATTTAGTTGCTTATGAGCATTATTCTCTTAAAAATTAGAACCTTCAGAAATAAGGTACATGACTCTTATGAGTAATTTAAAATTTCTATTTGTTATAATATAGATCCAAATGAAAGTTACACAGAACCTGAAAGGAGCTAGCATGACTGGCCTCAGTGCACCTGAAGATGAGTTAAAGGTGCCCCATGATGTATTCAGTGCAACAGTCCAGCCTGGTGCACAAAAAGCTTCATTTATAGTTCAATTTCTTTGGTAAGACCTAACATCAGGCTGTGATGTGATTGGACCTCACTTTGCTATAGGAAGCTCAATGAATTCCAATGTCCTGCAAAAATTTTGTAATGCTTACACTGAAAGTATTAACAAGTTACAGTTTGAAAGTCTCATTACTTCTGTGTGATGAAGCATCATCAAACCTTACCCTGCTGAAGCTTCTTTCTGACACCCCAGAACACAGTTTCCGTCAATACCTTACGCTGAAACACTTAGGGAATGTTATTTTGTTGATGTGTCACTAATCTTGAGGACCCACCCGGCAACCCTATTTTCCCACCAGGTAATGTTTTGATAATCCAAGTTAATTTAGTGATGAGTTCATGAATAATCTGGTATTGATGTATGTTAGGTACAAAATGTATTTTATATGTTTACCACAGATTTATTTCATTTTTGTTTGAATATTTCTAATGCACACCATTAATTTTTCTCTTTTGAAATTATATTTTTAATTTGTTAAAATTTTGTTTAGACAGCCTAAGAACATGATAGCTGCCCTCTGTGGCTCCAGGCAACTGGGTACAAAGGAGCTCACATAAAGCAACCACCAATTTGGTTGGAAATCAATTGAGGAGATATTTGCACAAGAAATAGAACATGCAGTAAATGGGCTCAGTCAAAAGGTGCCAGGACTGAAACATGGTTTTGTTTATCAGGACAACTGGACCAGTCTGAATGGGTGGCCAGCCAAAATAATGCAGTATCACATTGCCCTTCTGATGGTATTATGAAAATGTATAGCCACATTACAGGTTTGCACTCACTAACAGTGCTTCATTATTTGCCACAACACTGAATTATCTTTTAAAAAACCAGCGTCTTCTCTCTTTCTTTTTAGCAACAATTTATGATTGCTGCTATTGAAGACCTTGCCAGAGAGCCCAACCATTTTGTTGGAAATTAACTACAGGTTAATTGTGATTGGTATATGGGCTTCAGTGGGGAATCCCATCCCATCTCGTCTGTGAAAACACCGTGGCATGAATACAGGGTAGCTGAACACTCCAAGTAATAGGCTCCACACTCTGTAAATTTATTTATCGTTATTGTTAAAAAAAAAGGCAAATTAATGATGATGATGACACAATTTTTCTTAAAGGCAACCCAAGTGTAAGAGCTGAAAGGGGACAGGTCCAACCTCCAATTCCTCTTTTCCTTTGAATAACCAAGAGAGGAGATGGGAGGTCTCTGCCAACACCAGTAACTAAAGAGGGGATCTGAGAACCAAGAGTAAGTTTTAAAGGCCAAATAAAATCCAAATTTTTAAGCATCCATTCCATTGAGTGTTGCACCCATTAGCACTGAAATAGACTTGTTTTCTATTGTTAGGACAAGATTCAGAGCAGTGCTTTCTCACTGAGAATTGGTATACTTTGATTTCCTTTGGGTGGAAAATTCGGAGAAATATCCTGTTATTTAGTTACTTCCCATGCATTTTCTTTTCCTTACAATTCCAATTTCAGCATACATGTAATTCATTTATCATTGGATTGCAGGAGATTAATACAATTGATTTTTCTTTGAACAACAAAAGCTTGCTTAATAAAAACAAAATAATGTAAGTAGCTCACTGTACTAATATATCCTTCCTCCTCATGAATATTAATTCAAGTGCAAAACCCTTACATCTAGAAATCAATTTTAATTTGCATTGTCTGCTCAGTTTGCTTTGATAACCTGTAGTAAACAACTGTAATATCATTCATAAATACTGTATATACAACGGAAATTATGCTTAAATATCTTATTATGTCTTTCATATAGAGTTTACACATTTTAATCCTTTTATAGAGAGCCCCATGGTCAACAGTTTTATTGCAGGCATTTGCTACCCTCTTAAAATTAATAGCATTGTTTTTCTTCTGATTTGCATTGTATCTCAGTTCATATTTTCATAAATAATTTTGAGTAAATTAGTTGTAAGATGAATTTACCAAGGTTTATTATTGGTTTATATTAGTGCATCTATCAAGTTCAACATTCTATATGCTTTTTAACATGTACTATATCTGCATTATTTCACAGTGGACTTTTTCCTCACAGGAAAAATACCAGACATCCTTAGATCATATTTTCTTCCCAAAATTCAATTTGAAATTATAAGTATCATTCTTGGTATATTCACAGTGTAATTTCTTAGTTATTGAATCACTTTTCTGTATTGACATATATTTGTGATATATCAATGCTTTGAGTATTATTTTATCTCTAGTGTAACCATGTTCCTTATAGAAAACTCCTTCAAAAGTCACTGAAAATCAAGACATCCATTCAACATAAGACCTCAGAGAAATTATGAAGACACTGACAATGAAAGATTGCTTGCTGATACATGGGAAGAGGCAAGCTCTCATTCTATATTCAGTGTATTCTGAAAGCTGTGAATTCATCCCAGTGCTGAGGAATGCCCAGATGACTCTGATGTAAAGGCAGAAAATAGGATGGAAATGATAAATTAAGTAAGCAACAGTGAAGGTGTCTCTTTTTCTGATGTTGAGGACTGGTTCATTGTTGATGATCAAGATTTGAGAATATGCATTAATTTTTGAATTATACAAGCATTAATGAAATGATATGCTCTTTTTAGTTATTCAGGTTAATTTTTTGCTCATTTATATTTATAATTACTATTATTATTTACAGTAGTCCAGATGATTGAGGCTCAACTGTATTAATGTTGCTCTTTTTTAACTACTGATATGGTTGACCGTGAAATTCTTTTGCAAAAGCTGAATGCCTATGGTTTAACTCCAGTTGCAAGTAAATGGTTTAGTTCATACTTGACTGATAGACATCAATTTATTGCTATTGATAATGTGACATCTGACTCTACTCTTGTGAGGCATGGTGTTCCACAGGGTAGTATCCTTGGCCCTTTACTTTTTGTCATTTATATCAATGATTTGCCTCTACATGTTAATGGTGCTGACCTGGATCTCTATGCTGATGACACCACACTGACATTATCGGCAGATATCTCAGCGGTTGATTCTCTACAAGATTCACTAGCTGCTTCTTTGAAGGAAATTGAATGCTGGACGCACACCAATAAACTTCCTCTCAATGAAAAAAGACTAAAACACTACTGGTCACAGGCAAACGCCTTTGGGAAGAAACTACCAGATGGTTATAATTTATCTCTTAAAACTATGAATGGTGTATCATTGGAACAAGTACCCTCAGCTAAACTTCTTGGTATAGACATTGACCACGATTTATCAATGAACACTTATGTTGACAGACTGTGTAAAAAAAATTTCACAAAGAATTGGAATTTTGAATAAGATCAAACTTTGTTTACCATTTAACCAAAGACTTTTATTTTATAATAGTTTAATTAAGCCATTATTTGATTATGCCAATGTTGCATGGCAGTCACTTTGCTCTAATGAATCTCTTTTAAGAATACTTAGGCTACAAAAGAGAGCTGCTAGGGTTTTATTAGATGCTGAACCACGTAGTTCATCAGTTATGCTATTCAATCGTTTAAAGTGGATACCATTTTATGACTCTACTAAGATGGCTAAATGTTCAATACTATTTAAAAGGATTAATTATTGTGTACCTAATTATCTTAATGATAGCTTAAGATTATTAAGTTCAGTACATTCACGCAACACTAGATTTTGTAAATACAACTTTTTATTACCTAAGTTTAAAAGGGCTAGAGAAGGAGGGAAAACTTTTCTAGTTTCTGCCATAAAATTATGGAATCAGTTAAAGCCTGAATTAAAAAAGTCTAATACACTTAAGGCTTTTAAAGACAACGTATTTAAATATTACTATAAGGACCAATCATGCTTAGCTCATTTTAATCCGTAAATTTTATTGATAGTAGTTTTATATATTCTTACTTGTTTTAGCTAATTTTCTATTTATATTTCATTCTATTAATGATTCTATTGTATTTATATATTTATTGTAATTAGGAGGACCACAAGTTTATTAGTGTTTGTGCACTATCACGTGCTATCCTCAATAAATAAAGTCTTCTTCTTCTTCTTCCTACTACAGAGAATCCCTGAATACATTTTGAAACTTGGCAGGACCATCATTTGATATTTTAAGAACATCCTCAAACTCGATAACCCCAAGAAAATATGTCCTACCTTGAATCCAATAAAATATCATATATCTGTATGCACTGTCAGTTCTTACATGTACTTTGTGCTTAGTGAGTGACCTCATCTCACATAGCAAGGGATATCATGGGTTTAAGCTCCACTATGCAACAATGCAATTCATATTGTGGTTTTAGGATGCCATTCAAAGCAGACCTGGTGGCACTATGTGCACAACATGCTTGTTAAGAAAAACATCACCTGGAGGGAAGCAAAGAGAATGGCCAAAAATGGAGTCTGGTGGAGGTCTATGGATGATACCCGGGGCTTCTTGGCAGGAGCAAGGATAGTCTAATCAGTCAATCTTGTGCCTCAGACCAATGGCAGGAAAGAATGTGCCACACTAATTTTGCAGACTACAATATAACAAATGCTGTAAAACATGACACCCTAAGACATGAGAAACCAAAAGAAATTAAGTAGAAAACTGTAGCACTATGCAGTGCCTCACAACCTTCAGGGTTCCACCTGTATCTGGTTTCAAACAAATTTTTATGAAAATATATTCAAATTAAAATAAACCAGTATTTTGATTAAAAGTGTGTTGCAGGCCAAGCATACTTCACTGCTCAACAAACCAGACCTTTGTAAACAATGAGGTTCTCATCTTATCACCCAATTCTATCAGTCATACCAGAGCCCTCCTACTTTCTTGCTTTAGAACTTTCCATTTCTACCAAATTAATTCACTCAAACCACCTGAAATGGTACATTTAACCTCTTCACAGCTAGATGTAAAATCCATTTGGAATGTTTTGGTTAGTTTAAGTCCGCAACAATACTAAACATTGGAACTTTTAAGATAAAAATACCACACAACAGCCTATAATAAGATCAATTGTGACAAAAAAAATTGACAATGCCTCTAGAAATACCTCTCAGGCATGCCAGTGGTGTTACTGAGAACTAAAGCTGCACTGTAATAAGTGCCACATACAGTTTATATAAAAGTGAAAGTCAAGTCCTTCAAGTATTTTGTGTGATTTCTTGAGGTATTATTAGAAGCAGATTACTTTTTGAGAGCTGACAAGCATGACTCATTACCCCTAATTTACTGCCTAGTTTACTGTATGATTGCTTTTAAGCAGAGATCAATATTACACCTTGCTCAAAATTCTCTCATATCCTGAGCTTGTTTGAAAAACATACCAATCAACCAGTCAAGATAACTGCGGCTAATTTGTTGTAAAAACAAAATAATTTAAATTATTGATTCAGCTCTGTTAGTTTAGTTTATCTTTCATGTCTTTTGGGAAAAAGGAAAGAAAAATGCATGAAGAGCATAGCCTTTTTGTCTTGTTATAATCAAATTCATACCCTAGTTTGAAATCTTGATACAGGACTAGTACCCACCCCTTCATTATTCTACCTTAGTGTTAAATGTCAATATTTTGGGTATTTTCTTTCACAAAAAACCAAAAATTAAATTTTCACAGCCTTTCTAGTTACACTGCGAGCTAATTTTCCTTAATTACTTGTTCAAAGAACCATTAACCCTTTAACACCCAAGTTCTGATTGTTCTGTCCTCTCTACATGTAAATGCTACACATTTCCGTGTCAATTAGAAACAGTAATTTGGTGTTAGATCAAAATAACATCTTCTATCTGATAAGTTTGAGTTTTCTTGTTACCCGTTTATTGGATAAAGTGAGGATACCATAGTGAGAAGTTACATGTTAATCAGTAGTTCTGAGAGTTAAAGGGTTATCAAAACAGTAATTTCTCATCTTAATTATTCAAGTAACACTTCATCTGGTTTTGAATTAACTTCAGCGGTGAAATAAAGGCACAATTTGACCTCAAAATCAGTTAAACAGCTAAACAAGACTCCCGCACTTTCTATTAGTCCACGGTACACTTATAAAACTAACACATATCTATGACTCGACTTTACACCGATAGATAAATTTAAAACGACAACCCAAACTGTCACATGTTCTGAACGCGACTTCTCTTCGACTGATCGCAATTCAATGCGGCGGAAAACAAAATAGGATACGAGAACTGAAGCTACAAGCTTTAATTTCTCTGAACTAGGCAGAAAAAATTAGCGAGCGTACATCTGAAACCTTTAGTATCAAAACTCCATTCAGCGCTCCTGTTCTTTGCAAACACACGTTCGGTGAAACACATACGGAGTTTATCTAATGTACGATTCGGAACCGTCAACATCTACTCTCTACTCTTATAGCATGGAGCTCTTTGTTCATAGAAATTAGAAAGAAAGAATTCTTTACCTTGATTAAAAGTGAGTCTTTTCTTACGTTCCACAAGAGCGCACCATCTTGAAGCTAGCTTGCGTAGTTTCAGACCGCTGATCACGTTGAGTGCCTGCACAGACAACTCACGTGACACAAAGCTTGCCCATTCTGGCGGGACGGCGAGACTCCCTCATAAACGTACCCCTCTCGCGATTACTATCGTAGTTAGAGAAGGAGTGGGAAATTAAATGAGATTCTCAGCATATATGTATTCATTTCTCTCGTGTTCTTTAGAGTAACTAAAGAATGTTTCCTAGCCTCCCGGAAATATATATTGGTAACCCCTTATTTCACATCGGCGGTGACCAAAACCCCTCAAGACAGTCGCGTAAAGAAGATACATTACGGTGACAAAAGAAAACGGCTCCCTGTTAGGGAAAAATGCGAACTGAATAGTTCATCAAAACAAAAAGTTCAACATTAAGTAATTCAAGGCCATTTCAAGGCCATTAACCTACCCTTCCCCCCCCCCCCCCCCGCGTACGATCAAGGCTCGTGTAAGACGAGAGGCAAAGAAAGCAAGTATCAGTTCACTTGACAGAGGTCTTGTGGCACATAATCCACACTGTGGATGAAGCTGAAGCGAGACTTAGAAACATTTACAGAGTAAACTGAGAACGGACTCATGTGTAAGGTCCTAAAGATGTTTTATTGAAGTCTTCGTTTTACAGTAGATCTGGAACCCTTGTTTGTAACTCTGTGTGACTTCCCACAAAAAGCCACTTACACATTCAAGTTATTCTTACTGTAGAAGCCATGTTGATGAATACGTTTGAACAAAGTTATCAAAAAATACCACATACTACAATGAACTAGAATTCTCGATTTGAGTTGAAAAAAATTTAGAGATGAGCTACAGAATTAGACTTAAAACACTACCAAATATCTAAGTTGGTGGTATTATAAGACCTTTTTTTTTCTGATTTTTCTATTTTCAGGTTAATGTTAATAATAATGACGAATTATGTAGAGAATAGGCTTCAGTCATGACATAAGTCACGAGTGACTATAACGCTCGCAAACGAGTTATAAAAACTCTAGGAAATGACCTACTTAGATCGTTTGCGTTCTAGAAAATCTCTAGCAAACGAATTATGACCCTGTGTATTTTCCTCAAACAATTTTATAAGTAGTCTGCGTGCAAAGCAATCGCAAGCTTGTTGTAGAAGTGAAATACTCAAATTGTTGTTGTACCACTTAATGTCCTTTATCTGTCTTGCTACTCTTTACCACAACATCTTTCTATTTTTTTTATGTAATTTGCGCTGATAACGTACGTAGTACCATAGTGAAAATAGATGTCACTCTACCTCTCATACGACGTTGTAAAAATTCTAGAAATGAGCTACCCAGGTCATTCAACATACTGTTAAATCTCTAGTAAGTGGCTTCTTATCCAGCAATTGATTCTTTTTTGTATGTGTGACATTTTTACCCTTTCTTTCAACTAGAGATACTAACGAAATTAAACAACTCGACAAGTACTCTGAATACTTGCTGGACGAGTTGTGCAATTGAACTCTTCAGATTGTTTCTGTATTGCCTAATATCTAGTAACTGAGATCCTAACTGTAAGTCCTAGCTCTTTGATATAAAATGCAACCCAAAATTAACGTCACTTTAACTCCTTGTGACTTCAATGCTCGCGGATGAGTTAAAAATGTTACGAAATGAATTACTTAGTTACCAGCTTACTACCAAATATCTAGTAAGTGGACTTCTTATACCCGTACATTCGTCTACGTTTTTCTTGTCAAATTTTGGATGATTTTTCGAGTTTAAACAAAATTTTAGAAATGAGCTGTCTAAATAGTTGTCACACAAAACAATCTCTGATAATTCTTATTAAAACCCGTTAGTGTTCTATTGTTATTATCACATTATTAACCTTTTTGCTCTTTCCTATATTACGAACTCTAAAAGGAAGTTATTCATGGAAATCAAATCTCTCTTAACTACGAGTTAGTTCTGAATAATCTCAACAATTTCCGTGGAAATGAGCTTAAACAGTACTTTTAAAACTAGTGAGGCATTCCAAATCAAGGCATTCACTCAGTTATATTGTAATTAATGATGGCAAGATCAGCATGTAGACTAAAGTGTCTTATCATATTAGAAGCATGGCCAGCTTTTCGACTTGTCATGGGCCTATACCCTAAGAAAGTTCTCTCACAAATAATCTTTTATTCTCCCCATTGAATTTCGAGAAATTTTGGCTCATTTCCATTACCACGGCACTTCAATCTTTGTACCGATAAGAGTGACTTCGCAATTAGCCTCGTCCTCGCGTCGTAATTTCGGCAACTGTACTTAGCCGCGTTCTCGCGCCGTAATTTCGGCATAGGATCACTGAACCGCGAGTCTTTGGAAGTGGTCTAATTACAAAAAAAACAAATAGGCAAAGAAAACCGGAGAAGACAAAACAAGAGGAAGATAAACTGCTGCTACATCCCTACTCAGATATAGCGCAATATGTTCTACTCCAACTATAGGTTGTTACCACATAATGATTCAGTCAACAAGTTTACTAAGTAATGTTGACATTAAATTTAAGAAAAAGAAATTAAAACCAGATTTTTCTGACTAAGATGATATCATAGACAGTGTGTATTGATTACTAGAATTATTTTTCTCCTCTTCCTTGAACTTTTTTTAGTTATTCTCTAACCCTCACGGTCTTCATACTAACGGCAATGTTTTTGGTTCTTGAAATCTGTCTGAGGTAAAGGAAAAACGCACGCTAATCAGTGAATGCAAAAGTTACTTATCGATTAGTTGTTTGTTTGATCTACCGACCCTACTGAGTTACCAAGGGGTTAAAAAATTTAGGATAGAGCGACGCTGTGTGAATGGCATCACAAAAGTCGCTCTTGATTCAGAATATTTTACGGGTTCAAGAAACTAACAGTTGAAGTGATCAGGAGTCAGCTATTCATGCATAAACACGGTATTTCATCAGAGATTTTCAACCTTCATCTCAAATCTTACACTAATTCTATAAAATTAGAAAGATACATGTAACAATCAAAACACAAGTTCTTCAGAGGGATTTGCTTTCCCTCACCCCTTTAGTCGGCGGTATTTAGCATAAAAGCAAACATAATAAACATTTACCTTGGTTCGAAAACAAAGAACTAAAGCCTGGTATCAAACACCTCTTCTTCCCCTGAATGAAATAAGAAAAGAGATAGAAATACAACGCGATCATTTTTTTTAAGCGATACAGTAATAATTTGCACAAATACAGAAAACAGAGCTGCCACTTATTAGAGCTCATTGAATTTTTGCATATCTGTGTTGAAGTGTTTTGAAAACTGAGGTACACAACATCACAGTCACTATTTCCATCCAATTAGCTGTGGTAAGTGGCGGCTATGTTTTCTGTATTTGAGAAAATTATTAGTGTGTCGCTTTAAAAAAACAAACAAAAAAACACGTAAAACGGCTTCATAAACTCATAAATTTTGGATTTTAGCATTGTATAAAAAGTTATGGCTCTTCGTTACGAGAAGGTGTAATAATTCTCAAGTGGTATGGTTTTTTTTCAATAACGTCACCTCCCGATGTGAATCGCGACCTTTCGACTAAGCACTTCAAGTGTTCTTCTAGTAATAGAGCGGAATAATTATGTGTCACCTTATGAAGCATTGTGTGGACCAATTTGAGTTTATCTCTTCTGATTTGTAAAAAAAAATTACCTTCTTCTGCGACATCCGTGCCAGGCTCATGCGCTTTCTCTTCTTCTTCAGCTTTTCTAGCTTCTTTATAAAATGATTTATTTGATATAAAAAAAGTTTGTATTCAGTCATTAAATCTTGTCTTTGTACTTAGGAATTAAAATCGTTAATGTTTCCCCAATTTCTAAACCAGAATTTTTCTAGTGACTACCAAGGTAAAATAGATGTTTTACTATTCATAAAATGCCTTAATCTCTTCAGTAACTAATCAAAAACTATTATCTCCTTTACCTTTGTTACTAGGAACTGAAATCTCTTCAATCTCCACCTGCTCCTCAGATTCACCAGCTGTGTGAAATCAGATTCATTGTTAAAATCTATGAGGTTAGATAACGCAGCCCATTGCCCGCTATTAAGCCTGCAAATTAGTCCAGGTGCTACTTACACTGTAGGCTGAAATAAATGAGACCCTTGGGGGACAAATTTTCAGTTCCTAAAAAGCATTTCATTGTTTTTACCTTTTTCAGTTGGCTTTTTAGGTTCAGGCTTACTTCCTCCTTCTTGATCTGCACCTAGATATTTAAGATATATTGTATTCAATTTTTGTCCTCGCATTCGACAAAGTGATTGATATTTTGGGAGGATCACTAGGGACAGGGCACAACTTGAATATGCAAGATTTTTGAAACAGTCAGCCGTGCACTTTTATCACCTCTTAAAAACCTTGGTTGGAGGCCCCCAATTTACTCTATCATTAGCTTCTTTTTTGCCTCCGTTACCTTACAGGATGAGTTAGTCACTATAGCTTACAAGTAGCTACCCCTGAACTTTACAAAAATGTAATTCTATCAAAGCAATGAACCAAAAATGATTAAAATCAGGCTGGTGCTGGCTTTGTATCAGAAATGTTTCACAAGTTTCCATTAAATGTATCTTGACGATAAAGAAAGTGAAATATTGTACATATTGAAATCTGCCACAATCGCTCTATATTTCAACTATTGTATCAGAAGCTATAAGTTACACTGAAGAGGAGTGTCCATTATTACAAAGGCTCTTGTAAGTACCTAAATCTTCGATCAATACCGGTAATTTTTTAGACCTGTTTTCAAGTCAATTTCAATTGGAACTAATGGTTTCATAAAACTAGGCAATTCTCAACATAAGAAACTTCTATTAGTGTGTAGAGACACTCCTACCTACACAAGATGTCAACTATTACCTTCTTTTTGCTGGCTCTCGCCCTGATCAACAGTTACTGCAATGAAGAATACTATTCATTTAAATAAACTACAAAATTTCTCTACAAACCTACTTTATTTACATTAGATGTCCATATGTATTCAATTATTCATTGATTGATGAAATATCTCTGAGTTACAAAGCTCACATTTAAATCTGCAAGTTAATTTATGTGCTTGAAAATCTACCAAATACAATTATTAAGATGCATTGCCTTTCTTCCTTTTGGCGATTCTTATGACCGGTTGTAAAGTGCAATATGCAGTTGAAGTCACATAGTATAACTGTGACGTTTGCAGTACTACTCTTGTAAATAAAGCGGTTGTCTTTTATATTTCGTTCATAAATGGATTTTTTACCTGAGGAAGATGAACTCGCATCCCCTCCACAGGCTTGTTCAATTGCTGTCAACAGCGCAAAGAGTTATTATTCATACAATATAACTGAAAACTGGAAACAATGAATGATCATTGTCAATATATACGCTTCATTTATTTACTACAATCTTGTCATATGGGAGATGGTGGTATCTACCTTCCATAATACACTGTACAAGTTTCTAATGTAAAGGAATGGGGATCTTATGAGTGGAGGTGGTAAAAGTGTATAAGGCAATTTATCACCAGAATGTCTGAAATAACTTATCAACCAAAAGTAATACAACCGAATATCATCACATTTGTGGCATATGGGAAACCCTTCCTAAATCTCTCCTTTCTCAAAATGCAGCTTCAGAAACTATCAGAGCAGAAAATGAATGCTAAGGTTTCCGGGTATTTTAATTTGAAAGAGCTAATATGTGGTAGAATTATTGATTAGGCTAAACATACCTGGCAAGAGAGTTGAATTACAAAGTCAATTACAGCATTGCCGCTAGCATCTAAAATTCTATATTTATTTTCTGACCTGGTTGCTGAGCAGGCAACTCAGGGGCTTCCACTTCTGGGATTTCGTTGTGTCCTATTACCTGCATTTCAATTTGTTCTCCTATGGGGAAGGAAATGAAAAAAAGGAATTAAGAATGGAAAAAAGAAGAGAAAGAAAAGTATTACACACAGAACCCTACAGAGGCGTAGTGAAGATTTTTTGCATGTGATTTACACTGAGAAGCACTATATTTTTACCCTCTTCGTCGTTAGCATGTTCATCTCCATTTCCAATCTGTCCCTCTCGATCATTGTCTGCTTCTTTTATATGAAAAAGAAACACCAATAAAAAAATTTTTGACCATTGTAAGGTTTATCACGAAAAATACATTCTACAATTTAGATTTGGACCTTTACCTTATAATTTAAGACACAAGTATACCCTTCATTTTTTGAGAATTGTTAACAAAATGAGTTTTGGCTAATATCTTACTTTAAACAATTTGTTGCAAATGGCACCCGTTTAACTCAACGTTCCTACTACATAGCTTTAGAGATAATAACTTTGAAAAAAATCGAACTGAAATCATGATTTCTGGTTGCGTCGTTGCCTTCATGAAACTTGATTATTTATAACATTGATCCCATCTCTATTTGGAATCACTCTCTTGATTAGTTTTCTCTTTTACGTCTGTTACAACTCTACATATTGCCAGTTGTACCTTTGTGATTTCAATAATTTGCTCAGTTTCTTATTCTAAAAAATTAAAAGATACATGAAGTTATTACGATTTCAAGCTAGTTCCACCCTTTCCCCCTTCAAAGCATTAGGAGTAAAATTGACATAAGCTACTTAAAGAGAAATGAGTCGCTAAAACTCAATTTGATAAACCTTGTAGTTTTTTCATTTCAAGGTTTGGGATATAATTAATGTTATCATGGTATTTTTGAATGGAGCTTAAAACTGTACCTTCCTGACCTTGTCCTCTGCTGAAAATGGATCGAGCATTGGACCACAGCTTCCTCAGTTTTGCTTTCAACACAGCCTGCACCTAGAAATTCGAAATATATGGGATAGTTTATTTCAGATTTTCAAGTAACGTCTTTCAAAGTCACTCTGGTTAAAGTCAACGACGAAGAAGCTAAAAAAAAATCTGTCCGACCATTTACTTTTTTCACGCTTGTTTTGTACGGCAATCGTTACAATTTCAAAATTAACAAAAACTCACATAACAGTAGGCGCTATTCCAAAGTAAGAAAAAAACTGTTACCTGTGGAGTAGAAAGCGTATACAGCAATGGGTTGATAGCTGAGTTGATTGGCAGAGCGAACACTGCTATCCACACTGCCAGATCACCAGGAGGATCAAATGTTTTCTCGACGTGGGAACGGATGCCGATGGAAATGATTGGCATCCAACACAAGAAATCGGTCAGAATAATGAAGAAGACTCTTTTGGCAAGTGCTCTTTCTCTTTTGGCCTGTGCACTTTGTGCTCTTGCTCGTATTTCACGGATGGTTCCATGCCCACCGAGTCGTCTGCTCGACGACCATGATTTCCACAAAATGGCAACATAAGCAACCGTGATGAAGATGAATAGGAAAAAATTCAAAACGATAAAAATGGAAGTGGAGTATTCCCAGCCTTCTTCTAATCGCGGGGAAAGTTGCAGGGGCAGGCACACTACATTATTGCCATAATACCTCTCACTGAAATAGTGCATTCCGGACAAGGGAAGGAATGCCATAATGCCTCCCACCAGCCAGATAACTACGCACATTATGCGGGTCTGCCTTGGTGTAATTCTTGCAAAGGTGTAAGGAAACACGATGTTCTTGAGTCTGTCCCATGCGATTAGAGAAATCATCATCACTGATACCTCACTTGAAAAGACAGACATGGCACCATTGAAATGGCAAAACCAACCGGTGCGCCACTCATAGTCATGCAGGTAGTATTCCCCTGACCATTGCAGGTCTTTTATACCTATGATGATAAGGTATATACCCATGATGCCGTCAGATACACCCAGATTCACCAACATGATAGACTGGACCACATTGTTATCAGGGAAGAAATACTGCCACCCAACTACAAACAAAGACCCTAACAACGAGAGAAGGCCGACAACCCATAGAGTTCTCCTCGGGGCACGGTTGCGGAACATGGAGTGGCAGCTTGCGAAGTTGTCATTGAAGGTATATTCGCAATCCGCATCCTGCCTGAAAAGATCGAGATGGCAGCACATCAGATTGGTGTCCAATGTTCTAGATTTCCAAAAAAAAAAGAAGAATTAAAGAAGAAATAACAGTTGATTATTGCATCGTTGAAAGCTATTAATTATAATTAATTAACTAATATTATAGACTGTCATTAAATGATTGTTTAAAGGGGTGATCGAAGGGAAGGATCGTTATGGAGTCTTACACTCTGATGATGTGCGTCAAATGCCTGAAAAAGCCTTTGGGGAGCTCAGCCATCAAGTTGTAATGCATGAACCTGTAATGTCAAATAATCATAATTTGAACATTTAGTTGGTGTATATCATAATTGACCTGACAAAAAGAACTTGATTTATTCCAAAAAACGAGTTTCCATGCGTAAGATTCATCTAGCTATTGTTAATGTTCAAACAAACTGTCAAAAAAATATAATTAGGAACCCTAACTGAGGATCTTAAATACGGACCCTAGCTTGATATTTTTTCAAATATTTTATAAAATTAATCAGTTAGCCTATGATAAGTCTCGTCTTGCTTTCTTAGGAATTTTTGATGGCCACTGATTTTGTAGACGTGGCAGCCCATTCAGTTGTGTTCGTTCGTTGTATAAAAGCCTCTTTCCGGACTCATCCAGGGAAAAATTACTTCGGTATATTTATATTAACTTCCAAAATTACTATTCACGAGTCTTTCCTTTCACTTCCACATACTCAAAAGAATACTCGCCTACATGTTATCTGATTTCAATATATACAACTAAGTTTAGTTGCCCAGATGAACATCTGTCATTTGCGTTGAACTTACAAAAATCGCAGTTCGTGGGCATAGCTGAAGGTCGTGCTGCTAACGTTTTGTATCTTATTTCCGAAGATATTGCTGAAACGAAGAACGCAATCGTTTGCAATTAGCTCCTAAACGAGGGCTTGCAGTTGTCATATTACTCATCCTAATAAATTTACATAGAGTTTCATTACAACTACATAGATCTCCATGATGTTTGTTTCCGTTTCAATGATATCCACCTTGGCTCACTAAAAGTATGCTAAATAAAAAGGCACATTTTTAGTGCAACATGAATTCAAACAACATTGCTTCGTTGAGCAAGGTAATTTGCACCACGTCTGTTCTACATCATGTTAAACTTGTAAACTAAAATCTCAGAATTTGAACGCTTATTATATTCATTCCATCACTTCAAATATTCTAGAATGTGTTTGTATGAGTTTAACTGTACTCACAGAGCTTTAAGGCTTTTGACACCCTTGAAAATTTTGTCAGGCAGAGCGTCTATTTTGTTCTCCGAGAGATATCTTAAACATGCGAAATGGATAATAAAATAAATATTAACATACAGTAAGATAACATGATTGGGTAGGACAACTTTAATTTGGGCGATAACGGAGTTAACATTAAAAAAAAACATTACTATATACCTTTTACGATCCAGATCATCATGGAAAAAGGTTTAAACTCAAAATGTACTTACAAATCGAATAGCTCTACCAAGCCCTGGAACTGGTCTTCGTGAAGCTTCTCAATTTTGTTGTAGTCCATTTTCCTGCAGAAAGCATAATGGGCAGTTTTATCTTTAACTCTGCTGTTTTTTAGGTAACTTCTGCAGTTAAGGCAGGGAATGGCAATGTTTTCCAGTAAAGCAGCTTCCAATTTTTATATGTAATCTTCAAAGAACACATCAGACATATCTATAATGCACGTAAGATTAAGCACGAAAACTCTCAGTTTATCCCCATGGGCTTCGAGCGAGGTCTATTGTTTAAGGCTGGATTTGAAAAATCGTTTGTGGCTCACTTCTTGCTACAAATTACAAAATAAGTGACAGGGTAGTTTAATCTTGCAATAGAATAAATTCTTAGATATTGGCAACTCGGATAAAAAAGAAACCAGAAGTAAATTATAATGTAAGTTGTCATTAATTAGGAAGTTTTTATAGTCACCGAGTGTTGTTATTTTCAAGAAAATCCTCTAAGAATAATTCTTAATCTTTTGTGCCGATATAAATCTTACTTACAGAAATTCTACTGCTGTAATGTTCCTGAAAATATACGGCGGCAGAGTTCCAAGTTCATTGTCGGACAAATCACTGAAAACAATTATTACCACAGTTACAAAGATTTCGCCTGTGACAGAACTACCAACTGAGCTCATAAAAAATTATAATCGGAGGTTTTTGGCGAAAAACGTTCAGAAAATATCGTTTGCTTGCGCAGTTGCTTCCACTTATTAGTTTATTTCCCATAAATCCCTGATAAATTTTCCCAGGAAAAAAGGTTAATGTTTTAAAATCCAACTCAAGAAGATCCTAGCATATTATGTTGGCTAAGAACGCTATGATAAAAAAATCTGTTTACATTCTCTGGGGAAAACACAAAATAAAATATGTTTCATTAATACAAAATCGAAAAACAGGCTAATCAAGGAAATATCCATCCCCAACATTTTTGGGACGGAAACCTCTCACCGCAATAAGAAAGCAAACAAGTCAAAAAAAGAAAAAAAGCGGTCCAAAAAAAAAAACGTCTTGGAAATATATTCATAACCGACTTTCTTGAGGGAGAAACCTCTCACCGCGATTAAAAAAAAAAAACAAGCAAAAAAAAGAAAAAGAAAAAGAAAAAAACCGGTACAATAAAAAAAAGAAAAAAAAAAGAAATCTGGGAATTGTTATGGTTGCTATTTTAACAGAAGCTTTTAAACTTTTACACCTCACCAAGTACCTTAAAATTGCTAACATAAAATAGCATCCTCAGTTTCAACTGATCAGAGTTACAAATGCAAGCTGGAAAACTTCATGATTTTTCAGCTATGACGGCTGTGCCTTTGTTGACAATATTTTAAAAATGATCATTTAGTTCTACCCAATAATTCTCTTGCTTAAAATTAACAACTATTTCACTTACAGATGTGTCAGCTTGGAAAGGCTGTTAAAAAGTCCGTCTGGAAGACTCTTCAACTTGTTGTTTGACAGATAGCTGAAAAGAATGACAGGAAAAGAAAATTAATTGTTATTAAGTATGCAATCTGAAATTTGTAAGTAAAAATACGTAAAAATGCTAGTCATAAAAAACAACCAAAGAGCATTATATAATCACAGACATAGATTATGTGTCTTATGGTACGGAGAATATTCAAGAGCTACTTCATTCATTTAGTTTTGTCAATATCTATAACAAAAAGAAATTACAGGTCGCCGACAGCTTGAAATTTGCGTGCACACTGAACTCTTTTCCCAAAACATAACCGATGGCTGACTCCCGTGGATTAAGAAAAGAAATCATTAAGCTTGCTATCTAAGGAAATGCCCACGTGGTTCAAAACAAAGAAAGATATCCCATGAAAACAACTGCAACATTCATTCATCAACATTTCGTCATTGTATGTATGATCGTTGTCAATGAAAATTTCAATACAGTAACAAAACATAATAAAGAATGTCTCAATTTTAAAATATGTTATCGGTGCGGATGGGAAGATCATAAAATCTTCAATTGGAAAAAAAAAATTTTCTTTTTAATCGCTTTAATTAGTGAAAGAAAAGAAGAGTATAATACTGGCAGAATCTTTGTAAAAATACACTAACAATCACGAGCTGTGATTTTACAAAAGAGGGGGAAATTCTAATTAATGCTGGAACAATTTATGCAGTTAAAGGGGAAAGCTTGGTATGAATTAACTTACAGCTCTGTCAGGTTTTCTAGGTCTTGGAATAGATCAGGAGGCAATTCAGTGAAGTTGTTGTCTTGCAACCATCTGTGTTGAAATTTGAAAAAAACATGATCTGTACGTAAAATCTATTTAGTTTTATTAATACAGTTATTTACCGCTTTGTTTTATGATCACTGACGGGAAAGGAAGAGAAGAGAAAAGAAAAAAAGTAAATGCAAAAACAAGTACAGACGGGGTGGTAGGAAAGAGGAATGCTGCTGCGTTATGAAAACAGCTTTTCTTGGTGGCTGCATGATTTGATGCACATCAACCACATATTATCTCTGACTATACAATACAACTCAATGGGTGCAATGCAATAGGCAAAAATTCGATCCAGCATACTACCATATCAAACACAATAAAACCTTAGTCAAACGACTCCTATTCCAAAACTCGATGCAGTGCTATAAATCAAAAGGGGCTTTTTTCAGTTCTGAAATTTTAAAACGTGCAATGTACTTTGCGTCAGAAGACAAAGCCTTTAATGTCTCGTACGGATTTAATCAGAATTAAGACCGTTTGGCAACTTTACAGTTTGAATAACTATTTTCAAACTTTTTTTAGTGCTGTCTGTTTATCTATCTCTGTTTTATTTTCACAAGATAATTCAGTAGACCTCGATATGTCCTGATCCAGACAAAGGAATTAATAAATTTTTACCATACATAATTTTGTCTCTGGGATAAGGAATTCCTTTCACAATAGTATTGATACATTAACTTACAGTTCCTTTAGCCTTGTCAAGTTTTTGAAGGCACTTCCATTCAATCCTTTCATGTCGTTGTCATTCAGGCGTCTGCGTTATTTACCACATAAAACTGATCAATATTTTTAAGATCCACCATAAGTTTATCTATCTAGATAGGGGTGTTAATGAAATCGTTCAGGGCTATTGTGGAAAACTGTTACGGATGTCTTGAAATGTGAGCAAAAGCATCGATCTCACTGAGTGAAAAGTTGTTTGTGCTAGGTTCACCCGTAATACTCATCTTACAACATTACTATATATTTGCATTTGACATAGATATGGAAAGTTGTTACTGACGGAAATTTGAATGATTTTTTTATTTAAGGAAGGCACTCCGCGATGCCTTTTATACAGTATGAAATCTCATAAACGGTCAGTCCTGGACAAAGATCCAGAATGCAACAGTCGATGCCTGATTTTTCATAATGTTTGATATAAATTCTTGATTTTCGAAACGAAACGAATAATCTTATAAAACCTGAAAAAGACAAAGACAACAACAAAAAGCAGTTGGAAGCCTTTAGTACTGTTGTGCAGCTGTTCTGAGATCGGAGTTTTCAGCCAGCAGGTGCGAAAGTTGACCAGTGGTATTAACTGTAGGTGAATTTTTTATGTGCTTAAATAGCTACATATTATGAATAAAAGATTTGCAAATTTTGTTGATGTTATTAAGCTTATGATCCTGAATTATCTTTACCCGCGCATCACACAGAAGAAAAAGTTTTACTCACAATTTGACTAGCTGCGTGTTCTTGTCAAAGATTCCTGGAGGTAGGTGGTGCAATTGCATTTCAGACAGGTACCTATCAATTCAACGAAAATTTAGCATAGCATAGTACAGGGCTAGGATGCGTATAAAGTAATAAACAAGATGACTAGTGAAATGAACTCAGTTTAGAAATGCAGCCGGAGGAGTGTGTAGATAACTCAAACTGGTAATTATTAAGATATTTTAACTTGAGATATTTTGGCTTAAAATCAAAATGGTGCGGCCATGTAGATGTCTTATGATATTCTCGCTTGTCAAGATGAACAAGTTTTTTTTCCTAACTCATTTATGCACCCTTCGGCGAAGGAGCAAGCCATTCATAAAGCCTCCACAAGACTTCGTTAGCTACACCGGTCTCTCTGCCACCTTTCAGGCCTTATCCCGTGACAAATGAACTGAACCAGGGTTTTTTTTCTCGGCGGTTCTTCTTCTGATGACTTGTGGTTTCCCCGTTTCCTTTTGGAAGTTTTTGTTCCGAAAAAATATGTAAGGGCTATGAAGTTATCTTTCCCAATTCTTCCCTAATTTTAATTCTCGAATACATCACCGTAGTTTCTTCCTCAGAAGAACCCTCCAAAATCTCCCCTACTCTCAAGAGTGGCCTCTTAGCTCAGTTGGTAGAGGCGCCCTTCAGGGAGGCACGGGTTGGAATCCCGTGGAAGTATGAATTTTCCTTCAGGATTCTCAGTTTCTGCAGTTGGGTAAATTGCAGTTCAACTACGAGGATCATTGCTCAGTGTTTCTTATTGTATGCTCTTTTCTAAAGGCTTCTTAATGTCGCCACAAGATCTGTAAGTCTTACCGTATAATCATAACGTCAAAGGGGAATTTTTTTTGTTTTTCAAGCTAAAATGGTACTCACACTGGTCACATTACAGTTCAATGAGTTTGAAACTACAAAAACAAATTTCGTTTGATCTCTGTCAATAGAGGAAAAATCTACTTACAGCCACGTCAATCTGGTATTTTTAGCGAAAATATCTGATGGCAAAATCTTCAACGGGTTTTCAGACAACTCTCTAAAATATAAAAACCAAGAATTATTAGAAGTGCAACTAGGAACTTGTTAATATTGATCTTTTTCAAGCCGTCAGTCTGGGATTGTCAAGTAAAACATCTACATACATAAATAATTTGTCATGATCAAACCATATTCAATAAATGAATTAGTAGAGGAATAAAAAAATTAATGGTTGTAGATAGCTACTAACTTAAATCGCCTTCTTCGTATGTCAGAATGTATCACTTTATATATGTGAATTACCTACACCTTAAGTTTACCCACGTTAATCCCTCACGAATTACAAGATTATGATTATAAATATAGATATTGACACTGAGTCTACCAAATAAAACGTCGTAATTCTGCCTCTTCTAAAAGATTAAAATATATTAAATAATGATGCAGATTTACATGAATGCCGTGCCACAGATGTAATAAAATGAAAACTGATTGAAGAAGAGTGGCGCTTTATTAGAGTTAAAACTCCGTCAGCGATGGCGCTTTACGCAAGTGGCGACGCAAGCTATTTCACAGCACTGCATCACTTAAACTTGAGCTTGACTCGAAAACTTCTGCGTGGAGAAGTGGAATTATGATCAAACTCTCAGTATTTCTAAGATTATACGAAGTAAGGTCGTTCCTTTCAATAAAATTGGATCTTAAATATTCTAAAGGCTTTCTTTTTTCCTATTTCAGTTCCTTATTGTGGCTTTCTATGATGTCAATTTGCCCTCCACCTTCGCCAGCTTAAATTCGAGAACCCCCTGATTACCACCAACCAGATGGGTTGGTTGGGTCAGTTGATTCTTGATGAGACTGATTTCCGACCGAGTTTTTTTTTTTCCTTAACATTAATTTCACCTTCCGACGAAGCTGTTGGTTGCCCGGGGCCACGCATAAATTTCTCGTCGTCCTTGTTCCCACTTTTGGATACCACCTGAACGTTGCAACTGTCGTTTCTATTTCTTGAAGTTCTGTAGACTTAATGTGTACAAAGTTATGAGCGATTTCTTGAAAATTGCTAGGTGTTACAGAGAGAGACGAGGCCCTTCTTGATACAGGAAGGAAGTGATTGGCATGAATGTAATCGACTTCCACTTCTGTTGGGGAACGCTCATATTTCCACTGCGGCTTTGTCTAGCTGTTTAGGTACTATTTGAGCCTCTGCTGACGGAGCTGCTTGAGGCTTGTCTGAAGTGGATAGCCATCCAAGATTGTGTTTTCAAGCTCTGAAGCGTTGAGGCGTATCTTGTAGTCATACCGCTAAAGTCGCGGCAAAAGCAGTCTGAAGGATGACTTTCTTACCGAACACATACTGGTGGTTACGCTCTTTGCCAACGACAAAGGCCAAAAATTCCTTCCCAATCTGTGAGTACTGCCTCTCTGCCACCGGGAGTGCCCCGCTTCTAGATGTCACTGGTTGACCATGCTGCAATAGTAAAAAGCCAAGCCCATCCTTGGACGCATCTCCTTGGCCCTCTGCTAGTCCACTCTCGTTGAAGTACTTGAGTACTGGTGGTTTTTTGACAGCGTCTTTGATCTTTTGGAAGGCATCTTTTTACTCATGAGTCCAGATCCACTCGCATTCTTGTGTGTCAGGCGGCGTAGTGGCCCTCGCATTTCTGAGAGGTTTTGTAGGAATTTAGACGGGTACCGTATTAGCCCGAATAATCTCTGCAGAGCTGATACATCTGCTGGTCGCTCCATCTTGATTGTTGCATCCAATTTCCTTTGACCTGCCTTCAATCTATTCTTCGTCATCACAGGTTCTTCTTCAGCTTGATGAATTTTTCCCATCAATGGTCTTGCTCTTTTATGACTAAAAATTTGTTTAGCACTCGTAAATTTTGTTCGTTTTGTCCTACACAGTAATTAGTACACATCTTTAAGACTTTATCGATCCTACCTTTATCCTTGGAGGTAAATGGTAAACCAGGATGGATATCAAGGGCTTCTGACCCGATAAATGTGATGAAAGACGCTACTTGTGTAGCTTCGAGCGTAAATCGAAGGTAAATTCCATGTTTGAAGCCAATTTTTCCAATTCTTTTCCAGATCTCCATGAAGATCTAGCCTCGTAAGAACTGAAACATCAGAAGTGAATATTTTCTACGGTGTTTGAGGCTTGGAACGGATGCACTGTCCCTGTCATCTGCTTGCGATGTCATATTTGTCAAGGTTCTGTCGCCGTGTCTCGGGTCAGAATCAGCTTACATTCGACTAAAACACAGGTTAAAAACTGCTATATGTCTTGCTGAGAGTTTCACACGCCACCATGTAGCGTTAGCGGCCCGAAATATCAGAGAAGACAGAGTAAACAGAACTTTGAACAGATTTCATGGCTTCACGAGATCTCGCACCACAGTCCTACCTTTACAAGACCCTCTTACAATTTAGGAGGGAAAACAACAAAACAAGCATAATTCTGTGTAAGTCCAGGTTCAAACTCTGCATTGGACGTTTTTCAGTGATAGTATATTACAAAAATCCTTTTCAGATTTTCTTTAATTGAGAAATTGAAACTTGCGACTGGTATCCACACCTAATTACAAACAGTTATAGTGTAGATGAATAAAATGTTCCCAATCCCACCGTGTGGCGTTAGTAGCCAAAAATATAAAAAGATATAGGGTAAACCGAACTTTGAACAGGTTCGATAGCCTACCAGCTATAAAGCACATGGTTTTATTAGGTCACAATAGAGAGCCTTATTGAGAGAATGGAATAAATGTTATTATGCCTGAGTTTTCTTGTTTTCCCCACAGGCCTTGTGCATTCATCGAAATTTAGCACCTTTCTTGCGCTTTACTTCTTATGGTGAGTACCAACGTTTTATCTGGTGAGTGCTTTTGAACTTTACAGCCTTAAAAACCGATCATATTGAGATAAGTTTTGGACGCAACAAGGTGCGACTCGGATGCTATGATAAATTAGTAACCTGCGTACTTAGAATGTGACCAGGCCTTGCTTTGATTTGTCACATAGTGGCTTGAGACTTTGTGATGTTGTTACATTGACGGTCTTTTGTTTATCGTCTGGCGTAACTCACGGAATCATTCTCGCCAGCAGATTCAAAATTAAGCTCGATTGACCGAGACAACGAGACGCACTTCCCTTTGAGAAGCAAAAATAGGCCTTTAGAGGCCATTTCCCTCCCCCACTCCCCCCTTTTCCCGCCTCGACGCTCTAAACGGAATCAGGCTGAGAGGTACTTGAATGGATTATTATATATTAATTATTAATGATTAATATGAATTAATAAGGGCAAATAATCATCAAGTAGTTAAAAGTTAGTTACATCCTTCCTGCATGTAAGATGGATTCCAAGCTAAGCTTTGTACATAGGGGGCTGACGGTAACTGTGGTAACTACATGCCAAATATGAGCAAATGGCTAAATCGTACTCAACAAACTAAATACTTCACAACATTTTGACGCCCATTTCTATGCAAGTTAAACACCACAATTGTCACTAGCAAGTACTTCTGGTTTTCATACCACAACGATAAAGCAATAAGTAAATTAAGGAGTGCCCCGCTGATTGACCTGACCCTGTTTCGATTTTTGTTGCAAGGAGTTTAGAGATCGACGCTGTGAAATGTTCCTTTATTGCATAGATTTCTTTCTCTGGGTTACTGGATTTTCTTTAAAATGAGCTATGCCACTTTTTGACCAAGGAAGCTTATCATGGGAAAACTTGTGAAAGGCGAAACTTAGAAGTGTAGTATTTTACAAGGAGATTATACAAATAAACTACGGATAGAAAGAAAATTCTAGTTCAGAGCACTAACTTCAGAACATACTAACTTCGAAATAGACTTCACAAGTTCTCTTTAAAAATATGTATGGCGAGCAAAATTTAAAGATTTATAAATTAGAATGGCATGTGGTGTTTAGTAGAAATAAAGACAGGGATGTAACACAGGGGTAGGAAGGTGGAATCCATGGGTGCATTTGACCCCTAACCCTACCCCATTTTACTTGCAGAGGAAATAAATTCCATGTCCTCAAAAAAAAACATTTCTACTTCGTAGCTGATTTCATTTGGAGTCAAGACAACTCTGCTTGTATCTGCTGGTATTTTTTACCAATGCACGATGGATTTGACGCGTTCCTCACCCAAAAAAAATATGTAACAACATTTAAAATGTATTGATTTGTTTTGCGTAAATATCAGTCCAGGAAAAGAAATTTTCATCTGCGCATTGCATTAACTCAGCAAAATCCTAAAGTCCTAGTACATAACTATTCCAATTCAAAAAAAATTCTTAAAACAACAACTAATTTATCCTTGATAAACGAGATAGACTTCAAACTTACAACCAATCCAGCTGGGTGTTGTTACTGAAAATTCCTGGTGGTAATCTCTTCAACTGGTTGTCGTTCAAAAACCTACCAAAGGTAATGCAAAGGGGTATTGATTACATTGTGCTAATAAGCATGGTACGGGCACTTTGTATGCTCAAAAAAGGCCGTATTTTGTTCATGTTATAATCTGCTAACAAAGTCATATTGTCCAAGAACCGATGTCTTCTTTTCGGGTTGACACATAGAGACTTAGGGTAGCACTACGACTTATGATCTGGTATAAAACTGATTGAGACTCCTTGGCTTTTCTTTTTTTGGTAAGAAGTGAAAACAACAAAACGCTTACACACTGTTCATGATTCAGAATAATGTCCATCATAGGCCAGGGGACACTGATTGCAGGGAGAGGGAGGGAAAGATTCCAAAATGTCTGGATAGTTTTGTTCAAGATTACATATATAGTGTCTTCATTTGTTCCAGCACAAATGATGACGCTTATAGGGAAGCTTATCATGGGAAAACCTTTGCAAGGCGAAACTTAGAAGTGTAGTAGTGACAAGGAGATTATACAAAAAAAAATTGCGGATAAAAGGAAAATTCTAGTTGAGGGCACTAAATTCAGAACATACTAGCTTCAAAATACACTTCACGAGTTTTCTTTGATAACTTGTATGGCGAGCAAAATTTAACAATATTTAAATGGGAATGGCATGTAGTGTAACACAGGGATAGGAGGGTGGTGTCCATGGGTGCATTTGACCCACACCTCTACCGCATTTTACTAGCAGAGGAAATAAATTTCATGTTCACGAAAATAGAACATTCCCACTTCGTAGCGCCAAGACAACGCTGCTCGTATCTGCTGGTATTCTTCAACAATGCACGATGGATTTGACGCGTTCCTTACACACAGATAAGACAGACTCCAAACTTACAGCCATCCCAGCTTGGTGTTGTTGCTGAAAATTCCTGATGGTAATTTCTTCAACTGGTTGTTGCTCAAACTCCTACCAAAGCAATAGAGAGGGGCGTTCATTAAATCGTGCTTGTCAACATGGTGCGGGCACTTTGTATGCTCGAAAATGTGGTATTTTGTTAATGTTATTATCTGCTAACAAGGTCATACTGTCCAAGAACCGATGTCTTCTTTTCGGTTTTACATATAGAGACCTAGTATAGCACTACGAGTTATAATCTGGCACAAAACTAATTGAGACTCTTTGGTTTTCATGTTAAGCACTGAAAACAACCAAATGCTTTACACGTGCCTTTTCTACCTCCTCCCATTGCCCATTGTTGTAATACATGAGGCTTAACATAACACACTGTTTTTCAGAATAGTATTCATTATAAGCCAGGCGACATTGATTGCAAGAGGGGGGAGGACCAAACTTCCTTGATAGTTTTGTTCAAGTTTACATCCACAGTGTCTTCATTTGTGCCAGCACAAACGATAACGCCATGTTCAACCTTAATTGGCTAATCAAAGTCTAGATGTAAAGTCCTTTTCTGTTTAAAGTAGCTTGTTTAAACTTTCAAACTTTTAGAAGTAAATCCCTTAGATTGTTGTCGTTTACACCTCTAACTCAAGAAAACAAATCAAGGCATTGATTAAGTAAAAGCGTCTACATGTAAATGTCATTTTTTTTTTCAAATTGTTAAGCGTTTTCACTAACTGAAAGAAGACTCTTACTGAGACTTTTACAAACTTTTTTATATAGCTATAGTTTAAATTCTGCATCCACGTGATTGCCACGCGAGGAAAGCCCGTGAAATGTGTAGTTTTTTTTAGGTTAGAAACCAGATTTTCTCTCAGTAAGTTGATGTAACGTGGACAAATTGTGCCTCAGAAAAAAAATGAATAATTTATGTCACGATTGACGAAGGACTGTTGTAGGTCGCGGTGGACTGTTGTAGAAGAGAGAGATGAAGAAGTCTTTTTAGTCACCCAAAGCCAAATATTTGTCACCTCACCTATTTGTCGACCGAACGCCAACAGATATCGTGATTTGTACATAAAATTTTAGATGTTGATAAAACATTCTTCAGTACTGTCCGTCATACCTGTTTTGATATACTCCTACGCGAAGTAAAAACATTTGAATGTTGTAACATAATAGGCTTCATTAAGTTTGAAGATACACTCTTTTTGTTATTCAAAAGAATGATAACGAACCTTGTTCTCGCTCCTCTTTTTTTCTCTCCAGGCCTCGTAGATTAATCGAAATTGAGCACCTTTCATGCGCTTTACTTCGTACGCTAAGCACTACAGGTCTCACCGGTGAGAACTTTTGACCATTATGGCCTTAAAGACTGTTCACATTGCTAGGATAAATAAGTAACCTGGGTACCTAAAATGTGACCACATTTTTCTTTGATTTGTCCCATAGTTTAACCGGTGAGTACTTTTGAGCTTTAGAGCCTTAAAAACCGGTCATGTTGAGATACGTTTTGGACGCAACAAGGTGCAACTCGGATGCTATGATAAATTTGTAACCTGCGTACTTAAAATGTGACCAGACTTTGCTTTGATTTGTCACATAATGGTTGAGACTCTGTGATGTTGCTTCATGATGGTCTTTTGTTCATCTTCCGGCGTAACTACCGTACTCAACCTTGTCAGCAGATTAAAAATCAAGTACGTTTGAAAGAGACAATGAGACACCCTACCCTTTGAATAGCAATAAGTCTCAAGTAGCCATCCCCTCCCTCTCCCCCTCCCACTCTTCCCACCTCGATGTTCCAAAGGAAATTAGGATGAGAATTGCTTGAATGGATTACTATATCTTAATTATTAATGACTAATCTGATTTTTTTAGGGTAAATAATTATCAAGTAATTACTCCTGCGTGTAAGATGAATTAAAAGCTTAGCCTCTCAAATAGGTGCTTATGGGTTTATCAAGACTGCTGTATCAAAAACAATACAAATCTGTGACTTTGGCGACAAATTCTAATTATTTTAATGCTTTGCCTATTACAAGTATCCCTGAAATGATCTGTTTATCTCTTCTTCTCTTCCTTTTAAAAAGTCAGAAGGCCGCGATAAAAATTAGGAAGAATACTCTTTACCTTTCCACTTACAGATATCTTAGATTGATATTGTTGTTAAATATGTCTTTTGGCAAGTCCTCCAACTGGTTGTTCTGCAAGAGCCTGTCAGCAATGACGACAGTTAGTGTGTGTAACAATTTTTTAGCTGCTATGTCAATCTAAACTAATTGTCATTATCATCAATACTTTTAAGTAGCTAGAGATATTTTGGGTAAGAACTAATCAAATCCATTTCCAAATGTCACTCTTCGTTTACTGATGTTTATTTAAACATCGATCTATGATTTCTCCAATTACATCTCTCTTATGAGAGATCCCGATAAATTTGTTTGATTCCCTTTTTACCATTTACGACTAAATCGTATTGTAGGACTGCCTAGGAAAGGTATTTTCCCATAATTACAGCTGAATATGATAGCCCCAAATAGTTTCCCTTCTTAGAATATATAAGCTCTTGATATCTCAAGAACTCTTCGCTCATTCATTCGGTTGTGGTAAATATTATGGATGTGAATGTTTCGTGTTCAATGTCGTGAACTCTTCTTGAGTACTGGCGATTGCGGCTCTTGGTTCTTACAGGATATAACAGTTGGGGGCAGACCCTGACATCAAAGAACGCCGATTGTTGGTGTTCGCAGAATCCACGTGCAAGAGTGACTAACCTTGCACCTTGCGCTTTAATAGCTCCTGTGCTCATTTGTTCTCTGCTCATGTCTTGAGGGACTGGTTCGCCTTCAAAATCGCTACACACCGTACTTACTGGTTCAGCTTCCAGGTCTCTCAGCTCATTACGTCGTTGTATGACAAATCCGCCCCGTTTAAGAATAATGGGAGGCCTAATATAAAGACATACACAAGTGGAGGGAATATCGTCGACGAGCCAGTTTAGCGAAGTTTGACAACGTTGAGGACCGCCCGTTAATCAGGTTGGAGTCTATTTCGCGGAGAGGAAGTACGGTCACCCACATTGATGATCCTTTTTCAACTGCCAGGTTTAGCACTCGCTTGATCTTTGGTGGTCCCCTGACCGTAATCCTCTCCGCCCTTTCTTTGAGTTCACAACTTTCTCTTTTGCAACTGACTACGTTCTGTACCGACTTAACAAGAGACTCTTCTGGTAGCTGATGTGTTTAAAATACTATATGGTCGACGAGTAGCGTTGTCACTTTGACCGAAGAAGTGAGCTCCCTCTTGCTTCCCGGCTTGGATTTGCAAGGCACAGGCACGTCGTAACCAGACTAGGAGCGTTAGGATGTGCCTATCTTGCTGATTACACTTGCGTTCTGTTATCGCAGGAATAATTATTACAGATATTGCATTCTCCCGTGGCTCTAGTAGATCCTGGTACGCGGGCAGTGTTCTTGGATTTGCAAGGCACAGGCACGTCGTAACCAGACTAGGAGCGTTAGGATGTGCCTATCTTGCTGATTACACTTGCGTTCTGTTATCGCAGGAATAATTATTACAGATATTGCATTCTCCCGTGGCTCTAGTAGATCCTGGTACTCGGGCAGTGTTCTTAGAAAGTGAGTCCACCAATATTTTAAGCCAAAAGTGAAAGCGGCTTAGTTTAATATAGGGGACACGTGAAACAGGTCTATAAAAAGTTCGTAGACAAACTATGATCGTCCACTTAAGGAAGTTTAACAACACATGTTCAATCTGGAAACTCATTGCGATGGCGTAAATCTAAAGAACATCGGACTTCGAATTCTTATGGTAATTTCATGCCAAATATGAACGAATGACTAAATCGTACTAAACAAACAGAATACTTCATAACAGTTTGAAGCTCCTTCCTGTGCAATTTAAACATTATAAACGTCACTAGAAAGTTCTTTTGACTTTCATACCACAAAAGTAAAGCAATAGGTAAATTAAAGAGTGCCCGACCGATTATTGACCTGACCCTGTTTCGATCTGTTGCATGCAATGTAAAGATCGATGCTGTGTAATGTTCCTTCATAATATAGATTTCTTTCTCTGTTTTATTGGATTTTCTTTACGATGAGATATGCTACTTTATGACCAAGGAAGCTTATCATGGCAAAACGTTTAAAAGGCGAAACTTAGAAGTGTAGTATTTGACAAGGATATTATACAAAAAAAAAGATTGTGGATAAAATGGAAATTCTAGTTCAGAGGACTAAATTTAGAACATACTAGCTTCAAAATACACTTGAAGAGTTTTCTTTGATAACTTGTATGGCGAGAAAAATTTAAAGATATTTAAATGAGAATGGCATGTAGTGTAACACAGCGATAGGATGGTGGTGTCCATGGGTGCATTTGACCCACACCCCTACCGCATTTTACTTGCAGAGGAAATAAATTCCATGTTCACGAAAAGAGAACATTCCTACTTCGTAGCTGATTTCATTTGGAGCCAAGACAACGTTGCTGGTATTCGTCAACAATGCACAATTGAGGTCAGAACAAACGAAAACGCCATGTTCAACCTTAATTGGCTAATCCAAGTCTAGATGTAAAGTCTTTTTCTGTTTAAAGTAGCTTGTTTAAACTTTCAAAGTCTTGGAGGTAAATCCCTTAGATTGTTGTCGTTTAGACCTCTAACTCAAGAAAACAAATCAAGGCATTGATTAAGTAAAAGCGTCTACATGTAAATGTCATTTTTTTGTCAAATTGTTAAGCGTTTTCACTAACTGAAAGAAGACTCTTACTGAGACTTTTACAAACTTTTTTTATATAGGTATAGTTTAAATTCTGCATCCAAGTGATTGCCACGCGAGTAAAGCCCGTGAAATGTGTGGTTTTTTTTAGGTTAGAAACCAGATTTTCTCTCAGTAAGTTGATGTAACGTGGAAAAATTATGCCTCAGAAAAAGAATGAATAATTTATGTTACGATTGACGAAGGACTGTTGTAGGTCGCGGCGGACTGTTGTAGAAAAGAGAGATGAAGAAGTCTTTTTAGTCACCCAAAGCCAAATATTTGTCACCTCACCTATTTGTCGACCGAACGCCAACAGATATCGTGATTTGTACATAAAATATATCTGTTTTGGTAAAAATAGTTTTGTTTTAGGTGTTGATAAAACATTCTTCTGTACTGTCCGTCATACCTGTTTTGATATAATCCTACGCGAAGTAAAAACATTTGAATGTTGTAACATAACAGGCTTCATTAAGTTTGAAGATACGCTCGTTTTGTTATTCAAAACAATGTTAACGAACCTTGTTCTCGCTCCTCTTTTTTCTCTCCAGGCCTCGTAGATTAATCGAAATTGAGCACCTTTCATGCGCTTTACTTCGTACGCTAAGCACTACAGGTCTCACTGGTGAGTACGTTTGACCATTATGGCCTTAAGGACTGTTCACATTGCTAGGATAAATAAGTAACCTGGGTACTTAAAATGTGACCACATTTTTCTTTGATTTGTCACATAGTTTAACCGGTGAGTACTTTTGAGCTTTAGAGCCTTAAAAACCGGTCAAAAGTCAGAAGGCCGCGATAAAAATTAGGAAGAATACTCTTTACTTTTCCACTTACAGATATCTTAGATTGATATTGTTATTAAATATGTGTTCTGGCAAGTCCTCCAACTGGTTGTTCCCCAAGAACCTGTCAGCAAATGACGACAGTTAGTATGTGTTACAAGTATTTAGCTGCTTTATCAATCTAAACGCATTATAGTTATCATCAATACTTTTAAGTAGCTTGAGATGTTTTGGGTAAGAACCAATCAAATCCATTTCCAAATGTCACTCTTCGTTTACTGATGTTTATTTAAACATCGATCTATGATTTCTCAAATTACATCTCTCTTATGAGGGATCCCGATAAATTTGTTTGATTCCCTTTTTACCATTACGACTAATTCGTATTGTAATCTTGCGGCATAACTAACGTACTCAAACGTCTCAGCAGATTTAAAATAAAGCGCGTTTGAAAGAGACAATGAGACACCCTACCCTTTGGATAGCAAAAAGTCTCAAGTAGTCATCCCCTCCCTCTCCCCTCCCACTTTTCCCACCTCGATGTTCCAAACAAAGTTAGAATGAGAATTGCTTGAATGGATTACTATATCTTAATTATTAATGACTAATCTGATTTTTTGGGGGTAAATAATTACCAAGTAATTACTCCTGAATGTAAGACGAATTAAAAGCTTAGCCTCTCAAATAGATGCTTAAGGGTTTATAAAGACTGCTGTATCAAAAAACAATACAAATCTGTGACCTTGGTGACAAATTCTAATTATTTTAATGCTTTGCCTGTTACAAGTATCCCTGAAATGATGTGTTGATCTCTTTCTCTCTTCCTTTTAAAAAGTCAGAAGGCCGTGATAAAAATTAGGAAGAATACTCTTTACTTTCTCACTTACAGATATTTTAGATTGATATTGTTATTAAATATGTCTTTTGGCAAGTCCTCCAACTGGTTGTTCTCCAAGGACCTGTCAGTAAATGACGACAGTTAGTGTGTGTAACAAGTAGAGAGATAATTAAGAGAGAGTCGGTATGTTGGTCTCCTAATCAGGCTTTTTAAAGCAAAATTTGCGTGCCTTGAAGTCAGTGATATGTACTCTGTGGCTTTGAACTGTCAAGCGGTAGATGGGTGTGGACATTGGTCTACAGTTAGCTATTCGATTATACTTATGCATAGTTCTGCAAGTAACTCGACGGCTTTGACAATCGTCCAGATCTAGTGGTCCAAGCGTCCACTACGTGGGGCTTCTTATGTGTTACAGACAGAGACCGGGCCTTACTTGGTATTGCCACTGTAACTTTTTGTAGATGTTTCGGTAATATTGTGTCGTCTGCTAAAGGAGGTGCTTGACGCTTGTCTGCAGTGGCTCGGAAGGACAGCTGCTGGGAGATCATCTTTTGCATCAGGAAGTCATCCAAGATTGTTTTTTTTTAACCTCTGAAGAGTTAGAAATTTAGAAAGGTACTTCACTAGCCCTATTAATCTCTGCCTGCTGGCTCATCTTCGTCATCGCATGTCCAATGAATGCTACTTCGCTTCATTTAAATTCGGACTTCATTTTGCTGATTTTGATCTTTTTTGCTCAATAACAGTCTTGCTCTATTATGACTAAAATTTTTCTTCGCTCAAAAATTTTGTTCGCTAATTACTCCACATCTCTAAGACTTTATTGAACCTAACATTATCTCCCTTAGAGTCAAAGGGTAAACCAGAGTGAATATCGAGAGCATCTGTCCCGATACAAGTCATGAAAGTCGCTACTTGATGGTCTCCCAGCTACGAGTGTAAATTGTGGGTAAATTCCATGTTTGAAGCCAACTTTTCCAGTTCTTCTCTAGATATCCACGAAGATCTAGCCTTGGAAGAACTGGAACATTAGAAGTGAAGTGATGCAGTGTTTGAGGCTTGGAACGGATGCGCTGCTGCTGCTAACTGCTTGCGACGTCATATTTGTCAAGATTCTGTCGCCGTGTCTCGGTCTAAAGTCAGTTGTCCTTCGACCAAAACACAGGTTAAAAGCTGCTACATGTTTTGCTGAGAATTTGCCATGCCACCATGAAGCGGCCCGAAATATCAGAAAAGATAGTAAAAAGAACTTTGAACAGGTTTGAGGGCCTACCAGCTCGAAAGCACATGGTTCTACTAGGTCACGATACCTCGCAGCGCGGTCGACCCCAATTACCATTTGGGAAGCAAGACAACATAACACGGATAATTTTATGCAAGTCGAGGTTCATACCCTACATTGAATGTTTTTCTGTGATAATTTATCACAAAAACATTTTTCGGATTTTCTTCAATTGAGAAATTGACACTTGCGTCCGGTATCCACTTCTAATTACAAGCAGTTATATTAAAAATGACGAAAATAAGTGACTAATGGGTATACCACTCGACAGCTTCGCACAATTAGTGTTCTTGCATAAATAACGTTGACTTTATTGTATATAGATTGTCGTTTTATCGTAGAATTGAAAGTTGCAACCTGCATTCAAAACCGATGATCATAGAATTGTACGCTAAGCACTAAAGATTTCATCGGTGAGTGGATTTGACTTTCAGAGCCATAAAAACTGGTCAGATTGAGACACTAAACGAACTAAATACTTCATAACAGTTTGACGCTCCTTCCTGTGCAAGTTAAACACCATAAGCGTCACTAGCAAGTACTTTTGACTTTCCTACCACAAAGATGAAGCAATAGGTAAATTAAGGAGTACCCCACTGATTATTGACCTCACCCTGTTTCGATTTGTTCCATGCAACGTAAAGATCGACTCTGTTTAATGTTCCTTCATAATATAGATTTCTTTCTCTGTTTTATTGGATTTTCTTTAAATTGAGATATGCTACTTTATGATTAAGGAAGCTTATCATGGGAAAACCTTTACAAGGCAAAACTTAGAAGTGTAGTATTTGACAAGGAGATTATACAAAAAAAATTCCGGATAAAAGGAAAATTCTAGTTCAGAGCCTTAAATTCAGAACATACTAGCTTCAAAATACACTTCACGAGTTTTCTTTGATAACTTGTATGGCGAGCAAAATTTAAAGATATTTAAATGGGAATGGCATGTAGTGTAACTCAGGGATAGGAGGGTGGTGTCCATGGGTGCATTTTACCCACATCCCTACCGCATTTTACTAGCAGAGGAAATAAATTCAACAACGTTGCTGGTATTCGTCAACAATGCACGATGGATTTGACGCGTTCCTTACACACAAATAAGACAGACTCCAAACTTACAGAAATTCCAGCTTGGTGTTGTTGCTAAAAAATCCTGATGGTAATATCTTCAACTGGTTGTTTTTCAACAACCTACCAAAAGTAATAGAAAGGGGTGTTCATTAAATTGTGCAATCAACATGGTGCGGGCACTGTGTTTACTCGAAAATGGGGTATTTTGTTAATGTTATTATCTGCTAACAAAGTCATACTGTCCAAGAACCGATGTCTTCCTTTCGGTTTTACATATAGAGACCTAGGGTAGCACTACGATTTATAATCTGGAACAAAACTAATTAAGGCTCTTTGGTTTTTATGTTTAGCACTGAAAACAACCAAATGCTTTACACATGCCTTTTCTCCCTCCTCTCATTAACCATTACTGTAATACATAAGGCTTAACATCAAACACTGTTTTTCAGTATGGTGTTCATTATAAGCCAGGCGACACTGATTGCAGGAAGGGTGAGGGTAAGATACCAAAATGTCTGGATAGTTTTGTTCAAGTTTACATCCACAGTGTCTTCATTTGTGCCAGCACAAATGATAACGCCTTGTTCAAACTTAATTGGCTAATCAAAGTCTAGATGTAAAGTCCTTTTCTGTTTAAAGTAGCTTGTTTAAACTTTCAAAGTTTTAGAAGTAAATCCCTTAGATTGTTGTCGTTTAGACCTCTAACTCACGAAAACAAATCAAGGCATTGATTAAGTAAAAGCGTCTACATGTAAATGTCATTTTTTTTGTCAAATTGTTAAGCGTTTTCACTAATTGAAAGAAGACTCTTACTGAGACTTTTACAAACTTTTTTATATAGCTATAGTTTAAAATCTTCATCCACGTGATTGCCACGCGAGGAAAGCCCGTGAAATGTGTGGTGAAATTAGGATGAGAATTGCTTGAATGGATTACTATATCTTAATTATTAATGACTAATCTGATTTTTTGGGCAAGTAATTATCAAAAAGCTTAGCCTCTCAAATAGGTGCTTAAGGGTTTATAAAGACTGCTGTATCGAAAGACGATATAAATCTGTAACTTTGGTGACAAATTCTAATTATTTTAATGCTTTGCCTGTTACAAGTATCCCTGAAATGATCTGTTGATCTCTTCTTCTCTTCCTTTTAAAAAGTCAGAAGGCTGCGATAAAAACTAGGAAGAATACTCTTTACTTTTCCACTTACAGATATTTTAGATTGATATTGTTATTAAATATGTCTTTTGGCAAGTCCTCCAACTGGTTGTTCTCCAAGGACCTGTCAGTAAATGACGACAGTTAGTGCGTGTAACAATTATTTAGCTGCTATGTCAATCTAAACGCATTATAGTTATCATCAATAATTTTAAGTAGCTAGAGGTGTTTTGGGTAAGAGCCAATCAAATCCATTTCCCAATGCCACTCTTCGTTTACTGATGTTTATTTAAACATCGATCTATGATTTCTCAAATTACATCTCTCTTATGAGGGATCCCGATAAATTTGTTTGATTCCCTTTTTTAACTCGTGAATTGCGCGTATGCGCAAGAGCGAGTTGTAGGTACGATGTGGGGAATAGCACTCGCTCGCTCGCTCGCTCGCTCGATTGGTCGATTCCTGTACACTTGTTTTCGATTTTAGGCTCTTGAGTGCATTTGATAGTTTTTGGCGAGCAATAAACAAACGAAATGGCGACCTTTGTTGCTAAGAATAGTGGTGGGGTGAAAAAGAAGCCAATGATAATTTTAAAAGAGTTTTTTTTTTCGTTTTAGTGTCAACAAGCGGCGCCAGCGACTGGCAGGCATGCAAGGATTGACACTGAAATAACAGAACAACCTTCGTTTTTCATAAAATTGTAATTTACAATCCTTGAACTTGAAAACAATCCGAAGATTCATTGAAAATATCACTTACTGCGAAGCGCTCGGAGTTTACAGATGTTCAAAAGCTTTTTCTGTTATGACGTGAGATTGAGGACGAAATCGATCATTACGTTTCGTATCGCGTGTTTTTCCTATGTGAAGCGACAAAAGATGCCGGCGACTGACGAAATTACAAGTTAACACGAAAATCAAATAACACCTAAACAAACAATTTCCGCTACCGATTTTCAGTGAATTTTTAAAGAACAATTTTCTTTTCTAGGCCTGAAATTAAATTCTATCTTGTTGTTGATTATACGTTGCCTAACACGTGACTAAAATCTACCCGGGCGGAGATCCAAAATGACGGTGGCAGCCTTGGCTTAGTTATATCACTCAAAACTCGTTCCCGTTTGTCTCATTTGATAAAGAGGGAATCGTTAATTTTTTCATTAAGACAATATTGCCTTGATTTTCTAATATTTACAATGATAGACAGTAAATTTCACTTTTCACCCACTTTTACTTCCGACCTTTTCTTTCGAACCAGAAACAAAAATGATATACGTTTAAAACACATTACATCATCCACCCTTGTCAAATGTAATAGCATGATCATTTCAATTGTAATGCCTTCTTATCTCAACGTTACTTTGTTTCTTTGCTACATTAGCGAACACTGAACTTCTGCTCGTACTATAAATATGACAATCAACCACAAAATTCCCTAAACCAGATAACATTAAACATAATCCAAAAAATCATATGTCAATTCACGAGTTTGCTCACAGAGCACTTTGATTACCATTTATGACTGATTCATATTGTATGACTGCTTAGGAAAAGGGTATTTTCCCATAATTACAGCAGAATATAGCAGCCGTAGAAAGTTACCCTTCTTTGAATATATAAGCTCTTGGTATCTCAAGAACTCTTCGCTCATTCATTCGGTTGTGATAAATATTAGGGATGTGAATGTTTCGTGTTCAGTGTCGTGAACTCTTCTTGAGTACTGGCGATTGCGGCTCTTGGTTCTTACAGGGTATAACAGTTGGGGGCAGACCCTGACATCAGAGAATGCCGATTGTTGGTGTTCACAGAATCCACGCGCAAGAGTAACTAACCTTGCGCCTTGCGCTTTGTTAGTTCCTCTGCTCAGTTGTTCTCTGCTCATGTCTTGAGGGACTGGTTCGTCTTCTAAGTCGCTATACACCGCACTTAATGGCTAAGGTTCCAGGTCTCTCAGCGCACTATGTCGTTGTATGACAAATCTGCCTCGTTCAAGAATAATGGGGGGCCTAATGTAAAGACTTCCTTACACAAGTGGAGGGAACATCATTGACGAGCCAGTCTTAGCGAAGTTTGACAATATTACGGACCTCCCGTTAATCAGGTTGGAGTCTATTTCTTGGAGAGGAAGTAAGGTCACCCACATTGATGATCCTTTTTCAACTGCCAGGTTTAGCACTCGCTTGATCTTTGGTGGTCCCCTGACCCTAGTCCTCTCTGCCCTTTATTTGAGTTCGCAACTTTCTCTTTCGCGACTGACTACGTTCTGTACCGACTTAACAAGAGACTCTTCTGGTAGATGATGTGTTTAAAATACTATATGGTCGACGAGTAGCGTTGTCACTATGACCGAAGAAGTGAGCTCCCGACTTGCTTCCCGGCTTGGATTTGCAAGGCACAGGCACGTCGTAACCAGACTAAGGGCGTTAGGATGTGCCTATCTTGCTGATTACACTTGCGTTCCACTATCGCAGGAATGAGTATTGCAGATATTGCATTCTCCTGTGGCTCTAGTAGATCCTGGTACTTGGGCAGTGTTCTTAGAAAGTGAGTCCACCGATCTTTTAAGCCGAAAGTGAAAACGGCTTAGCGTGTCTTTGGCTGTATTTGAGGGAACTCTGCTAATTGAACTACTTCACTGACCAAATCAACACCTTCTCACTAACATGTTCGTCTAGATACTCTCGTGAGCTTATCGCCGCTCTAAGATGGTTCTTTCCTTCCATTGTTATTCTAATACCACATTCTTCTTTGTCTAGCTTTGTGATAATCCATCACTTCTTGCTGCTTGAGAAGTAGCCAAAGTCTGGATCCAGGGTAATCAGCATGTCCCACCATCTCTTGATTTCCGTGGTAGAGCTTGCCCCACCCGCATCATCGGCGAACGAGGACTCCTTTGCTGTAGACGCCACCTGTAAACTCATGATCAGAGGCTGGATGCTAAGATCACAAAGAGCCATAGCACGTACCGTCAGTGACAATTGTTTCTACGTTTTAGTCACGAACGTAGTTGTTATGTTTACTTCTGTTTTTATTGATTTGGTAGTGGGTCCTTTGAGCATCACCACGCGCATATAAAAGCTGAGTTAGCATCCCTTTAAGTAGTTTTCCCTTTGATTTCGAGTGGCCTTTTTCGAGCGACGCTTTTTAACTCTTAACCCGTTTTGTTTAAGATGCGATGTTTTCTCCTCAGTGTTCCATACTAATGCCTAAAATAAGTTAACGAGCTGCCCAATAATAAATATAACGGGTAAAATTATATTCGGTCCTGTAGTGTAGTCCTCATAATGGGCCAGACGACATTGATTGCAGGGGAGGCTAAGGGTTACTTACCAGGAAGGATAAGAGTGGGAAAATTTAAGATAATAAAAAATTTCTCATTAGTTTTATTTAAAATTATATACAGCATGTTCAGTTGAAGAGGTGCATAATAACTCTATGTTCCGGTTTATATTGGCAGGTATAGAGATGATATTAAATCCAAATTATGTTTAAAATAATTTTGTTTAAGAATTCCAAAAAGATAATTAAAAGAGAACCAGCATGGTAGTCTCCTGATCAGGCTTTTTAAGGCAAAATTTGCGTGCCTTGTAGTCAGTGATATGTGCTCTGTGGCTTTGAACTGTCAAGTGGTAGATGGATATGGACATTGTTCTACAGTGGATTATACTTATTGTTGGCTTTGTTGTTGTTGGCTCGTTGGCTTTGAAAATCGTCCAGATCTAGTGGTCCCAGCGTCCACTTCGTGGGGCTTGTTAGGTGTTACAGACAGAGACCAGGCTTTACTTGGTATTGCCACTGTGGCTTTGTTTAGTTGTTTAGGTAATATTGGAGCGTCTGCTAAGGGAGGTGCTTCAGGATTGTCTGCAGTGGCTAGGAAGAACGGCTGCTTGGAGATCATCTTTTGCATCGGGAAGCCACCCAAGATTGTTTTCTTTAAGCTCTGAAAGGTTAAAAATTTAGAAAGGTACTTGACTAGTCCTGTTAATCTCTGCACTGCTGGCTCATCTTGGTCATCGCATGTCCAATGAATGCCACTTCGCTTAATTTGAATTTGAACTTCATTTTGCTGATTTTGATCTGTTTTGCTCAATAACAGTCTTGCTCTATTGTGACTGAAGTTTTTCTTCGCTCAAAAATCCTGTTCGCTAATTACTCGACATGTCTAAGACTTTATTGATCTTAGCATTATCTCTTGGAGGCAGAGGCTAAACCAGAGTGAATATCGAGGACTTTTTTCCCGATACATGTCGTGAAAGTCGCCACTCGATAGTCTCCCAGCTTCGAGTGTAAATTGAGGGTAAATTCCATGTTTGAAGCCAACTTTTCCAGTTCTTCTCTAGATCTCCACGAAGATCTAGCCTTGGAAGAACTGGGACATTCGAAGTGAAGTGATGGGGTGTTTGAGGCTTGGAACGGATGTGCTGCTACTGCTATCAGCTTGTGACATCATATTTGTCAAGATTGTGTCGCCGTGTTTCGGTCTAAAGTCAGCTTAACTTCGACCAAAACACAGGTTAAAAGCTGCTATATGTTTTGCTGAGAATTTGCCATGCGACCATGTAGCGTTAGCGGCCCGAAATATCAGAGAATATAGTAAACAGAACTTTGAACAGGTTTGATGGCCTACCAGCTCCAAAGCACATACAAGGTCACGATACCTCGCAGCGCAGGAGAACCCCACTACCATTTGGGAAGGAAGACAACATAACACGCATAATTTTATGAAAGTCGAGGTTCGTATTCTGCATTGGATGTTTTTCTGTGATAACGTATTACAAAAAAATTTTCGGATTTTCTTCAATTGAGAAATTGATACTTGCAGGCGGTATGCACATCTGATTACTAGCAGTTATATTAAAAGGGACGAAAATATGTGACTAATGGGTATACCACTCGACAGCTTCGCACAATTAGAATTCTAACATAAATAACGTTGACCTTGTTGTAAATAGATTGTCGTATTATCGTAGAATTGAAAGTTGCAACCTGCATTCAAAACCGATGATCACATCCTCTGGATCCAATGCACAGTACAAATAGGGCTCTTAGAAAATTGGGATCAACATCAGTATCCAGGCAACTGCCCACCTACCCCTCCCCTAACCCAACATTAACCCTAACTTGTTATCAATTGACTGTTGTTGAGTTAGGGGAGGAGTAGGTGGGCAGTTGCCCAGATACTGATATTGATCTGAGAATGCATCGGGAAGCCATCAAAGATTGTTTTTTCAACCTCTGTAGAGTCAGAAATTTAGAAAGATACTTCATTAGCCCTATTAATCTCTGCCTACTGGCTCATCTTCGTCATCGCATGTCCAATGAATGCCACTTCGCTTCATTTAAATTTGAACTTCCTCTTTTTCTATTTTGATCTGTTTTGCTCTATTATGACCGAAATCTTTTTTTAAATAAAAAAATTTGTCCGCTAATTACTCCACATCTCTAGGACTTTATTGATCCTACCATTTTCTCCCTTGGAGGCAAAGGGTAAACCAGAATGGATATCGAGGGCATCTGTCCCGATAGATGTGATTAAAGTCGTTACTCGATAGTCTTCCAGCTTCGAGTGTAAATTGAGGGTAAATTCCATGTTTGAAGCCAATTTTTCCAGTTCTTCTCTAGATCTCCACAAAGATGTAGCCTTGGAAGAACTGGAACTTTAGAATTGGAGATTTTCTGCGTTGTTTGAGGCTTGGAACTGATGCGCTACTGCTGCTATCTGCTTGCGATGTCATATTTGTCAGGATTCTGTCGGCGTGTCTCGGTCTAAAGTCAGCTTAACCTCGACCAAAACACAGGTTAAAAGCTGCTATATGTTTTTTTGAGAATTTGCCATTCCACCATGTAGCGTTAGCGGCTCGATTTATCAGAAAAGATAGTAAACAGAACTTTGAACAGGTTTGATGGCCTACCAGCTCCAAAGCACATGGTTCTCCTAGGTCACGATACCTAGCAGCACAGTCCTACCATTACAAGAACCTCTTATAATTTGGGAAGGAAAACAACCTAATAAGGCACAATTTTATGGAAGTGGAGGTTCATACTCAGCATTGGATGTTTTTCCGCGATAGTACATTGCGAAAATCCTTTTCGGATTTTCTTGAATTGAAATTTACGATCGGTATCCACACCTGATTACATACAGTTATAATGTAATGGAAGAACATATGTGACTAGTAGGTAAACCACTCGACAGCTTCGCCTAATTACAATTCTAGCATGATTGACATTTTGACGCTCCTTCCTCTGCAACTTAATCACCATAAATGTCACTAGCAATGACTTTTGACTTTCATACAGATAGATACAGCAATAGGTAAGCTAAGGAGTACCCCACTAAATATTGATCTGACCCTGTTTCGATTTCTTGCATGGAGTTTAGAGATCGACGCTGTGTAATGTTCCTTCATTTTATAGATTTCTTTATCTGTTTTAATGGATTTTCTTTAAATGAGCTATGCCACTTTTAGACCAAGGATGCTTATACTGGGAAAACTTGTTAAAAGGGAAAGTTAGGAGTGTAGTCATGATTTGAGAAGGACATTATACGGAAAAAAAAAAGATTACCAACTTCAGAACACACTAACTTTGGAATACACTTCACAAGTTTTCTTTGATAATTTGTAGAGCGACCAAAATTTAAAGATTTGTAAAAGGGAATGGCATGTAGTGTTTGGCAGAAGTGAGAACAGAGATGTAACATGGGGGTAAGAGAGTGGAGTCCATTGGTGCATTTGACCCACGCCCCTACCTCAATGTACTTGCAGAGGAAATGAATTTCAGTTTACGAATTAGAACACTCCTTCTTTGTGGCGATTACATTTTAGATCCCTGACATCGCTGCTCGTATCTGCGCGATGGATTTGACGCTTTCCCTACATAAGTAAGACAGACTCCAAACTCACAGCGTTATCAGCTTGGTGTTGTTACTGAAAATGCCTGATGGTAATTCCTTCAACTGGTTGTTTCCCAACGCCCTACCAAAAGTAATAGAAAGGAGTGTTGATTACATTGTGCTTGTCGACGTGATGCGGTCGCTGTATGTTCGAAAATGTCGTTTTTTGTTTTAATCTGCTAAAAAAAATTAATATTGTCCAAGAATCGATGTCTTCTTTTCGGTTTTGTAAATATAGAGACCTAGGGTAGCATTAAAAATTATAATCTGTCACAAAACTATTTGAGACTTCTTAGTTTTTTTTGTTGTTGTTTTTTTGTTAAGAGCTGAAAACAACTGAATGCTTTACACATGCCTTTTCTCCCTTCTGCCATTACGCATTGTTGTAATACGTAAGGCTTGACATTGCACACTGTCATTTAGAATAATCTTCTTTATAAGCCAGGCGACAGTGATTGCAGTGAGGGGGAGGGCAAGATACTAAAATGTCTGGATACTTTGTTTAAGTTTACATACACAGTGCGTTTACCTGCACCAACACAAATGATAACGCTATGTTCAAACTTATTTCGCTAATCAAAGTCAAGATGTTAAGTCTTTTTCTGTCTAAAGTAGCTTGTAGAAAGGTTTAAAATCAGAATAAACCCGGCATCTTAGTGTTATAGTCATGCTCAATTAAGCAGAATTTTGATGCTTTATAGCTAGTGATGTATACTCCCTGTGATTTTGATCTCTGAAGGGATGGATGGGGGAGGAATGTTATTACAGAGAGTCGGCCATAGTGGAATAAAGAGACAATATGTGTTGAATGAAGCTAATTTTATGTTCTATTCTATACTATTATAAGTGCAATATCTGAGGATATATAACAAACGAAATTTGTGCAAAAAAATTATTTCTAGCTCACTTAGGAGTGTGTCCATGAAAGTACCAGCCAGTCGCACTATATGCCATCTCACCAATTTCAATGGAACTTTGCCAATTTAAAGGGTGTACCCTAAAACTCAAACAGGCAAACTGGTTTCTGTTTTGGCTATTTCCGTGGATAGAAAGACTACTTTACCGGTTTTTCTTGGTTTTCACCAAGGAAATCGCTTCAAAATGGGGAAGATGTATGAAGCTCTCACTGCGATGGTATTTAACCAATTATTCTGAAGGTTTGCATAGATATTGTTACATCCTTGATAAATGTACGACTTAAGTATCAGTCAATTTGATTGCCGGCTTGTTAACCAACAGAGACAAATAAACGACTGTTTTTAGACTTTTCGATTCATCCAAATATTTGATAACTTTGAGGTCAAATATCTCCCCTTGCCAGAAAGCTGCAACACTAGTTCTAATTCCTCCCTATAATCCATCATTTCATCTCTAAAAACCATAAAAAAAAATCTTTTGGAACTACCGTATTTTTGTATTGAATGCATTTTTAAATCAGCGACTGTAACAAGCTTCTCTCAACGAAATCTGTCACACAATTCTGGCTCTGGTCGGTCACTTAAACAAATAAACCTAAATTTTATAGCTGTTTATACAAAGTGATTGATCAGGGAAGCTAAAAAAGGTGAACGCAGTTTACAATAAGGAAACTGTAACAGGAGAGGAGATTTCAGAGTCACATGTCGCGTGCGTGTTGACATATAAATCTCCGAGTGCGACAACATCGGCCTTAACCCTTTAACTTCCATGAGTGACCAAGGCAGAATTTCTCCTTATAATATCATTACACTATCAACCAGATAAGTGATGAGAATAAAGAAAATATCAATTTGGGAATAATCAGTTGATCCAATTCTAAATTCTCTGAATTGACATTATGAAAGTTGTCAGCCTGATAGTAAGGAGAATTACAAATTTGATGTGGGAGGTTAAAGGGTTAACAAATAACGACAGCTATTGTGAGTTATTGCACGTAACAGGTCTTCAGCTTCTTTAAGTGGTGATCTCTGTAAGAGCAGTCCAGGGCATTTCGCATCGGAAAAACGTTTTCCCTCAAACTTTACCCGATAAACTATCTTCGGTAACAAGTAAATAAAACCACATTAGTTTCTGGAAATACGTTAAAATAGAGCTCTAAAAAGTCAAAGCTGCGAAAGGCCCTTAAGTAAAAAATACGTTAAATTAGAGCTCTAAAAAGTCAAAACTGCGGAAGGCCCTTTTTTGACCTCTTGCGACATCGAAAATTTCAAAAGTTGAATAGCCCGGTCCTCGTATCACACTGCATGCAGCAAAAAATATTTTGTATTATTAAACTGTGTGATATATAAGGTGTATAAAATGCATTGCAATTTTGATATTCGTTTATTCAGAGACTCGTCATAATCTATTTAAAAACACTCGTTGGACAGCTTTCTGAAATTGGTCAAAAGTACTCTTTCTTTCTTGGTTGATATTGCTCAAGTCCAGACCAGACCATTAAAAACTCCACTTGATTTCTACTAATAAGATGTTTGGCTGCAGAAAAATATAAAAACATCTTGCACTTACTGATTTTCTTCGCAGAGGTGACTTCAAACTTTTAGCGATATTGCTAGGGTGACAGCCGATTATGCAAATTATTCATTAAGCAAACTCCGACCGTTTTATATGAGTAGCTCACTAAATCTTAGATTTCAACCATTTTAAATAGAAAATGTAGTAGTACAGAGCTTTAAGACCACACCGATCAATACTTTAAACATTCTAAAAGACCATAATTTGACAAATTTTATTATCTCGTGGCGAAAGACGTCAACAACTTACGCTATTCACACCTGTATGAAAATTTCAAAACCAAACCACAGGACTCTCTTTAGTGCAACCGGCGATAACAGCACTTACTGAAATACACTGTCACGTAATTCAATTTTGTAATTATCCTGAATTGCTTCTCCCTTCGCAATAAAGTAGCGATGATATCGCCTTTTGGATCAGAATTCTGGTCGGCAGGAATAAGACAAATTTTGTCTGCACATCTGTCTTTATGAAAGTTTCTATTCAGAACTCTTGGGAGTTCTTGTGGAAAAGGACCCCGCGATTTTTGAGGAAATAAATTATAACGTTACGTGTCACCTCATTTTTCCAACAATTAGTTATATCTATGTTGTAAAGCGCGTAATCTTATTAGCTGTAATTCATATGTCTCTTTCGGTACTGGTTTACTTGTGATTGATAACACTAAATTCTTGAAGCGGTATTCGCAACAAGAAGTCTTGTTTTCAGTCGCGTTCCTCAGAAACTTCATTCGGACTCAAGAGGAGTTTCCGGTTTGTTTAACTTGCCTCAGAGTACTGACGCAATAGAGAGTCATCTCTGCTTAATCCATTTGTCAAAAGAGAGTGTCATAGAAGGAGAGCTTATCTTTGCAAGGGCTGGCCTGTTCGATGTAGAAGACTCAGTTATGGCAAAATGTGGGTCTGTGCAAAGCATAGGCACACTTATAGGAGGTTCTAGCGCCAAAGTTCAGCGTGCCAGTATCCGACACATCCTGATAGCGATTCCAAAGGGGTAAAGAGGCGGTATTCTTTCAATTTGCAAATTTCAAAGGCCATTTCTAAGATGTATGGCGTTCTATAGAGGTTTAGATAATGCTGCAGCTGAGGGAGTGGATGGTTTCAAGTATTTTTCTCCAAGTTATAGACGAATTGGAACGCGTGGGAGCAGAAAAGGATTAGTGTAAGGAAGTTCGGAAGAGGCTTCAGGAGAGCAAGTTGTTTTTGTAGACTACATACCGTAATCACTGCAAAGAGGACGATAGCAAATGTGCCGATCACTGTAGGGTCTTTGCACTGAGCAATGCTGGTGACACTGACTCTCAGAAAGTATGCAGTCACAGTCACAACGTGGAGTGTGAGGATTGTGAGAAGCTGAAGAGTGTTCTTGAAGAAGTAAAAGGCGCTATTTCTGAAGCAAAAAATACTGCCGCTAAGATCTTTGAATGGAGAGGGAACATCCTGAGAGCAGAAAACCAGGATCAGTACAGGTGGCAAATTGTAGATACTTTGAAGAGAGATGAAACATTTCTAATAGTTGACTGGACAATGAAGTTCATAGCGATGAAGTTCAAGGAAAAGCAAGCAGAATGATTTGCCAAGAGGAGAATTGGCATGTAAGTAGCGTTGTTGTAAGACAGGAGGAAAGCCTGGAAGTAACCTGATACGTACACCTTCTTAACAGCTGTAAACAAGACTGGCTTTCAGTGCTGTCAGTCCTAGAAAATCTCTTTGTCACCATAAAGTTACAAAATTCAGGAATAATAAAGGCCTTTATAAGATGGAATGAAGCTGGTTGCTATCGCAACAGTAAGATGGTATCATCTCTACGAGCTCGAATATCGCCAGGGAATCGAACTCGTGAGGTACGATCCGATTCTTAGCAACAGGCTGGCAAAAATATGTGTCACAGGAATCTGTGTCCGTTAAAAGCGTCAATCAGAAGATACTGCAACGAAAGCTATAATGTTGTTTCTGCCAAAAACATCCATACCGCATTGAAAGAGAGACCGGTCAGGGGAATGACGGCGTCAGTGTTCATGGTCCTGGAACAGAACTCAACCGTATAAATTAACAAGATCGCCGATTTCAGCAACTTACACAACTTTGAGTTTACACAAGAGGGCCTGCGCGTTTAGAGAGCGTTTAATGTTAGGCCTGGAAAGTTTATTTAGTAAAATTAGAATTGCAATTTTTCCACAGAAAAAAGACGGATCTGATGGAGGAGATTCTATTTTTCCCCATCACTGCTCGACGAATTGCATCAGCGGGAGAAAGCAATGATGGCAACGACGGTAGTTCCTATCAATGCCCTGAACCTGGTTGCGATGAAGATTTTAAGACCCAGGCCGACCTTGACCTCCATATGAACTAGCTAGTTCATCATGTAAGCCCTGTGCCTGCGAACATGACTTAAAGTCTTTATATCAAAGTGAAGAGGTAGTGGGTTCATCACTTTCAGTCATTGTCATTAGAGGGTGAAAGTTCGACTGAACTGGTTGCAGTGGCCACAGAACCCTTGACAAGTGCTTCTCAGCCTCACATGGGATGGGCTCTTCATAAGAGATGTGTAAGTGAACGGCTTTCGCAAAACGTCAGGCAGTACTTGATACAGAAATTTAATGTCGGATGAGACACTGGCAGAAACCAAACCCAGAGAAAGTAGCAAAGGATATGCGAACTGCTTGCACAATAGATGGAGAGACAATGTTCGTTAGAACAGAGTGGTTATCCAACGTACAGACTCAGAGTTTCTTCTCGAGATTGTGCCTTAAACAGCGATCTAAAATACAACAAGAATCGGATGACGTCATCGACGCCGACGACGAAGACGACCACTTGATAGAGGCATCCGCGTCTGATGTAGACGAAGAGTGTTTCAGAGAGGCCAGGAACACGGTAATGGATGAGATAGGACTGAAAAACCCAGTCTTGTTTGATATCTATGATGTGTGCTCGTTGGCAAGAGAAGCAAGGTTGCCTAGCCTCAAAGTCAAGATGCTAAGAGACATGTGCAAACATTTTTAGCTCGCAATCAAAATGCAAGATACAAATGCAGTACCTCTTGCAAAAATGGAGGAAGTGATTTCGGAGTGCAGTTGTTATGCAATCTAGTTATGACGTTCACCTGTTATGCGAATGCGATATCCTTTTTCACAAGAACTCTCCAAACTTATGAACAGAGACTGTTATGCAGACAGGTGTGACGGCCAAATATCATTTTTTTTCCTTTCAGCTAGAAATCCGAGCAATCGCTGCTTTATTTCGACGTGAGAAGTATTCAGGACAATTACACGATGGAATTACGTGACAGAGTCACTGGTCACGGTGTATTTCAGTGTGCGTTGTTATGGCCGGTTACACTAAATAGAATCCCGTAGTTTGGTTTGAATAGCGTAAGCTATCAGAACTCAAATATGAAATAACTTAAATAAATTTTTAAAAAAGAGTTTGCGAGTGCTGATCAAATTATGATATTCGAACGTTGTTGTTGACGTCTTTCGTCACGAGATAATAAAATTTGTCACATTTTGGCGTTTTAAAATGTTTAAAGTATTAATCGGTGTGGTCTTAAAGCTCTGTCCTACTATATTTTATGTTTAAAATGGTTAGTGAGCTACTCATATAAAATGGTCGGAGTTTGCTCAATGAATAATTTGCACAATCGGCTGTCACGCTAGCAATATCGCTAAAAGTTTGAAGTCACCTCTGCGAAGAAAATCAATAAGTGCAAGATGTTTTTATATTTTTCTGCAGCCAAACATCTTATTAGTAGAAATCAAGCGGAGTTTTTAATGGTCTGGTCTGGACTTGAGCAATATCAACCAAGAAAGAAAGAGTACTTTTGACCAATTTCAGAAAGCTGTCCAACGAATGTTTTTAAATAGATTATAACGAGTCTCTGAATAAACGAATATCAAAATTGCAATGCATTTTATACACCTTATATATCACAAAGTTTAATAATAAAAAATATTTTTTGCTGCATGCAGTGTGATACGAGGACCGGGCTATTCAACTTTTGAAATTTTCGATGTCGCAAGAGGTCAAAAAGGGGCCTTTTTGCAGCTTTGACTTTTTAGAGCTCTATTTTAACGTATTTCCAGAAACTAATGGGGTTTTATTTACTTGTTACCGAAGATAGTTTATCGGGTAAAGTTTGAGGGAAAACGTTTTTCCGATGCGAAATGCCCTGGACCGCTCTTACATAGATCGCCACTTAACAATCTAAACGCATTATCATTATCATCAATTCTTTGAAGCAGCTGGAGATGTTTTGGGTAAGAGTTAATCAAATCCATTTGTAAATGTCACTCTTCGTTTTCTGGTGTCTATTAAACCATCCATTGATGACATCCTTCCCATGACGGACCCCGATAAATTTGTTTGATTCCCTTTTTACCATTTACGACTAATTCGTACTGTAAGACTGCTTAGGGAAAGGGTAACTTCCCATGGTCACCGCAGAGTAAAAGAGCCGCAAATATTTTATTTCAATTAAATCCATCAGCTCTTGAAAGCTCAAGTATTCCTCGTCCATTTCTCCTGTTGTGGTAAATATTAAGGATGTGAATGTTCCGTGTTTAATGTCGTGAAATCTCCTTGAGTACTGGCGATTGCGGCTCTGGGTTCCTACAGGATTTAACATCTGGGGCAGACCCTGACATCAAAGAATGCCGATTGTTGGTGTTCGCAAAATCCACATGCAATAATGACCAGCCTTGTGCTTTATTAGCTCCTCTGTTCAACTCTTCTCTGCTGATGTCTTGAGGGACGGGATGGCCTTCAACGTTGCTGCATACTGCACTTACTAGTTCAGCGTCCAGGTTTCTCAGCTCATTATGTCGTTGTATGACAAATCCGCCTCGTTTAGAAATAATGGATGGTCTACTGTAAAGACTTCCTCGCAAACACAAATGAAGGGAATGTCATTGACGAGTCAGTCCTAGCGAAGTTTAACAGCATTACGGAACTCCTGCTTAATCAGGGTGGAGTTTATTTCTCGGAGAAGAAGTACGGTCACCCACACCGATGACCCTTTTTCAGCTGTCAAGTCTAGCACTAGCTTGATCTTTGGTGGTCCCCTGACCCTAATCCTCTCTGCTCTTTCTTTGAGTTCTTCTGCTCTTTCTTTGAGTTCTTCTGCTCTTCCGGAGCTTATTACGTTCTATGCCGACTTGACAAGAGACTCTTCTGGTAGCTAGTGCGATGAAGATGCGATATGGTCCACAAGGGGCCTTGTCACTTTGACTGAAGAAGCGAGCTCTCGACTTGCTTCCCAGCTTGGAACTGTAATGCACAGGAACCTTGCAACCGGACTAGGAGCGTTAGGATGCCTCTATTTTGCCGATTATACTTGCTTTCCCTCATCGCAGGAATAGGAATCAGAGATATTACATTCTGCAGTGGCTCTAGTCGATCCTGGATGTCGGGCAGTGTTCTTAGAAACTAAGTCTAACCATTCACCACGATGAATAACCACAGCCTTTTTTACGAAATTAAGCCCATGTTTTTAGCCGAAGGTAAAGTGGCATAGCATGCTTCTGCAGCGTGTCTAAGCGGCAGAAGCATGCCGTCCGCTTCCTCAAATACTTCTCCACACTTTCTTTCTTGTCTGGCTTTGCGATAATAAGTCGCTCTTTGTTGTTTAAGAGATAACCAAAATCTGGACCCAGGGTACTCAAAATGTCCCACTATCTCTTCATTTCCGTAGTAGAGCCTGTCTTACCTGCATCATCGGCGAACGAGCACTGCTTTGCTGTGGACGTCACCTTAGACTCGTGATCAGAGGCTAGAATCTAAAAGCACAAAGAGCCATAGCGATCAAATTTCCCTGTGTAGGCCTCCTTACTCAGTCACAAGATCTCGTTACCGCCTGTGATAAGTTAATAATTGTCCCTACGTCTTAGTCAGGAACGCACTTATAATGTTTACTTCTGTTTTTATTGATTTTGTTATCGGTCCTTTGAGCATCACCGCGCAAACATAAAAACTAAATTAGCTTTCCTCTTAAGTAGTTTCCCCTTTGATTTTGAGTGGCTTTGACAACCTGGACCTCTTGACCTCTTTGACTCTTGACCCTTGGCTCAAGCAGGACCGATGTACGAGTACCTTTGTAATACTGCTTTTAGGTTACGTTTTATAGTTATGGGCACAAATATTCCAAAGAACGTAACTCTTTCATGTCCTGCATGAAAGCTCACAGTCCTTTATGACAGGTCTTGATAGAAAGCCGGCTAGCAGGATACCTTCCCCAAGCTTGTATCTCGTAGTCACACCGCTGAAGTGGCGACAAGGCTGGGTGCTGATGCTAGGGGCTTCTGCATAATAAAGAGCAGGGCTTTTTGATCAGTCCGCACGATGTCATTGTCACCGAACACATATTGATTGTTATGCTCCATGCTTAAGACCAGGACCAAAAATTACTTCTCGATCTGGTAATACTTCGTCTCTCGTATCGGGGGTGCCCCCTGACTTGCAGATTCTACTGGTTTACTATTCTGAATCAGCAAAAAGCCAAACACATCCTTGGAAGCATCTTCTTGGCCTTCTATTAGGTCACTCTCGCTGAAGTGCTTGAGTACTGGTGCTTTGAAAAAAGCGTTGATGATCTTTTCGAAGGCATCTTTGTGTTCATAATTCCAGATCCATTCGAAATTCTTGCATGTCAGGCGGTATAGTCGCTCTCACATTTCTGAAAGGTTTCAAAGAAATTAAGAAAGATACTTCACCAGCCCTGTAAATATCTGTGCTGCTGACATATCTGTTGGTCGCTCCATCTTGATTGTTGCGTATGATTTCCTTTGATCTGCCTTCAATCCATTCTTCATCATCACAAGTCCTATGAGTGGCACTTCGTTTCATTTGAATTCGAATTTCTCCTTCTTCAGCTTGATGATCTTTGCTTCATCATAATAATAATAATAATAATAATAATAATAATGATAATTATAATAATAATAACTTTATTTAAGGAGGTCAACACACAACAGCAACAGTAATTAAACTGATGAACTAGTGACTCTCGATCCTAAAAGCACCATAATTAGAATTCAAATGTATCAGAGGATTATAAAACTGGTCGACAGGCCTATATGGATATAAGCTAAAAACTAGATAAAATAAAATATGCCGCTTGAGTCAGGTTAAATCGCATTCGAACTGAAAAGTTTTACTTCATCATAGCTCGATAAGAAAAGTCTGTGAAAGGCCTTTCTGAAAGAAGCAACTGTTGTCGTAAGTTAATGGGTAGCTGGTTCCACAGAAAGGTCCTCCCTCCCTCGGTTTCCCGATTAAAACGAGGGCAGGCGAGATTTAATTTACTATAACGACCAGTTCTTCTGTGTAGGTTTGCAATAAATTTGAATAGATCGCTCATATAAGCAGGACAGCTTCCTTGTAAATGCTTAAAGACTAAAGTACTCTTATTTAATTTAACTTCGTCATAGAAACGGAGCCACGCTAATTTCCTAAAGAGTTTCACACTGTTATACCTTGTGCCAGCTTCCAAGATGACTAAATTTTGAAGCATGAAAACTCTCGTTATGTTTTCCCTTGAACAGTTCGACCAAGCAGTTGATCCACATAACACTGGTTGTTTTATCATGGCGTTGTAATATGATATGCGCTATTCAATGGGGAGGAATCTTCTTATCTTCCTAAGCACTGACTGCTATTATTTGGGATAGTTTTTTACACAGTTCTTCAACGTGAATATTAAAGCTTCGGTGTCGATCAATGGTAAGCACTAGGAGTCTCTTACTATCCACCCTAATTGAGTTCCCAAGATGAAGATTTAATGAACCATCGACGATCTTATTTGTAGGGCGTTTCCCGTACACGAAGAGACATTTCGTCTTGGCGGCGTTCGTGAGCATGTTTTTGGTAGCCGACCACTGCGAAAGGTCATCTAGGTCTTAGTGAAGGGCTGATGTGATGCCGAGAAGTCCATTTGTCACGTCGGATGAGAAACTGAGAGTGGTGTCGTCCGCAGAGATGTCGACGGTAGAACGCTGAGCCGCCAAAGGTTGCGCTATTCTGACTGAAATTTGTTTATCGCTTGAATATTTTGTTCCTTTTGCCTATTCCACATCTCTAAGACTTCATCGATCCTACCTTTCTCTACCTTGGATGCAAAGAGTAAACCAGAGTGCATATTGAGGGCTTCTGTCGCGATACATCTCATGAAAGTCGCTACTCGATAGTCGTACAGCTGCAGCTTCGAGTATAAATTGAGGGTAAATTCCATGTTGAAGTTAATATTTCCAATTCTTTTCAAGATCTTCACGAAGATCCAGCCTTGGAATAACTGGAACTTTATTCGTAAATATTTGCTGCGTTGTTTGAGGCTTGGAACCGACGCGCTGCTGCTGCTATCTGCTTGCGACGTCATATTTGTCAAGACTCTGTCACCGTGTCACAGGTTAAAAGCTGCTTTGTCTTGCTAGGAATTTGCCATGCAACCATGTAGCGTTAGCGGCCCGAAATATCAGAAAATACGAGGTAAAATGAAATTGGAACAGGTTTGATGGCCTGCCAGCTCAAAAGCACATGGCTCTTCGAGGTCACGATAACTCGTAACACTGTGCTACCATTACAAGACCCCCTTATAAGTTGGGAAGGAAAAAACCTGATAGGCACAAGCTTATACAATGTTTTTCCGTGAAAGTGTATGACAAAAATCCTTGGCGGATTTTTCTTTAATTGAAAATTAAAACTATTTGACTTTGTAACGTTGTTCCATCGATGGTCTTCTGTTTATCTTCCCTCGTAACTAACGAACTCCTCCTTGTCAGCAGATTCGAAGTCAAGTGCGATTGAACGAGACAACGGGACGCCCTTCCTTTTGGGTGGCGAAAATAGGCCTCTAGTGGCCATCATCCCCTTCCTTTTGTATCTCGATGCTTCTAAGGAAAATAAGGCTGAACAGTGCTTGGATTAATTATTATATATTAATTATTTATGATTAATCTGATTTTATCAGAGTAAATAATCACCAATTAATTAAAAACTTTATTTTCTCTGCATGTAAGAAGAAGTACAAGCTTAGCTTTTTATATTGGGGGCTGAAGGGTCTATTAAGACAGATGTCTCGAACAATAATACAAATCTGTGACTTAAGCGACACGAGTCTAATTACTGTAATGCCGTAAATGCTACTAAGCCACGTCGCGTCGGCTAAACCTAAATAACTTAGAATTTTAATTCCTATTAATAGTAACTACATACCAATTGTGAACGAATGAATGAACCGTACTAAACAAACTAAATACTTCGGTAAACACCATAAGTGTCACTAGCAAGCACTTCTGACTTTCATACCACAAAGATACAGCAATAGGTTAATTGCGGAGTGTCCTATTGACCTGACCCTGTTTCGATTTGTTGCATGGAGTGTAGAGATTGACGCTATGTGATGTTACTTCATTGTATAAATTCCTTTCTCTGGTTTACCGGATTTTCAACGAGCTATACCTGTTTCCATTACACAGAGTTTAGAGATTGACGCTTTGCAATTTCGATTCACTGGATGATATTTTATAGAAGCTTTTCTTTGTTTTACTGAGTTTTCTTTCAACCAAACTGGCCAGTTTTTGTGCGAGGAAACTTATCGTGCGAGATTTAGGAATGTAGTGATTGAAAAGGTGACTATTCCATGAAACTAAGATGGGGCTAAGGAAAATGTTAAAATCGCTGCTTAGTTCTGATGATATTCTCGCTGACGTGGTATGGATTTAACGCGTTCTTTACTTAATAAGGCAGGCTCCAAACTTACAAGTAAGTCAGCTTGATGTTGTTATCAAAAATACCCGATGGCAATTTTTCCAAATTGTTGTTTCTTAAAAACCTACCAAAAATAATTCAAAATGGTGTTATCAACATTGTTTTCGTGAACAAAGTTCAAGAAATTTCTATGATCAAAAATGTTTTTCAGTGGCGCTTAGGAAGAAGCTATATACTCATTGTCTGCCACAGTTGAGCCATGTCACTAGATAGATTGATAGATTAACTTTCTTTAAATACGCTACCCTATCATTAATATTATAAAAAGCTAGTTTCCAGTAGGGGCGTGAACCAGCTATAAAAGCTAAAAAACTATTTAAAATATATATGTATACACTAATATTCATGAATTAAGCTATCAATGCATTAAATATAATCCATAAGAAATAAATTATTTCACAGTTGGTCTATAGGTTGAAATAAGCTCATCAAACGAAGCCAAAGTTTCAGAACTACGTATTTCATTTGGAAAGGAGTTCCAGATCTTAGCACCATTAAAGCTCAAACTCTTCTTTAAAAATTCAGTCTTTGGCAAAGGAATGGCCAAGTAATTATCAGTGCTACTTAAATGATAATTTTTGTTCGAGCATGAGTCCCTGAAAATATTCGAAAGCTGCGCAGGTGCCAAGTCTTGGAGAACCTTAAAGCCTCAGTAAGAATTCTTTGTTCGCTCAGTAAACTCCAGCCAAGATGATGTAGGACTAATTCAGACTTTCCAGCCTCGTTTTTGTAACGCATAATTACCCTAGCACATATTTTATGGTGTTTCTGCAGCCTTTCGACTAGTATACCTAATACATCCCAAACCTTACAACAATAATCAAAATGAGGCATAATTAGTGCATTATGAACTGAAACAGTACATCTCGACTTGCAAAATATCTGAGCCGTTTTAAAGCACTAATTCCTGGTGTAATATTTTAAGATAATTCTTTTACATGCTTGCTCCACGTTAGAGAATCATCAACGTAAACTCCGAGTGTTTTGGTATATTTGATTCTTTTGATAGGGATCTCTTCCAATGCAAACGTTTGGTTCAAAGGAAAGCCTAGCCAATGTTTGACGTGAACCGATGAACATATATTCTGTCTTCTCAACGTTATGGCTGAGCTTATTTGCTTGTAGCCATAATCTAATTTTACCTAAGTCTTCATTAAGCCCCAATTCGATTTCGTCAATACTTTTCCCGTTGGCTGTTATGCTGATATCGTCGGCAAGCATTCGAGGTGTGGTGTGTTTGAGGCATTTGGCAAATCATTAATTGACGCCAAAATTAAAAGTGGACCCAGAGTTGAACCCTGAGGGATCCCACAAGATATTGTTCTTAGATCAGATTGTTTACCCTGGTTCTACACTCTCCAGCAAATGTATTCTTGTAAGCACTTTGATTGGTTCATTTAATCTCTGTTTTAATCTTTCATTTTCGGTGCCTCTGTCTGATCAGAGCTATGAATGTTTACCGTAAAGAGTAAGCGTGCTCTGATCTGTTGGTATCTTGCCCAGTGTGAGATGGATTTAAGGCATTCTTTACAAAAAGAAGAAAGGGCCCTAACTTACAGAATGGAAAGCTTGGTATTGTTACTCAATATGCCTGATGGTAATTCCTTCAACAGGTTGTTGTTCATTTCCCTGCCAAAAAGTGACAGAGGGTGGTGTTCATTACGATTTATTCGATAATAACGTTAAATTAAGGAGTTTATCCGGTAATGCAGTATTTCCTTGCATGCTTTGTTATAGGTGCTCAAAAAAGCTACGTAATCCTTTATTTTCCATCAGCCATGAATCTAACCTATTTTGTGCTTAACCAGAACTGCAAGTGTATATGTACCATTTTCACGTTGAGTATTTTTATTTTTGGGGACTGTGCCTTAATTCTTAGATTGGGAAGCTCTAAATAAACTAGGAGCCTAAAGGAGGGAGGGTTTTGGGTAAATAGCAGGGCAGGGAGGTAGGGGCACTTTTCATTTTCTTGAGGAAAATCTAATCCTAGAAATTTGTTTCTTCTCCCGAGATCAGTGACACCAAAGATCACCAGTGATGCGGTCGAGGGGAACTGGAAGTTTCCCCCTTCGTAATTTCGCTCCCGTAGTAACTTTCGGAACCAGTGTCCAACGTTTTGATAAATCCGGCGGAGGTCACCGTATGGGTCGATGGAAGAATTGGTGCCAGTCAATAACATTCCTTCTCAGGACTACCCGTACCCGGACGATCGGGCTACAAGATCATACGTCAGTCAGTGTCACTGACACTGTGACTGAAGTAATGAGTTCAGGTATATTTAAGGAGTTCATGCAAAGGTTGGGAGGAGCTGAACATGATTTTTGGAGCTAGAAAGGCTCGGCATTACAACCGTAGATTACTCTGAGAGGAGTTCTTTAGCTTATTGCTACTCACATTCCTATCAAGAATCATTACGAACGTGTTAAATACTGATTTTATTAATCACTTTATGATCGATAAAAATGAGTCTTGGCTTACAGCCATTCCAGCTGGGTGTAATTACTAAAGATGCCATTGGGCAAGTCCCTCAGCTTGTTGTTGCTTAAGTACCTACCAAGATATCGTTAGAAACGTTTAAGGTACATCTTCATAGTCAAAACTATAAGGAAATATATAAAGAAAGCAACCAATAGATAACTAATAAGTCGTGGACCCAATACTTCTATGAAACCTTAATGTAGAGTATTTTAGTGCCTTTTACCACACTTGGAAATTAAAGGAATATTAACACTGAACATAGCATGATTATGTTGATGATGACGCGTTGTCTGACCGTGTGTTGAATCATAGGTTACTCTCGCTAGCCTAATGATCCATTACCGCAGATTTTTTGTCACTTCTGAAGCATTGGGAGACTGAAGGTAAAGGTACTCCTCTTAGAGGGAATGATAGCCCATTGCCGGGAACTTAATCGGTAGTTTTCGGTGTGTATGTAGTTTTCGTCGTCTCTGGTTTTAGCCCCTGGCTGGAAAGCACAATTTGTTTCCTAACAACAAAACACAATGAGCTGGCCTGGGCATAAACCCGGATCTGTCAATCTGGAGTCAAACACCCGCACCAGTTGGCCACTAAGTCTTTGCAATGGTCAGAGCAGCACTAGCAATTGGCTCATGCCGTGCTTCTTATGATTGGCGTTCTTTTACTTCCTTTGGTATTAAGTAATTGTTTATAGTTCAAATTTCTATGTCGAAGAATTTAATTTTATTTGTATTCGCCATATAAATAATGTTGTGTATCCCAGACAGGAGGATAGTTCAATTGATTTCTGGTCAATTATTACACTGGTGAAAAAGTAGCGCAAAGTAAGTTCGTCGCCACATCGGCAGACGAACTAAACTGGACTGATAACTTTATGTTTTTTTCAGTGAGGTGATACGGGACGTTTTCAGCTTCGCGTGCTGCGACCTTTGTTTAAAATTGAGAGTTAGAACTTAAGTTCAGTGTAAATCCTTCGTTAGCGTGGCTTCACAACTAATTGCACTCTTAGTGAAACTGCACCACCCGAAATCTGTGGCCACGGAATAAACAACTCCACGTCTCGTAGAAATAACTGTTGCAATTCACTTTAATTTCTCAACGGCGTAAACGACGGAGGTTGAAACTAAAATAACAAACAATATGCGATATAAAGAAATAAGAAACAACACGACGGAAAGAGGGCTATTAAACACTTACACTGTTAAGGCCACAGAAAAGATCAAGATTGATACTGAAATTGCAAAACTGCAATGGCCAAAAAAAACGGTCAAGAGGGGCGACCGCCGAAGCCTTGATGACTTGCCAAAGATGATTAATGGGCTAAACTTCCTATGGAAGCCGGAAGGAGATTGGCCTCAGGACCCTTCGTCGCTCGTTACTATCCCAGAAGGAGATGGCAGTCGGCAAGCTCTTCTTGGCGTCGATATTTGAGTCTGTTTACCCTTTGGTCGAGTACTTTTAGATAACATTTTACCGGCATAGCCTGAAAAAGTCAGTTACGTGGCTGTTACGATACCGTAAAAACTTGCGAAGCTTTGAAAAGCGCGAGAAACCAGCAAAGCCGCTTGAATCTGTCCTTACCAGCTCTTTGCCTTTGGTCATTGTTGACGAGATGGAATTCGCAGAACTAGAGATCCTCAAGAGTGTACAGAAGTTTAATTTTCAGGAAAAACTCGAGTCGCTTAACAAGAGTGAGAGTGAAGGGCACGCAGTTCTCTTCAAAGCTTGGATCTCATCTTAATGAATGATTTGATGCGTGTCGGTGGGAGATTGAACTTGGCGTCCATAACATTTGAGGCTGAGTATCAGATTATTCTGTCCAAGAACGACCACGTGACCAACCTCGTAATTGAGCATTATCATCTGCTCTCTGGGCACTCTGGCAGAGATTTTTGTCTGAAGTCTAGCGCGCGAGAAGTTTTTGATTATGAATGCCAGTTCTGTCTTAGGAAGAGTACTCTCCAAGTGTGTTGACTGTCGGCGCCGCCAAGGCCCAGTCTATGAACAGAAAATGGCTGACCTCCCTGTTAGATCGTCTTACTCCTGAGCGACCACCCTTTACGTCCGACGTCCGTTGGGATTTCCACGTGCTTAGCTATCCGTGCAAAACACATGAAGATCGCACACAGCTTGGAAACAGATTCTCTTTTGATGGCATTAAGACGATTTATAGGGAGAAGGGGCCACGTTAGAGAAATCAGATCGGATAATGGTACCAACTTTACTGGAGGTGAGCGAGAACTTAGGGAATCCATCAATGCATGGAATCACAGCAAAATCCATGAGGCTCTACTACAGAAGAATACCAAGTGGATATTTAACCCCCAAATCGGTCAAATTTCGGAGGCGTTTGGGAAAGCTGTATTCGCACGTTCTAAAACGAGGATTCTTTGTGGCGACGCAGGTGGAGACAAGAACAATATCTTGCCGAAACTTTTTGGAAACGATGGTCTAGAGAATATCTGCCCCTGCTTCAGAGCAGACAAAAATGGACATTGCCTTGTAAAAATCTAGCCGTTGGAGATATTGTCCAGATCAGCACAGAAAATTCACCTCGCAACACGTGGACAGGAAAGGTTTGGTTCGATGTGGTAAGGTGAAAGTAAAGAGAACTGTTGTAGAGAGACCGATTGATAAACTGTGCCTGCATTTGGAAGCTTGAGCTTTCCCGCCGAAATGACTTTCCTGTATCTCACGACTGCATCTAATCGAGGACTCTTGAAAGAGATACTTAGAACTAATTCAATTAAAACATAAGTGCTTCGCACGCACTCCGCACTTAGGGGCCGGTATGTAAGTTCCAAGTGCGACACTTTTTCTTGTTGGATTCTTTGCGAGTTTAAAGTTCTTTATTTAGATCTTTTCACCCCGTAACTAGCGAAAGTTCATACTTATTGTTTCATTTGCGCCTTTTTTGTCATTTTTATCTTCTGCTGTGTTACGGAGTGCGAAATTCGACCCAAATTTTCTCCGGTTTGGGGGGATGATATACTCCATGATGGGGTATGTACCATGCTCTGCCTTTTTCGAGATTATTCTGATCAGGGTGAACTTTACATGCTTAATCCTCAGACACAACGGCTTCCATGAAGGCTTTGTAACCTTCCAACAATCTTACCTCTCGTTCCAGTTTCCTTTTCAACCAGTTTGCGCGCTGCGTAGCCTGAGGAATGTCGTTTGGTACTGGAGCCTGACGATTTGTGAATGGTAAAGAGATTTGATAGTGTCCATTTCTTAACTCTACCATTCCTTCAGCGTTTTGCATGAAACGACGTTCTTCCTGAGACATCTCTGTCTTATCTTCAACGATAAAATCTGCAAAGTCCTGATTGTGGAAGTCCTCAACCGGCCGTTGGAGCTGAAGATCGGCTTTAGCGAAGAAGCCTGATGCCTGAGAATCGTGACAATGATGACCTAAGTGTCCGTTTACCGCCCAGCCGATACGTGTTTGAAGCGTATGGACCTCCGTCTTGACTGGATCAAGGACTTGGGGAACATCAATGGCAATCAGGATATATGCTGATTGGAGAGGCACACGAAGCACAGTTTGTTGGACGCCGGAAACTATATTAATTTTTGGTACGGATTCCCACACAATGACAGACAATCTTCAAGGGCACGATTACTGTCAAAATAGAGACACCAACGCTTTTTGCGATACTTGTACCTCGCTAGACTGCAAACTCTGTTCTCGATAATCACGAGTGCTCGGTCCACTTGCATCAGGCAGGCCTTTCTCGCTAAAGAAACATTCACATCCGTCTACTTGCGTTAGTAAACTGAGATTTTCAGGCTCTTTTAGGGGCTGTCTTGCCACCACATGATCGCTGAACAGTCGCTGGTTTAACGCTGTCAGAGATCCTGCCAAAGACTGGATTGGTTACCATGTTAGCTTCCAGATCAACAAAAGCAATGTGGTTGCTGAAGTCCACAGGCTTTGACTGTAACTCCATAATGTCGTTGGTTGCACGACGCCATCTCTCTCTCAAATTGTAAGGAAGCTTGAGCACAAAATTTTAAATGTTTCCCGTCTAATCGAACTTTAAGCTTTATCGACTTCCTGCCAGAGCGCCTTTACAGCTTGCCAAAAAGATCTAAAAGCGGTCTAAAGCCATACTATCCTCAGCTCTTATGTTTGGCCAGTCTAAAACTTTTGTCTCGTGAGCGAATGTTATGTATTATTCATCGCCAAATTTCTCTCTTAGGAGCACGCAGGTGACAGAAAAGTACAAGTTCTTGAACATCTCCCGCCATGAACTGCTTCAAGTAGTACAGCCTGTCGGTACTGCTAAATGTTCTAGACTCAATTAAACTCTCGTTAGCTCGAGCGAAGGTGCGGTAACCAATGGGATTTCCGTCAAAGACGGGAAAGCTAAGTTGCGGAAGTTTGCTTCTATTCTGATTCAGTGCCAGTAACTCAACTATCCTGTTGTGTTGAAGCTGAAGGGCGTTCTTTTGTCGTAGTAATTCGATGGTCTCTCTCCTCAAATCACTGGCTGTGGGCGCAGAAAGATTATGTGGGCCACGTAGAATAAAATTACAAGGATCACCCTGTTTTGAATATGGAACTTCTTCCTGGATAGTCCTCATTGAACCGCAGTTCCAATTTGACCGGCCATAGCTGCTGTAAAAATGGGGTGTTCATCGCAGCAAGGACTCTCTCCTTTGCTGATTCTCCGCAGCAAGGGCTCTCTCTCCTTTTCTGATTCTCGCCATTTCAGCTTCCAACTCAAGGCAGAACTCTTCCTGTTTCAAAAGAAACCCTCTCCTCGAGAGCTTGACGTTTTTCAAGCATGGCAATTTCGGCCCTCAATTTGGCGACTTTCGCTCTAGCAAGTGCGACTGATCAGGTGCGGCTGCCACGCGAACTTGCTCCACTTGAGAGTTTTGAAAGCTTAGAAGCATTAAAGGCTCTTGATGCCTTTCATGGTTCTGACGCGCCAGCAAAGCTTATTGAGTCTTCAGGTTTTACAACTGAATCTAGTTGAAGCGAGTCTGCGAGGAGTTTCTCTTCAGTCATAGTTATCCAGTCGACAATCTGCTGAAGGAATAAGCCGAATTTTCTTTCTTCACTTCCGAGATAAAGCTGGTACTTAGGGATGCCATCCTCGTCCATACTCTCGCTGCCATAATCGTAATGAGCTTCCTGGAGTCTTTGGAAAGCGTTATCTACATCAATAAGCTTCTCTTTCACTTCTTGAAGGTTCCGGTCATCTGATATCAAACCAATAATTTTGCTCGATTTCGCGGTAACGGCGGATGCGTAAACTGATCTCGAATTTTTCTTTGAGCAAATTATTTCCAGCTAAACGCATTCCAAGTCCAATATACAGCTCGGTTGTTGCACACGAGCACCGACTTGTCGACCAATTGGTTCCGTAAACTGACTACTCCTGTTACTCATGATGGAACAGCGTGACCCGCATCAATTTTTAACGATGAAACTGCACTGCGCGAAATTTGTGGCCACGGGAAAAACAACTCCACGTCTTGTAGAAATAAATACAATCCACTTAAATTCCTCAAAAGCGGGAATGACGTAAGTTGAAACTAAAATAATAAACAATTACAAAACGTGGCATAATATACGATATAAAGAAATAACAAACAACACGACGGAAAAGGGACCATAAAACACTAACACTGTTACGGTTACAGAAAAGACCAAGATTGATATTGTAATTGCAAAACTGCTACGGCCGAAAAAAAGAAAAGGAAAAGGACGAGCGAAAACGGCGGTACATCACTGAACTGCGCTTACCGCTAAAAACGAGAAAACAGGTATATTACTGCTATAGGTACATCGATAAATTATGCGAAGTAGCAATTGGGGGGCAATAAGGTGGCAATAAAATAACAAAAAAGGCGCTAATGAAACAATAAGTATAAACTTTCGCTATGGTTACCGGGTGAAAGGACTTAAATAATGAACTTTGAACACGCAAAGAATCCAACAAGAACAAATTTTGCACTAACAATTTACACTTTGGTTGATCCTATAAAGCAAATCCCTCATTTTCCACATTGTTATTATTCTAAAAGCTGGATATTTAACGCGCACGGTTTAGGACATGCACGTCACTAGTTTTAAGAGAGTATCAAATTAAGTGACTAAATCCCACATAATAGCCTCATTTTTGAGCCGATCTTTCTTCAATTATTTTAAGATCACATCTTTTCTTGTAGACTCTAGGCAGATGCAGCCAATCCTGTGCAGAGCGTTGTGCCCATGAAGAATTCCCAAAACTTGTCTATCAGTCATGGTAAATTATACATTGTCCTGGGGTTGTCCTAGTTGATTTGAGTTCTACAATGGCGTGAAAGGACTTCATTTGAGAATAAGGCCTTAAGGGGGGAAGTAGACCTACGATAGCATGAGAGGGATTCCTTTACGAATAAGGCTTTTAGTGTAGAATCATTCCTCTTGACCAATTTTTTTTCTTGGTGTTTAAAACTGTTTAGTGGTACTCACAATTTTGACATGGCAAGAGGAAATTTCCATGGAATTGAATTAAATTCTTTTCCACTACAATTCACACTAATTCTAGTTTGGTGAGAGACGTCACATTCACAGGGGTCTGGGCACTCTAAAATGAGGAAAGAAAGTGATGGCGGTTAAAATTCTTCATCAAAGGCTTCAAATTTGAAATGGTTAAGTCAGTTGTTTTAGAAACGAAGAATATTTCATTTGGATCGGAAATAACGGTAAAATCACAGTTACCAAGATTAAACGAACACTTCAGAGTTGCGACGTAAAAATTACCCTTCAAAAAGAACGAGGTTGGTTCGAAAACTGATCATGAATCAGAGATCGAAAACACGAACTTCAGGTAAACTGTATGCAGGCGCCAAAATCGACAAACTGTGGCATAGTAACTTCAATTGAAATCGAAATAAGTAAGTTTAGGAGTATAAATGTGAGAATATCCTTTGCTTCTAATCATTTACGCTGTCCCTTTCAGAAGATAACTCACCTTACCAATAATTAGCATTCAATACTGGAAAAAGCATACAGGTTAAATTAAAGGGATATAGAAAGACGACTTTTGATAGGTTAAATAACGTTCAACAACGAAAGTGGTTTAACCGCTTTTTGAGTGGTTAGAATTTTGAGTAAATAAAAAAGGACGGGTTTAGGCAGTCAAAATATGCACGGAAAGTACTGATATACTTCAACAAAAACAATGATACCTCACCTTCAATTATGAGGCTGATGTTCCTTCTTAATACCTCTCCATCTCTTCTTACCTCGCAGCTGTAGTTCACGTTGTTTTTCGAAGTTATTTTATGCTGAAATGTTATGCTGGTACTATTTTGAACAGAGTCACCATCTTTTCTCCATACAATGTATGGAGCCGGCGCACCTTTTACTGGGCACCACAAGTTAGAGGTTCTGTTCAAAAATACATACTGCGGGTTTGGAGCTGGGTCCATCGTAGGATCGACTATATTAGATTTCAAAGAAAAAAAGGAAGTAATTGTTGAAATGACTACGGTGCATGTACACAGAACAACTAAATCTTAGACACAGCATGGGAGGATAACCCATTTTACGTCCACATCAAAAAATATCATTCTAATCCTGACACAATTCAATGTTCAGGCCAAAGCAACATGTGAATACTATTTGTATCCTTCTGCGCCTTTCTCTGTCTCCGCCTGTCTGTCTGCGTCATTTAAGGATACGGTAAACCCTCCTGTGCCAAAATTTTTTTAATTTGGTTTTCATGTTAAACTTAGCATCATTTTTTTAATTGTACTTTCCAATGAACATTTTGGTGAATTATTGAAACGCGCGCGATTTATTTACAGAAAGGTATATTCGAACTGAATTGTTTAGCGGCCAAAGACTGAATAGCCAATTATGTGACGCGAGTCAGCCTCGAACTTTTTTTTTTATAGTTAATGTTTAATAATCGTAATTCGTATAACTAATTTTGGAAGAAAACTTAGAGGTTTCAAATCGCACTAGGAAAATAAAGCAGAAGGAAAATGCCTCGTATTTTTCTCTCTTAGGAGTTAGACAATGTAAGTGATCGCTTTTTTCGACGTTATTTTCGTTGTTTCACTTCTTCGGTTCGAGTATTTTTGCTTATTTGGCCCTTGATTTTTCAATATGTATATGATTTAAAGCATTGTTCTATAAGCCAGATTGAGAGTTAATGTGCTAGCGTGGTACACGATTTCAACGGCGTTATCTCGATTGACGTGCAACCGCAATCGAGAACGCGACAGTGGAAAAAATTGCCGAGACGCCCAATAACTGGAGAACATTGAGGTAAGCCGTTATTTAAATATTGGCAAACGGTGGACGTGAAAAGAAAACCATAGCATGTCGAAACGACAAGAAGATCCAGCGGGAGATATCACCGCGAATGGACACCTAGTAATAACCCAAGAGACATTAACATATACCATAGAGAACAGACGAAAAATTCAGGGGGTAAAGAACGCAAACTCTTGCGGGTAATAGATTCTCTACAAACAGCAGAACTGCAGTCATGCTCCGGCAACATGCTGCTCAACTTATTGCCGTGACAGAGGACTTTGAACGCATTCAGTCGAAGCTAACTGATCTATATAAGCAAGACAAAAAAGGAGCGTACAAGTTCTACCGAGCTGGCGGACAAGTTGAATGCAGACGGCTCGGAATGGAAGTATCTACTTTTAACGTGTGGAAGTACCAAGGAGGTCAGATACGGACGAAGAGTAACAAATATAAAGGAAAGGCTAAGTCTCCACTGATTCTAATTTCATCATTTAGCCAGTATAGGGAGAACGTGAAGTGTAGAATATGTGGCAGCCGAAGGCACTTCGACCTTCTTCATTTGAGCAGTGCAGAGAAAAAGGAGAGAGCAAAAGAAGCAGGCACGGTCGACGACAGCCAAGACAACGTGAACGCAAAATACACGTTGGTATGCAAAGGCACCCCCGGTGGACTTTCCTGCAGCAAAAGTGTATCGGTCGATATCTACGGAGAAAATCACTGTGAGGCGCCCATAGTGCATACGCCATTTTGGATGTCCAGAGCAACGCTTCAATTATTTCTACCGAGCTGGCGGACAAGTTGAATGCGGACGGCCCGGAGTGGAAGTATTTCCTTTCAACGTTTGGAAGTAACAGAGAGGTCAGCGTAACCCGGAATGATTATGACGTCAGTCTGTCGATCGAAGACCGAAGGTTCACGAAGATCATGGACAAAGGAATTCACAAGAACCAGCTCGGGAACTGGGAAATGCCCCTACCCTTTTGCTCAACAAATGTCTTCATGCCTAACAACAGAAGCTAGAGTGCTTACATAGGCTTGCGCGCACCTCAAAACGCAAACCACAAATGGAGAAAGATTATATTGAATTCATGTCGAAGATGCTAGACAAGGGTCATGCAGTGCTGGTCCCTGACAGAGAGATATCCTGCAATTAATCCCCTGGACGAATATGGTACCTGCCTCACTTCGACGTGTATCATCTGAAAAAACCGGAACAGATTCGAGTCGTCTTCGATTCCTCCGCAGAATACCAAGGCAAATCTCTTAACCGTGAACTACTCGCTGGACCAGGACCCTGGACGAATATGGTACCTGCCTCACTTCGACGTGTATCATCTAAAAAAACCGGAACTGATTCGAGTCGTCTTCGATTCCTCCGCAGAATACCAAGGCAAATCTCTTAACCGTGAACTACTCGCTGGACCAGATCTGATGAACACTCTACTCGGAGTACTTGTCCGCTTCTGACGCGAAGACGTGACTGCGGTGTGTGATGTAGAACAAATGTTCCATTCGTTCCTTGTCTCACCAGAGCATCGCATCCTACGCTTCTTGTGGTTTGAGGAGAACAACCCTTCGAAGCCAATCGCAAAATTCCAGATGACCGTCCATCTGTTTGGGAACAGGCCAAGTTGAGCTGTGGCAACTTACGGACTGAGGAAAACGGTAAAGCACGGCGAGGAGGCTGACGTCAAGGAGTTCGTCGAAAGAAATTCCTACGTCGATGATGGCCTGGTTTCGACGCCTACTGCAGATGAAGTCATCACTTTGGTGAAGAGCACCGAAGCCACTCTCACCAGTGCAAACCTCAGGCTCCATAAACTGGTGTCAAACTCCGTGAGTGTAATGCGTTAGTGTTTGCGTTGGAGGATCTAGCGAAAGACATTCGCAGTCTAGAGCTCTGAGAAATGCCGGATATTGGCTGATAAGCAAGCCATGGAGCCATAGCCAAGTTGATCAGTTCTTGTATCTTGTGCAAGAAACTACTTGGTCTTCTACTGTCTTACCAGACAGAGAGGAGATTTGGCCTCCCTTTACCAGCGTCGGTCTCGACGTGTTTGGAACATGGGTGATACAGTCCAGGTTCTCCTGTTGTTGTGTTTTTTGATCGTGGGCATCCACGCTTTTGGAATTTGACATAAGGTCTTCGTCGTTGCCTACAACAACAAGGCGTGCGCGCTGTTTTCAAGTCGGAGACTACGCTAAGATCTCAGTTAGTACGACCAAAAGATGCTGTCGACCTGGCTAAACAAGATGACGTAGTTTACAGAATTCCCTGTGAATGTGGCAAGGTATACATTGGAGAGACTGGAAGACCTATGCAAGACAGAATTAAGGAGCAAGATCGAGACATTCGACTCGCCCGTACCGAGACCTCCGCCGTTTCAGAGCATGCCCACAACACCGGACACAAGCCACTCTGGAACGAAGTAAAATTTATTGACCGTGACCCTTATTACTGCAGGCGCAGGGTCAAAGAGGCAATTCACATATTCGCATAACCAGTCGACCTCATCGCCTGAAGAAGACTAGCAGTATGCAGTCGAAACGTCGCGATCTACATCACACGTGACTACATCGTGAGACAAACGAAAAACTTAGCTTTCGTATTTGATATATATTTACAAATTTGCAACGTTTTTGAAAACGAATATTTTCAAAAAAGGGAAAGCTATATATAATTAATATATATTTTCAAGTTGGGTGTATATTTATTTATATAGGAAGGAACTCCATGCCTGTTTCATCGGTGGATCTGTCAATATAGAATGCAGCGAAATCATATAGCTCTTTCCACATAAGTTTCAACCACATGTATCGTCCACTGGATCGCACCACTCCAATTCCGTAATCTCCACAGAATTCACCGAGAAAATTGGCCGACTGATTACTGCCATCACGAATTTCAAGATTAATATCCCATAGGCACAGCAGTGGCCACTTGCCGCGCATGGTGAAGTTTAATTCCACATAGTGTCCCTTTGGAACTGAGAGAACTTTTGCTTCGTTAAGCTCCTGGACTCGTTCCCATCCTTGTGCTTGCTTATCATACTCAAACAAACCTGAAATAAATGCAACAAGTCAACAAAAGCAATTGGTTATTATAAAGAAATTATAGATGGTACATAAAGACCATGAAAAAGAAAGAATGAGGTAATACAAAAAGCGGTGGCATAAAAGATGAGCTCTGTCTTGCAAGCACGTTTACTTCTGAATCATCTATTAGACTTAAAACCATTGCACAAACCTTATGTAAAAACATATGCTTCACTCTCTCCGCACAGGAGAGAATGAAGCAATACCCACAGATCGACCTCCGCTCGAGCTGGGAGAAAACTAAAGAGATTTCAAAACTTCAAGGTGAATAGAATTTTAAAAACAATCCAAATATTACTCCGCAAAGGTTCAAATGAGCTATCTCGTTCACAGAAACAAGATAAACTAAACGAAAAAATAAGCACAGACTTTCTATGAAGAAACTTGCTCAATAACACAACATATATTTTTCGGTCAGGGCTGGGGCTCACCAAGCTTTAGGTAGCTTCCGATTCCAAATTGCCACCGGTTCACCGGTTTAAGACCGTAAACTTAGTTTCCTTGTGGAAAAAAGTGTATCGAGGATGGGGAAAGTTGGTTAGTTACTGGTTTTCAAGTATGTTTCCGTGGAATTATTTCATTGAATATTAATTTGAATGAATTTTTATTAAACTTGAAAGATATTTAAATATCATTAAATGAATGCACCGGTAGAATAGGCAGCAGACCCTTATTTGGACTTCAGATAGGACACTTTTGAAGTCTTGGACATCTTCCAACAAAGAATTCACCCCATTTCACATGCCTAGTTAAGCTGCATGATACACTCATCTTCAAGAGATAACGATCTCTTGCTCATCTTTCAGCAGATGCCATCTTCGTCCGTCCGTCCTTTAACTCTCTCCTCTTCCCCTCCATTAGAAAAAATTAAAACAGCTTAAAATTTTTAGATAGTGGTTGGAAACAGCTGAGGTGCTTACAGAAAACAAGGATGAAACTCCACTTGGCCACTGAAGATACCATCACAATGTTTTATGCTAAGGAAGTAAAGTTTATATGCTTAATTTTGTTTCTATTTTTAATTTAAATTTTTCTCCTTCCAGTAGACATCGTTGCCAACGTAAATTTAAAATTTATTTTACTTACAAGCTATATGCATACTTGTTAAGAACTCGTTTAAGAGTTGTATCCAAGTACGACTTTAAAAGTGTTAATTAAGTTGCTTCCATCAGTCCCAAAGCAATCGGTATCCATCCAAGTTGATAATCAGGCCTTTGGTTTTCCTTTCTTCATAAAAAAACATATCACAATTATTTGCTCTCAATCAATCTGTCCGTTTCATTGTCAATTTGAGGGACACTGTCGTCGATTGACTCCGCACATTGACAATTTTCTCTTTTCTCATCAGACGCTGGTTTAAATGTTCTAATACTGGAAGCAGAAGTGATATGTTGTCTTACCTTAGAACCACCTCAATATTCACTGTAAGCTTACATCAAGCCAACAGAGATTTGTAAATATGATTCAGGTAGACTCAGTGACATATAATAATTGTTTTCATTCAAATAGAAAATGATTTTTATGCATGCTTTTATACTCGACGAAATGATTGACATTCGTTTTCTGTACACCATCATTTCACGTGACTTTTGGAAATCATTGCTAGTTTGAGAACTAACTCTAAGAAAACTGTATTTAAAAAATGCCGAATCTCTTCTTCGATCCATTACGTAGATTGAAAACCACAAGATATTTTACTATACGGTTTATTCTGGATGGCACATGAATGATGAATCTTGTTTTTCTCGATACCTGTTTTCCTTGAAAAAAAGAAAAAGGAATACCGGAAACCTTAAATACCAGTAAAATTTAGGGTCCATATGATTGATGGATGGCATTTCTGCATGCAGAATTACATAGAAACTGAATTCGAATCTTGTTATTTTTTTAAGCTTTCGATATTTTATGATAGCGGAGAAAAAAGTCATTATCTATGGTCAGCAAAAAGCAACAAGAAAGAGCAATCAACACATGGTTAAATCTTACGTTAGACTAAGAATGCAAAAATAGGAACACGAAATTAAAAAAAACAATAATTGAAAGAGCTTTACGAATGGGATTCTTTTGCATTATTTTAACGTGTGGAGTAATATATGTAGCTAAGGAGGCCATCCGTGAAATAATTTAAATGCTTGTATTCACCTAATAAGAAAGCGATCTTCATATTAACTTCATCTACATAAAGTCGGCCATATTTTTCCATAAAATTTTCAAATAAAATTAATCGTTTCCTTTTTATTTTAATCTTTGGCGCTTTTCGTCAAATATGAAGGTAATTTTTATTCCATCTGAAACGCTGAACAAAATCCCCACCGTTGTGCAAAGTAAATATTATGTTAATGCATTTTTAATGAAGAAGAAATAATTTACAAAATTGTATGAATTTTCCTTCCTACAAAGAAGCTGCTTCTCTTTTCTGTTCTGTTCCAACCTCTTCAGCGAGAATGTTGATGATACATTTAGAGTTTTGGAGGAAACAGAGAAAGAAACTGAAATAATCGAGTCACAGAATTATAAGTCAGGGAGCAACAATAGTTTAGAATGAATATTGTGGTAAAATAATTTCATCGAAAGGATCGCCATCTGTTGACATCTAGGAAGCTAATTTTATATCCATAAAAAAAATGCTCACTACTTTCAAATCTAACGTTTATACCGTATAGTGAGCGAGAGAGATGAATTAAACAATTATGATATGAGAACAGAAAGAAACAAAGATGTTATGTTTAGTATCTGAATGTTGATTGTCCCTTTACTCTGTAAGAATCTGATCGCATTTATCCGCATAAACAGAAGAGAATTAATCCACACAGAGGTAAAGGTTTTTACAGCTGTTTTCATTGCTGTTTTCAAAACACAAATTTCCATCACGTAATTTTTTCAAGTCCATGTCCACCTCAAAAGAGAAATTTGAATAAGGTATATTTTTTTTTTTTTTTTTCTCCCTTCTCTTTCTGAACAGTTTTAATAACTAGTTCATACAATGTTGCGGTGAATTGAAAACTAATTTTCTCCTTTTGATCCCAACGTGGGAACTGACTAAATTATGACTAACTTGACTGTTCATCATCAACCAACGTTTTTATTGTTCCATAACAATATTTGACTTTGAAATCCAAATTATGACAAATTTTCTTTACCCTTAAAATTTTTTACATTTCAATGAACACTGGCTTATTTTTTAAGCCCCGAATTTCAAGGCTACGGATCGCGTCCTAAATGGATTCTTTTTCTTTTATCAACCACTCGTAAACCAAAACTTTTTTTTGCGATGTAACTTCCCTGTATTAATCTCCGCTAGAAGGCAACATTTTTAAGCTCGATGTCGGAGTTTTTTGCCGTACGGATCTTCCCTTAGCCGGTTAATACCTTCCCAATACTATCTCTTATTTTTCAGTTCCTAAGCGGATCGTAATAGGCTCTAGAAGTTCTAACGATATTCTCCCATATGCACCCGTTTATGAAAACGGAGAAAAAAAGTCATTATCTGTGGTCAGCAAAAAGCAACAAGAAAGGGTAATAAACACAAAGTAAAATCTTACGTTAGACTAAGAATATAAAAATAGGAACTCGAAATAAAAAGAAAAAATAATCGAATTGAGCTTTATGATTGGGATTTGTTTTGCATTGTTTTTACGTGTGGAGTAATATATGTATCTAAGGAAGCCATCTGTGAAATAATTTAAAAGCTTCTATTCAGGTAATAAGAAACCAATTTCTTATGAAATTAAATTTTGAAATAAGAAATAGGACTTGTAATGTGATCACTAAGCTTGGTTAGAATTCAGTTACAAGATGAATCGTTGTTAAACTTATTGCTAATTCATGGCGACCGATAACAATATTCCATATATATTTTATTTCGTGCTTTTCATCCTCTTAACAAGAAATATAAAGGTGATATTTTATTTCCTTCGAAACGCTGAACAAAATCCCCACTGTTGCGCAAAGTAAAATGTTATGTTCACGCATTTTTAATAAAAAGTAAACAGAAGAGACAAAAGTGTATGAATTTTCCTTCCTACAGGGGAACTGCTTCTCTTTTCTGTTGTGGGGTTTTCCAACCTCATCAACAAGAATATTGATGATACATATACAGGTTTGCAGGACACAAATTGAAATCCTCGCGTTGTGACTAATTATCCTTTTATCCGTCCCTCAGCTAAATGATAATTTTACAAACTGCATGCTTCTTTATTGTTCTCTGATGTCATTTGACTTTTTTTATTTGATCAAGTTGATCATATTGTAAAATTCTTAACACCATTCTTCTTGACAATATCACGATGTCGGTGGAGGGAAATGAGATTTCGATGAACTAAAAGAAGTTTTATCATGAATTGATTCAAGTTTGACTCATTTTGTTGTGTATTGGTTTTGACAGGGTGTAAAATGCACAGCTAGAGCACAGCTCACAGATACTACGGTTAAAATCTGAAAGGAATCAAGTTGATTTTGCAATAGAGAAATACTTAAGACATATCAGAAACTGTATTGTGGTAAAGCACGTAGCATGTTCATAAACAGGATCGACATCTGTACTGACTACGTACATGTAGTTATCTTGCAATAAAAATAGGAATGCTCGCCGCCTTTACATAGAAAGAGCTCGTAATAGCATTAATAGGTTCCTCGATATTTTAAAATGTATCTGTTATTCGAAAACCGTCCGCTCTTTTTGGCAAGAGAACGGCCATTGCTCTTTAAACGACAGATGTTTCCATCTTCATGTAAATACACTAGTTATCTTTTATAAAATTTTATTGTGCGAATGTCGCGAGAAACTATTGAAAAGCGTTTTTTAGTCTTTATATGTAGAAAAGCAGTAGAAATGATAGGTTTGCAATTTTGTGCTCTAACCGGTCTCGTTATTCTCACAGCCAATCTGCTTAAGTATCTACATTTACTGAAGATAGAAGGGGAAATTGCGCTTTTATTACCCTACTGCAATAATTGTTACACGGCACATCATCGAAGAACTCACAGAAAAAAAGATTTGTATGCACTGAGCGCTTTCTGTATCACGTTAAAAATAAGAATTAACTCAGTCTATATTTTCGTCTTCCTGTCTTGTTTTTCAATTTCTTATCAGGACATAGATTTTTGAACAAGGCTTTTGCGACGACTCTACAAAATCGAGGGGTAGAAAACTTTTTTTAAAGATTATATCCGTTACTCTGTAAATATAACTGTTTGTCGTTTACAAAGTGACTGCTTCGTGTAGTTTATCTCAGATTTCATTTGACTTTCAAATTTACGCTTGAACAACTTACATGGAATATGTTTCTCTTCCGATAAAATTCGCATCTCTTTTGTAAAATACTATTACAAAACATACACTCTTGTTTACTATTCTGAAGGTAATACTACTATTTGTGTTTGTCGAAAAATTTGGACTCTTCTTATGTCGATCAATTTCCTAAATTCTCAACATCGTTCTTCTTGAAAATGTACCGTTATAGGTAAGGGGAAATTTGATTCCAAGAAACTATATGAAATGCTATGGAAAAAAATTATTTATTTTCCACTCTTTTCGTATCTTTTGTTTCTCAGAAAACGCGGAAAATGCACCTAACGATAAAGTAAAAATCACAAGGACAGAGAAAGAAACTAAAGAATAAATATTGTGATAATAAACATAACAAAAATAATTTCAATGAAAGGATCGCCATCTGTCGACATCTAAGAAGCTAATTTCCTATCAAAAAAAAATGCTCGCTACTTTCAAATCTAACTTTTGTACCGTATAGTGAGCGAGAGAGATGAATTAAACTATTATGAGATAACAACAGAAAGAAACAAAGCTTTTATTTTTAGTTCCTGACCGTTGATTGTCCATTTACTCTGTAAGAATCTGATCGTATTTATCCGCATAAGTAGAAGAGAATTAATTCACATAGAGGTAAAGGATTTTACAGCTGTTTTAACTGTTCTTTTTAATGAATTGAGAGTTCTAAGCTGACAAAAATTTCCATCACGTAATTTTCTCAAGTCCATGTCTACCTTAAAAGTGAAATTAAAATAAGGTCTATTTCTTCTTCTTTTTTTTCCTCCCTTTCCTTTCCGAACAGTTTTAATAACTAGTTCATGTAATGTTGCAATGAATTGAAAACCATTTTTTTCCCTTTTAATCCTAAATTCGGAACTGACTAAATTATGACTAACTTGACTATTCATCGACACCAACGTTTTTATTATTTTATAACAGTAATTGACTTTCAAATCCAAATTATGTCAAATCTTCTTTACCCTGATTATTTTTTCTATTTTCATGAACACCGACTTACTTATTGAGCCGGGAATTCCAAAACTACTGATATCATCCAAATGGACTTTTCTTCTTTCATCAACTATTCGAAAACGGAAACTTAATTTTGCGATGTAATGTCCCTGGACTGAAAATTACCAGTCAGTATGTTATTTACCGACTGGGAGGTACTTATTTTGTAAATCTCCGCTAAAGGGCAACATTTTCAAGTCCGAGATCGGCGTTTTCCGTAGCATGTTAATCAACAGGATCAAGATCTGTACTGACTATGTGCATGTAGTTATCTTGCGATAAAAATAGGAATGCTCGCCACCTTTACATAAAAAGAGCTCGTAATAGAACAAATAGGTTCTTCATAGTTGTAAAATTTATCTGTGATTCGAAAACCGTTCGTTCTTTTTGGCAAGAGAACGGCCATAGCTCTTTATACGACAGATGTTTCGATCTTTACATAAATATACTAGTTATCTTTTGTAAAATTTATGGTGCGAACGTCGCGATAAACTATTGAAAAGCGTTTTTTAGTCTTTATATATGTAGAAAAGCAGGAGAAATGCTAGGTTTGCAATTTTGTGGTCTAACCGGTCTCGTCATTCTCACAGTCAATCTGCTTAAGTATCTACGTGTATTGAAGATAGAAGGAGAAATTGCGCTTTTATCACTTTACTGCAATAATTGTTACACGGCACATCATCGAAGAACTCACAGAAAAAGAGATTTGTACGCATTGTGCGCTTTCAATATCACGTAAAAAGAACAATTAATTCAGCATATATTTTCTTCATCCTCTGTTGTTTTTCGATTTCCTCTGAGGACATAAATTTTTGAACAAAGCTTTTGCGACGACTCTACAAAATCGGAGAGCAGAAAACTTTTCTTTTAAAGATTATGTCCGTTATTCTGTGAATAACTGTTTATCATTTACAAAGTGACTGCTTCGTGTCTTTTATCTCAGATGTCATTTGCCTCTAAAATTTACGTTTGAACAACTTACAAGGAATATGTATCCCTTTCGGTAAAATTAGCCTCTTTGTTGTAAAATACCATAACAAAACATACATTCTTGTTTATTATTCCGAGGGTAATACTAAACTTTTTGTGTTTGTCGAAAAATTTGGACTCGATCTATTCCATGTAGATCAATTTCCTAAATTCGCAACATCATTCTCTTTGAAAATGAACCGATATTGGTAAGTAGAAATTTGATTCTGAGAAATTATATGAAGTGTTATGTAAAAAAATATATATGTTTTTCACTTTTTTGTTGTCCTTTGTTTCTCAGAAAAAACGGAAACTGCACGTAATGATGACATAAAAATCACAAAAACAGAGAAAAAAACTAAAATTATCGAATTACATAACTATAAGTTTGGGAGCTACAATAGTTTATAATGAATATTGTGGCAAGAAAACATAAAAAAAATAATTTCATCAATAGGATTGCCATCTGTCGACATCTAAGAAGCTAATTTCCTATCAAAAAAAATGCTCACTACTTTAAAATCTAACTTTTGTACCGTTCAGTGAGCGAGAGAGATGAATTAAACTATTAACAAAGAAACGAAGCTTTTTCGTTTAGTACCTGAATGTTGATTGTCCCTTTGCTCTGTAAGAAGCTGATCGCATTTATCCGCATAAGCAGAAGAGAATTAATTCACACAGAGGTAAAGGATTTTACAGCTGTTTTAACTGTTGTTTTTAATGAATTGAGAGTTATAAGCAGACAAAAATTTCCATCACGTAATTTTTTCAAGTCCACTTCCCCTCAAAAGAAAAATTACAATAAGGTCTATTTATTTTTCTTTTTTTTTCTCCCTTTTCTGAGCAGTTTTAATGACTAGTTCATGTAATGTTGTAATGAACTGAAAACCGTTTTTTCCTTTTAATCTCAAAGTGGGAACTGACTAAATTATGACTAACTTGACTATTCATTGGCAACCAACGTTTTTATCATTTCATAACAGTATTTGACTTTCAAATCCAAATTATGTCAAATTTTCTTTACTTTATATAGTTTTTCCATTTTCATGAACACTGACTTACTTTTTTAAGCCGGGAATTTCAAAACGAAGGAGCTCCACCCAAATGGATGTTTTTCCTTTTATCGACCTTTCGAAAACGAAAACTTTATTTCGCGATGTAATGTCACTTGATTGAAAATGACCCGTCAGTGGAAAGATGAATATGTTATTTACCGACTGGGAGGTCCTTATGGTATAAATCTTCGCCAGAGGGCAGCATTTTCGAGTCCGAGGTCGGAGTTTTTCACCGTACGGATCTTCCCTCAGCCAGTTAATAGCTTACCGTTGAAATCTCTTTTTTTTTTAGTTCGTGAGTGGGAGGTATTTTACAATTTTGTGATCTGATTAGTTCTAGGAATTCTAGCGATACCCTACCATCCGAATCCCCCCCCTTATTTTATGAAAACGGAGAAAAAAGTAATTATGTGTGCTGAGCAAAAAGCAAAGAAAGAGTAATAAACACATAGTCTTACGGTAGACTATGAATACAAAAATAGGAACACGAAATAAAAAGAAAAAATAACCAAAAGGGCTTTACGAATGGGATTCTTTTTGCATTGTCTTAACGTGTGGAGTAATATATGTATCTAAGGATGCCATCTGTGAAATAAGTTAAATGCTTGTATTCCCGTGTTGAGAAACCAATTTTTATATTGACTTCATCTACGCAGAGTCAGCCATTTTTTTAATAAAAATTTTCGAATAAAATCATTGCTTCCTTTTTATTTTGATCAAAGACGGATGACAAAAGCTAGTTTCTCTTTGTTATCTTGCCACGACTCTAGTCTTTTTTTGCATATATAACCTCAAATATGTAAACGAAATCTTTGTCGAGCTGATGATCATTCTTCTTTTCCTTCCTTAACCAAAATATCACGGAAAATTATTAGAGTCCATTCAAAGTATCTTAATAAATTCATATTCTCAGGTTTAAATTAAGCAGTCCATCAACACCCACCCAAAATGGACCAGTCTCTCAATTCTTGCTAAGCGACCACCTAACGACGCACTGAAATAAGAAATAGGAATGTGATCACTGAGCTTAGTTAGAATTTAGTCACAAGATGAATCGTTGTTAAACTTATTGCTAATTCATGGCGACCGATAACAATATTCCATACTATATTTCGTGCTTTTCATTCTCTCAACAAGAAATACAAAGGTGATTTTTTATTCCTTTTGAAACGCTGAACAAAATCCCATCGTTGCTCAAAGTAAATATTATGTTTATGCATTTTTAATGTCAAGAAAGAATCTACAAAATTGCATGAATTTTGCTTCCTACAAAGAAACTGCTTCTCTTTTCTGTGTGGTGTTTTCCAACCTCCTCAGCAAGAATGTAGATGATATATCTAAAGTTTTGGAGCAAAAAATTGAAATCTTCGCGCTGTGAATAGTTATCCTTTTATCCGTCACTCAGCTGATAATTTTACAAGCTGCCTGCTTCTTGTTTTGTGCTCTGATGTCATTTGACTTTTCCATTTGATGAAGTTGATCGTTTTCCAAAATTCTCAAAACGGTTTTCTTGGCGATATAACGATGTTCATAGAGGGAAATGAGATTTCGATGAATTAAAGAAGCGTTATTATGAATTGATTCAAGTTTTAATCATTTTGTTGTGTATTGGTTTTGACAGGGTGTAAAATGCACAGCTAGAGCATAGCTCACAGATACTACGGTTAAAATCTAAAATGAATCAAGTTGATTTTGCAATAGAGAAATACTTTAGACATATCAGAAACTGTATTGTGGTGAAGCACGTAGTATGTACATCAACAGGATCGACCTCTGTACTGACTGTGTACATGTACTTATCCTGCAAGAAAACCGAAAGGCTCGCCGCCTTTACATAAAATGAGCTCGTAATAGATAAACTAGGTTCTTCATTGTTTTAAAATTTATCTGTGATTCGAAAACCCTTCGTTCCTTTTGGCAAGAGAACGGCCATTGCTCTTTAAACAACAGATGTTTCGATCTTTATATAACTATACTAGTTATCTTGTGTAAAATTTATGGTGCGAACGTCGTGAGAAAAAAATTTAAAAGCTTTTTTTAATTTTATATGTAGAAAAGGAGGAGAAATGTTAGGTTTGCAATTTTATGGTCTAACCGGTCTCGTTATTCTCACAGCCAATCTACTTAAGTATGTACATGTATTGAAAATAGAAGGAGAAATTGCTTTTTTATCACTCGAGTGCAATAATTTTTACACGGCACAGTATCGAAGAACTCACAGAAAAAAAGATTTGTACGCATTGTGTGCTTTCTGTATCACGTTAAAAAGAATAATTAATTTAGCATATATTTTCTTCTTCCTCTGTAGTTTTTCAATTTCTTATCAGGACATAAATTTTTGCACAAGGTTTTTGGGACGACTCGACAAAATCGAAGAGTAGTAAACTTTTCTCTTTTTTTTTAAAGATTATGTCCGTTACTCTGAGAATATAAGTTTTTATCGTTTACAAAGTTACTGTTTCGTGCCCTTTTTTCTCAGATGTCATTTGACTTTCAAATTTACGTTTTGAACAGCTTGCGAAGAATATGTTTCCCTTTCGGTAAAATTCGCATCTCTATTGTAAAATACCATTAGAAAACATACACTCTTTTTTAAGAAAACAGACAATACTTTTATTTGTGTTTGTCGACAAGTTTGGACTCGATCTATTCTATGTTGTACAATTTCCTAAATTCTCAAAATCATTCTCTTTGAAAATGAACCGATATTGGTAAGGAGAAATTTGATTCTAAGAAATTATATGAAGTGTTATGTAGAGAAATTTCTATTTTTCACTCTTTTCGTGTCCTTTGTTTGTCAGGAAACGCGGAAAATGCACCTAAAAATAACATAAAAATCACAAAAAAAATGAAAGAAAAACTAAAATTATCGAATTGCAGATATAAGTGTAGGAGCTACAATAGTTTAGCATGAATACTGTGGTAACAAACATGACAAAAATAATTTCATCGATAAGATCGCCATCTGTCGACATCTAAGAAGCTAATATCCTATCAAAAAAAATGCCCACTACTTTCAAATATAACTTTGTACTGTATAGTTAGCGAGAGAGATGAATTTAACTATTATGAGATAACAACACAAAGAAACGAAGCTTTTCGTTCAATACCTGAATGTCGATTGTCCCTTTACTCCGTAAGAATCTGATCGCATTTATCCGCATAAGCAGAAGAGAATTAATTCACACAGAGGTAAAGGATTTTACAGCTGTTTTAACTGTTCTTTTTAATGAATTGAGAGTTATAGGTAGGAAAAAATTTCCATCACGAAATTTTTTCAATTCCACGTCCATCTCAAAAGAGAAATTAAAATAAAGTCTAATTCGTTTTCTTTTTTTTCTCTCTCTTTTCTTTCCGAACAGTTTTAACAACTAGTTCATGTAATGTTATAATGAACTTAAAACCGTTTTTTCCCTTTTAATCCCAAAAAGGAGCTGAATAAATTATGACATGACTAACTTGACTATTCATCGGCACCAACGTTTTCATCATTTCATATCAGTATTTGACTTTCAAATTTTCTTTACGCTAAATATTTTTTCCATTTTCGTGAACACAGACTTACTTTTTTGAGCCGGGAATTCCAAACTGACTACGGATCTCATCGTAAATGGATTTTCTTATTTTTCTTTCATCAACTTCTCGAAAACGATAACTTTATTTCGCGATGTAATGTCCCTGGATTGGAAATGACCTGTCAGTGGAAAGATAAGTATGTTATTTACCGAATGGTAGATCCTTATAAGATAAATCTCCACTAGAGGGCAGTATTTTCAAGTCCAAGGTCCGAGTTTTTCACCGTACAGATCTTCTCTCAGCTGGTTAATAGCTGACCATTACTTTCTTTTGTGATCTGACTGGTTCTAGGAGTGGGCGATATTCTCCAATCCGCTTCCCCCCCCCCCTTCCCACACGCACACGCACACAGACGCACGCACCCACCCGATCGGTCCCATGTGATTTACCTATCACAATTCTAATTATCTATTCCTGATCTATTTTAAATACACAGCATGCAGTTTGCTGAGACGGAGGAAGCCTCACATTACCCAACACTCAGTCAACTGATACAAGTAAGCAAACAAAAAAACAAGTTATTCAGCGTCATATCTTGAGAATCTAAACGGGATATATCGTAAAAAGCGTTAAACGCCTTGTCGAGGTAATTGAATAAGGTTTGTGCGACTACAAAGTCATACTGTAAGGAGTTGAATGAAGGAAAGATATTTCTCAATGATAAAAGTAATAACATCGGTATTGCGGTTAAAGAACCCAGAACTGAACAGAAGATTCAGTTGATGAGATATTCTGAGACCTCTATCAGAGATTTGAGACATATACCGCATAAATCGCCATCAACATATTATGGTTTTCTCTTTTGGCATTTTAAAGAGGGCTATATAACTGCTAGAGTTTTTTTTTGTTTTGTTTTTTTTTGTGATATTCAACGTTCGGTTTGAATTATCCAAATTAGAAATGACCTGTAGGGTGAAGCTGGGAATTATAATGCCTTCGCTTGTAACAGTACAAAATGCTGCACTCGGCCGATTCTCGACTGACCGTCAGTATCCAGTTTTACTTTACATACCTTGTAAGTTCTGGCTCTAACCAGTTGTTGACTGACCGGAACTATTTGCAAGCTTATCATAATCTATCAATCCACAGAAAAATTATTTAGAATAGTTTCTATTGATCGAAGAAATATTCAAATTTGGGTGTTAATACGTTGCCAAGAGGAAAACCTAGTTCTCAATAATTTTTTAACATTTTTTGGGAATGTGCGGTAAAGAAATGGTATCAGCTTGTTGAGATTTCTTCTCCTTCTTGATAACTTATCTCTAGGTACAAAAGCGAAGACTTTTAAAGTTTGGCACGTCTCACGACGACCTTACGAACAGGGAAATTACCGCTGTCAATCAGGTTGGCTTCCAAAACCGTCTCGGCATTCGCGCGAAATCGACCTCGCCACATTCCACGGAGAGGAGCTCACTTTAAAACTAATGGCTAACTAGAGTGATAGACGAGTGATTGAGGACAACGGTATAGATCAAGAAATCAGAACATTCGACTCGCCTCTTGCGAAAGAGTCCGTGAAAGTCAGAAGTGTTGGTTTTGAAGCAAACACAGACACCAACCTCCGAGGGCTGAAGAAAATCCTAGAGGAAAAAAAATGCTGCGGGTCAAGTGGGTGCTTGGTCTTCATGGTGATTCAGGTTGGTGTAGAGCTGTGTTTGTTTTTCTCTACACGTTCGCGCACAGACGGCTAAAGCTCCAGCTGTGAGATGATCATCTTGCGAAATAAGAGTCATGGCTAAATTATCAGAGTTTGTATGGGAATATATGTGGCCGCTCTTAGAAATAAAAAAATACAGTCAAATTCTCACATACCGTCACTTAGCACCGTGGTTCTAAAACAATTTATTAATGCCAAGTGACTGGTGGTTCTCGGCGAGGCACAGTTTGCAAAGGAGGCAGGGTTGACAAGCTGGTTTTCAACCGTCATGTGTACTTGAGAAGTCCAGATGGCGTCGGTTTCACGGGGAAGATTGAGTTTGTAGTGAATTGAAATGAAACTATAGTATATTTGCTTGAATTCTGAGTTGGATTTGTGGCTGCTCGGTCATTTTGAGCTTGGAGTTTTGGCTTCTCGGATCGGGCGTTCGGAAATGGAGTGTGCAGCTTTAAGCTCCTCTCATGTTTTCTTTTGCACGTAGTAAACCTAGAAGTGGATAACTCGCTAAAATGGGTTCTTTTCAACATGGTCAGCGGTCAGATAGCAAGCGATGAACTGTGGAAGGAAGGTGAGGTATTTTTATCGAGAATTTGACTGTATTTTTATATTCCCAAAAGCGGTCGTAAATATTCCCATACTAAATCTTATAATTTCGCCATGATTCTTATTTCGTAAGACGATCATCTCACAGCTGGAGCTTGGGCCGCTTGTGGTTCGTAGACTTTCCAGGGAGCAGCCTGTAAACTGCTTTCCTTTCAGGGCTTCCATAGAACGACAACGAAAGGCAAATAGGACAGAAAATGCTAAACGAACAAAGTGAGCCTAGCTTGAATAAGAAACAGCCACCGTTTGTGGCCCGTCTACACTTTTGGGTAAAGGAGCAAGAGAAGAAAAAAAAAGGAAAGTTGTAGTATGTACAGCTGACGTTACCTTATTGGTGCTTAATGTCGCGATTTTGGCGAGAAAGTATTTCGCAGGGTTTTATTTTCGTAATATGTGTAGGCAATTACTGAAGGGGAATCAAATTTCTCAATTTAAGCGTTCTCATTTAAATTTACTTGTTCCAAATTTTCCAACTTTTGGCAACCGTACGAAAGATATTCCATAAAAATTTGTACGAATCTAGTGATTCAGATGAAGATGGTAGCTAGATTCTCTACTTCATATGCAAAATATTTGCAAATTTTAAAACGTCATTTCACGACAGGAGATGCAAAACAGAACCAAACAATAAGAACAGTTAATAATTTTTGTGTTTGTCGATACAGCGATATCTATGCTATGTATATGTTGTTGTTATTACATGATCAATTTGTTTTGTTATTTGAATTTTCCATAGGAGATGAAATTTTGCATGTCTAAATATCGCGAGGATTTAATCGGTCGTATATTAAAGGTGCGAACTAAAATGTTGAAATTTCTCTCTTGAGGTGGAGTTCAAAGCTTAGCTTGCCCCATTAACGGAATTTATGCAAAATATACCTGAGAGTTTGAAGATAATTGAAGTTTGAGTACATTTCAAATGAATGTTGTATTTGTAATTACATTTACACAATGGTCTAACTGCAAAAGTGTCCATTTACAAGCTGATATGCATGAACACCCTCCATTGTTTTACCTTTTATCGCTACGTTTCATCATATAAAATGATCAAGTGATGTAGATGTGCTCCGAGTGAATTAAATTTGTGAGAGAACCTACTCGTGGCTTTTTGTTTTTGTCTCTCTTTTTTGTTTCAGTCAGAGGCTCTTGTTAAGAGGAGAGAAGAGTAAAAGAGAGCGAGAAAAACTCGGCGAGGTTCTGGGAAGGCTTGACACCGTTCCTTCATCTTAGTTAGATTTTACTCTCACTCACCCCGCTTTTATGCTCGTCCTCAAAAATGATTTTCCTGTGTCGGGCTTTCAGAGGCAAGTTGTACCGCGTAATATGAGAAAGAATGTAGAATGGACGGGAAGATTTTCCGGTTTGCTTCTTGTGGGTTGTGCAGACCTTGGTTTTCGTAAAGTTAGTTTCACTCCGGTTTGTAGCTCGATTTACTCTGGTTTAGCTCATGATTTCTTTCAAGTTTGGTCCTAATTAGCTGAGTAGCTCTACATGCAGATATTGCTTCCAGTCATTCGATGAAAATATGAATTTGGAGTGTAAATTCTTATCCCCTAATAAATTAAACCGCAACAGCAAATTATTGAATTTCTCCAGGTTATCTCAACGGTTGACAAGAACGAAGTAGCACAGGTAGTCACTGAGGACTCAAATTCATGACGAGTCAATACCCTGAAAGGCAGAACAAAGAGTGGTGCGAGATTTCTAAACCTATGACAGTGTAGTAAAGATTTCACATATGAGGTTTTTTGAATTACTTACCGTCACCTCCAGCCTCACCAGGAGGAAGTCTTTGGATAGAAAATGCTAAGCTTAAAAATGTTTCTTAAATATTTTAAATATAATTCCCTCACATCGGGAACAACCAAAACCCCTCAAGACAGTCGCGTAAAGGAGATACATTATGGTGTCAAAAGAAAAAGCTCAGTTTTTTGGGAAAAATTCAAACTGAGTAATTCATTGAAACAAAAAGTTAAACATTAGGATCAAGTGCGATCAAGGTTCGTTTAATCGTCTAAGACGAGAGATAAAGAAAAAAAAGCAATATTGTATCAGTTCACTTGACACAGGTCATTGTGGCACATAATCCACACTGTGGATGAAGCTGAAGCGAGACTTAGAAACCTTTATAGCGTAAACTGAGAACGAACTCATGTGTAAGGTCTTAAAGATGTTTTATTGAAGTCTTCGTTTTACAGTAGATCTGGAACCCTTGTTTGTAACTCTGTGCGACTTCCCACAAAAAGCCACTTACACACTCAAATTATTCTTACTGTAGAAGCCATGTTGATGATCACGTTTGAACAAAGTTATCAAAAAATACCACATACTACAATGAAATAGAATTCTCGATTTGAGTTAAAAAAATTAAGAAACGAGCTAAAAATTAGACTTAAAAACATTGCCAAACATCTAAGTTAGTGGTATTCTAAGACCTTTTTTCTTTTTCCTTATTTTTCGATTTTCAGGGTAATGTTAGTAATAATGACGAATTATATAGAGACGTTACGAGTTATGAAAACTCCAGGAAATGAGTTACTTAGATCGTTTGCGCCTTACAAAATCTCTAACAAATGAATTGTGACCCTGCGTATTTTCTTCTTATAATTTTAAACGTAGTCTGCATGCAAAGCACTCGTAAACTTGTTGTGGAAGTGAAATATTCAAATTGTTATTGTACCGCTTAATATCTTATATCTGACTTGTTACTCGTTTCCACAACATCTTTCTGATATTTTTTTTAATGTAATTTGCACTCAAACGTACGTAGTAACATAGTGAAAATAGACGTCACTCTACCTCTTAGCTATCGTTATGCTCTCATACGAGTTATGAAAATTCTAGAAATGAGCTACTTAGGTCATTAAATATACTGTTAAATCTCTAATAAGTGACGTCTCATCCAGTAATTGTTTCTTTTTTTTGTGATATTTTTAACGTTTTTCAACTACAGATACTAACGACATTAAGCAACTCGACACGTACTCTGAATACTCGCTGGACGAGTTGTGGTCAGTGAACTCTTCAGCTTGTTGTCTTCAGATTGTTGCTGTACTGCCTAATGTCTAACAGCTGAAATCTTAACCGTAAGTCTAAGTTCTTTGATATAACATGACACCCAAAACTAACGTGACTTTAACTCCGTGTGACTTCAATACTTGCGGATGAGTTAAAAAATGTTAAGAAATGAACTATTTAGATTACCAGCGTACTATCTAATGTCTAGTTAGTGGACGTCTTTGACCCGTACATTTGTCTACGTTTTTCTTGTCAAATCTCGGATGATTTTTCGAGTTTAAACAAAATTTTAGAAATGAGCTATCTAAATAGTTGTTCTTCTAATAAATATTGATAATTCTCATTTAAGTCCGTTAGTGTTCTATTGTTATTATCACGTTATTAACCTTCATTGCTCTTTTCTATATTAGAAACTCTAAAAGGAAGTTATTCAATGACATCAAATCCCCTCTCAACTACGAGTGAGCTCTGAAGAAGCTTAACAGTTTCGATGGGAAGGAGCTTAAAAATTACTTTTAAAACCAGTGAGGTATTCCTAATCAAAACATTCACTCAGTTATATTATGATTAATGGTGGAAAGATCAGCATGCAGACAAAAATGGCTTATCATACTAGCAGCATAGTAAGCTTTTCGACTTTTCGTGGGCCTACACCCTAGGAAAGTTCAATTTTGTTTCAAAACTTGCAAGAGTTATATGATAAACGTCAAGTGGGCGCAAAAAAACATTTAGGCCCGGGGGTAGAGGACTGTATGCTGGCCACACCCATGATATTGTTGTGTTCCGTCTTGAGCCATTAGACTCATCTGCGGACTAAGAATTATGGTCTCTAGAAATACGTTAAAACTGACAGTGTCAGGTACATGTACGTGTTATAATACGCCCCTCCCGAGTTCACGTGGTTCAGTGATCTGATGGCGAAATTACGGCGCGAAGGCGAAGCTACATGCGAAGCCGCTCTCATCGGTATAAGGAATATAGTGCCATAGTGGTGAAAATGAGAGGAAAATCCTCGGAATTAAGTTTGGGAGAGTGAAAACATTTTTGTGGGCGAGAGGCATCAGCTAAGTGATGGCGGAAAAAGCAAGAAAAAAGCAGAACTGTTTGATTTATGCTAGAAAGTTGCGGCAACGAAGCAGGTCAAACTAGCCGCATCTGCTGAAGGGGGAGAAATAACAAACAAGTGAGGGCTAATTTCCATTTCCCAAAATTTTGAACGCTCGGATGCACAACTTTCGTAACTTTTCAGAGGCCAAGCTTGGCCTCACTTTCTTCTACGTCATCATTCAACCGTTGTGGTGAACTGACCGATTAATCCTTCCGGCTGGTGGCTTAGTTTTCTGCACTTCTTATGTAGTTAATTACAGATTCCCATTGCAAAAAATACACATATTGAGCTCATTTCACAAATAACTGATTTCAAAAATCGTTTCACAAACTACAGCAAGCCCTCGCTACGAGTCAGCAAGACATAAAGCAATGGTTAAATGATGACATCAAAACAACGACGGCAAGGCTGCATGCGGACGCCAAACGAGAAGCTGTACGTTCAAGAATTTAAAATTATTGGTACTGAAAATTTGCTATCACTTTTTTGTAATTTCTCCTCCTACAGCTTTTTGCGGTCTTTGGCAAGAAGAGGCTATTTCGATTTGCTCCATTGCCGCAGCTGTCTTGCATAAATAGAACAGTTCTCCTTTTTTTCCTTTGCCGCCATCAATTCACTGAATGCCCCTCAAACAAATAAACTTTTGTTCTCCTCCATTGAATTTCGCTCATTTCCCCCAAATTTTTACTACCAAGGCACTTAGATCCTTATACCGATGACAATGATTTTGCACTTAGCCATGTCTTCGCGCCGTAATTTCGGCGACTTCGCACTTAGCCTCGTTCTCGTGCAGTGATTTAGGCACAGGTTCAATGAACCGCGAGAACTCGGAAGTCGTCTATTAAAGAAAAAACAAACAAACAAACAAAAAAACAAAATACGGACAAAACAAAACAAAAAGAAGATGAACTGCCACTACACACCCACTTAGAAATAGCGCAATATGTTCCACTCCAACTTTACCTTGTTACCTTATGATCATGATTAATTCAGAGAACAATTCTACAAGTAATGTTAACATTAAATCTAAGAAAAAGAAATTAAAAACCCGACTTTTCTAACTAAGATGTTATCATAGACAGTACGTATTGATTACTAGAATTATTTTTCTCCTTTTCTTTGTAATTTTTTTTCTAATCGTTTTATAGCCCTCACGGTCTCCATACAATGTTTTTGGCTCTTGGAAACTGTCGGAGGCAAAAGAAAAAACACGCCAATCAATGAATGCAAAAGTTACTTATCGATTAGTTGTTTGTTTGATCTACCGACCCGACAGTCAGTCAGTCGATCGGTATATATCAACAAAAGCAGAGAAAAACTGATTCGTTTGAAAATGTGCTGGTATCCTTAGTGACAACAATGAATTGAATGTCTGAAAAAAAATCGCAACTGACTTTGAAAAAAGACAAGCAGCATATGATAGCTATAACAAATCAGACTTTCTTATTCATCTCCGATAACTTCGGTCATTGAAGTTGCAGTGATATCTTAAATTTGAAATTGGTTTGAAATAGCAAGGGGTTAAAAACTTTAGGACAGAGTTACGCTGTGAGAATGGCATAAAAAAGTTACTTTTGATTCAGAATATAAATCGGGCTCAAGAAACTGATGGTCAGGAGTCAACTATACATGTATATACACAGTAACCCCACAGAGATTTTCACCCGACATCTCAAATATTACACTAATTCTGTAAGATACATGTAAAAATCAAAACACAAGTTCTTTGGAGGGATTTGTTTTTCTGCATCCCTTTCGTCAGCGGTATTCAGTGTTAAAGCAAACGTATTAAGCATTTACCTTGGTTTCGGAAACAAACAACTAAAGCCTGCTATCAAACACTTCTTCTTCCCCTGGATGGAATACGAAAAGAGATATAAATACAACGCGCTCACTTTTTTTAAACGATGCAGTAGTAATTGCACACATACAGAAAACATAGCATCCACTTATTAGAGCTCATTGAAATTTTGCATATCTGTATTGAAGTGTTTTGACAACATCAAAGTCGCTATTTCCATTCAATGAGCTGTGGTAAGAGGCGGCTATGTTTTCTGTAGTTAGGCAAATTATTAATGTATTGCTTAAAAAAAACAAACAAGTAAAACAACTCCATAAATTCTTTAATATTGGATTTTAGCATTGCATAAAAAGTTACAAGAAAGTAGAATAATTCGCAAGTAGTGTATTTTTCTTTTCAATATCGTCACCTCCAGATGTGAGTCGCGACCTTTCGACTGAACACTTCAAGTGTTCTTCTGGCAATAGAGTGGACTGATTATGCGTCACCTTATGAAGTATTCTATGGACCAATTTGCGTTTATCTCTTCTGATTTATAAAAAAATTTACTTTCCTCTGCGTCATCCGTACCAGGCTCATGCGCCTTCTCTTCTTCAGCTTTTCTAGCTTCTTTAGAAAATTATTTTTAATTACAAAATAAGTTAGTATTAAGTCATTAAATCTTTTCTTTGTACTTAGAAATTAGAATCATTAATGTTTCACCAATTTCTACACTAGAATTTTCCGGTGACTACCAAGGTAAAAGAGATGTTGTAATTTCTCAGAAAATGCCTTAATCTCTTCAGTAACCAATCAAAAACCATTATCTCCTTTGCCTTTGTTACTGGGCACTGAAATCTCTTCAATCTCCATCTGCTCCTCAGATTCACCAGCTGTATGAAATCAGATTCATTGTTAAAATCTGAGGCTAGATAACGCGGCCCATTGCCCGTTATCAAGCCAGCAAATTAGTCCAGGTGCTACTTACACTGTATGCTGAAATAAATAATATCCATGGCGGACAAATGTTCAGTTCCTAAAAAGAATTTCATTGTTTTTACCTTTCTCAGTTGGCTTTTTAGGTTCAGGCTTACTTCCTCCTTCTTGATCTGCACACAGATATTTGAGATATATTGTATTCAATTTTTGTCCTTGCATTCGACGAAGTGATTGATATTTTGGGAGGATCACTGAGGAAAGGGCATAACTGAATATGCAAGATTGTTGAAACAGTCAGCTGTGTACTTTTATCACCTCTTAAAAACCTTTGTTGGAGGCCACCAATTTATCCTATCATTAACTTCCTTTTTTGCCCCCGTTACCATACTGGATGAGTGAGTCCCTATAGCTTACAAGTAGCTACCCCTGAACTTTACAAAAATGTAACTCTATCAAAGCAATGAACCAAAAGTGACTAGAATCAAGCTGGTGCTGGCTTTGTATCAGAAATGTTTTACTACTTTCCATCAAATGTATCTTGACGTTATGGAAAGTGAAGTATTATGCTCACTGAAATCCGCAACAATCGCTCTATATTTCGATTACTGTATCGGAAGCTATAAGTTACAATAAAGAGGAGTGTCCATCACGACAAAGATTGTTGTAAGTACCTTAACCGTCGATCAATAACGGTAATTTTTTAGACCCGTTTTTAAGTTAATTTCAATTGGAACGGATGATTCCATAAAACTAGGCAATTCTCAACATCAGAAACTTCCATTAGTGTGTAGAGACACTCCTACTTACACAAGATGTCAACTATTACCTTCTTTTTGTCTTCTTCGTCGATACTGGCTCTCGCCATGATGAACAGTTACTGCAATAAAGAATACCACTCATTTAAATAAACTGCAAGTGGTTCCTGAAAGGCTCAACGTTAATAACACAGCTACGTCTTAGGTCTTTGACAACAGCAAACTTTCCAATAAGACTTTTTTTTAATTGCATTGGCCCATTAGGTTCAGTAACTGAGGGTGGGTTTTGTACCTTCCAGAAATAGTGGCTAACAAGCTGTTCTCGTAAAGTTTTCCATGAGACAGACTAAGAATATATGATCTGATTGGTAATTATGACTAAGCGTTAAACACGATAACCCTAATCCTATTGATGTGACATACAAAACCATGCAATCAAGTATACCAAGTGCGCCAGTCTAGTAGCACCAGCCACCATTCGCTGGTTTGTAGGGTTATGAAATTTCCAACAAAAAGAAACACGAAAAATGAAAAGGTGTTTACCTTCCACAGTCTTTGTAGTGGCTGGTCTGATGTCAAAATCATCCTCATAATCTGTTTTAAGGAACAAGCAGAGTAAATCGTTTCATGATGCCTATGGTTCATGTTTTATTCTGAAATAAATTTCTCTACAAACCTATTTTACGTACGTTAGATTTCCATATGTATTCAATTATTCATTGATTTATGAAATATCACTGAGTTACAAAGCTAACATTTAAATCTGGAAGTTAATTTATGCGCATGAAAATCTGCCAAATACATATAGGAGATGTTGGTATCTACCTTCCATAATACACTCTACAGGTTGTAGGTGGTAAAAGTGCCTATGGCAATTTATCACCATAATGTCTGAAATAACTTGTCAACCAAAAGTAATACAACCTAATTTCATTGCATTTGTGTCATATGGGAGATCCTTCCTTTATCTCTCCTTTCTCAAAACGTGCTTACAGAAACTATCAGAGCAGAAAAGGAATGCTGAGGTTTCTAGGTATTTCAATTTGAAAGAGGCAATATGTGGTAGATTTACTGATTAGACTATACATACCTGGCAATAGAGTTGAATTACAAAGTCAATTTCAGTATTGCTGTTAGCATCAAAAGTTCTCTATTTATTTACTGACCTGGTTGCTGAGCAGGCAATTCAGGGTCTTCCACTTCTTGGATTTCGTTGTGCTCTATTACACGCATTTCAATTTGTTCTCCTATGGGGAAGGAAATGAAAAAAAAAAGGAATTAAGAATGGAAAAAAAGAAAGGAAAGAAAATTATTACACACAGAACCCTACAGAGGCGTAGAGTAGATATTTCGCATGTGATTTACTCTGAGAAGCACTATATTTTTACCCTCTTCGTCGTTAGCATGTTCATCTCCATTTCCAATCTGTCCCTGCTGATCATTATCTGCTTCTTTTATATGAAAAAGAAACACCAATAAAAACATTTTTGGCCATTGTCAGGTTTATCACAAAGAAAATACATTCTACAATTTAGATTTGGATCTTTACCTTATAATTTAAGACAGAAGTACAGCCCTTCATATTTTGAGAATTGTTAGCAAAATGAGTTTTGGCTAACATCTCATTTTAAAAAAATTAGTCGCAAATGGCACCCATTTGACTCAACGTTCCTAACACACAGCTTTAAAGATACTAACTTTGAAAAAAATCGAAATCACGATTTCTAATTGTATCGTTGCCTTCATGAAACTTGATTATTTATTACATTGATCCCATCTCTATTTAGAATCACTCTCTTGATTATTTTTCTCTTTTACGTCTGCTACAACTTTACATATTGCCAGTTGCACCTTTGTGATTTCAATAATTTGCTCAGGTTCTTATTCTAAAATATTAAAAATTAAAAAAATTAAAAAGAGATGAGTTTACTACGATTTCAAACCAGTTCCACCCTTTTCCCCCTTCAAAGCATTAGGAGTAAAAATGACATAAGCTACTTAAAGAAAAATGGGTTGTTAATTTGATAAACCTTATAGTTTGTTCATTTCAAGTTTTGGAATATAATTAATTTTATCATGGCATTTTTGAATGGAGCTTAAAACTGTACCTTCCTGACTTTGTCCTCTGTTGAAAATAGATCGAACATTGGACCACAGCTTCCTCAGTTTTGCTTTCAACACAGCCTGCACCTAGACATTCGAAATACATGGGATAGTTTATTTCAGACTTTCAAGTAACGTCTTTAAAAGTCACTTTGGTTAAAGTCAACGATGAAGAAGCTAACAAAATCTGTCCGATCATTTACTTTTTTCATGCTTGTTTTGTATGTCAATCGTTACAATTTCAAAATTGACAGAAACTCACATAACAATAGGTGCTATTCCAAAGTAAGAAAAAAAACTGTTACCTGTGGAGTAGAAAGCGTATACAGCAATGGGTTGATAGCTGAGTTGATTGGCAGAGCGAACACTGCTATCCACACTGCCAGATCACCAGGAGGATCAAATGTTTTCTCGACGTGGGAACGGATGCCGATAGAAATGATTGGCATCCAACACAAGAAATCGGTCAGAATAATGAAGAATACTCTTTTGGCAAGTGCTCTTTCTCTTTTGGTCTGTTCATTTTGTGCTCTTGCTCGTATTTCACGGATGGTTCCTTGCCTACCGAGTCGTCTGCTCGACGACCATGACTTCCGCAAAATGGCAACATAAGCAACCATGATGAAGATGAATAGGAAAAAATTCAAAACGATGAAAATGGAAGTGGAGTATTCCCAGCCTTCTTCTAGTCGCGGGGAAAGTTGCAGGGGCAGGCACACTACATTATTGCCATAATACCTCTCGCTGAAATAGTGCATTCCGGATAAGGGAAGGAATGCCATAATGCCTCCCACCAGCCAGATAACTACGCACATTATGCGGGTCTGCCTTGGTGTAATTTTTGCAAAGGTGTAAGGAAACACGATGTTCTTGAGTTTGTCCCATGCGATCAGAGAAATCATCATCACTGATACTTCACTTGAAAAGACAGACATGGCACCATTGAAATGGCAAAACCAACCGGTGCGCCACTCATAGTCATGCAGGTAGTATTCCCCTGACCATTGCAGGTCTTTTATACCTACGATGATAAGGTATATGCCCATGATGCCGTCAGACACACCCAGATTCACCAACATGATAGAATGGACCACATTGTTATCAGGGAAGAAATACTGCCACCCGACTACAAACAAAGACCCTAACAACGACAGAAGACCGACAACCCATACAGTTCTCCTCGGAGCACGGTTACGGAACATGGAGTGGCAGCTTGCGAAGTTGTCATTGAAGGTATATTCGCAGTCAGCATCCTGCCTGAAAAGATCGAGATGGCAGCACATCAGGTTGGTGTCCAATGTTCTAGATTTCAAAAAAAAAGAAGAAGAATTAAAGAAGAAATAACACATTATTATTGCGTCGTTGAAAGCTATTAATAATAATTAATTAATTAATATTATAGACTGTCATTAAATGATTGTTTAAAGTGGTGATAGAAGGGAAGGATCGTTATGGAGTCTTACACTCTGATGATGTGCGTCAAATGCCTGAAAAAGCCTTTAGGGAGCTCAGCCATCAAGTTGTAGTGCATGAACCTGTAATATCAAATAATCATAATTTGAACATTAAGTTGGTGTATATCATAATTGACCTGACAAAAAGAACTTGATTTATTCCAAAAAATGAGTTTCCATGAGTAAGATTCATCTAGCTAATGTTAATGTTCAAACAAACTGTCAAAAAATATAATCAGGAGCCCTAACTGAGGATCTTAAATACGGACCCGAGCTTGATATTTTCTCAAATATTTAATAAAATTAATCAGTTAGCCTACGATAAGTCTCGTTTTGCTTTCTTGGAAATTTTTGATGGCCACTGATTTAGTGGACGTGGCAGCCCATTCAGTTGTGTTCGTTCGTTGTATAAAAGCCTCTTTCCGCACTCATCCAGGGAAAAATGACTTCGGTATATTTATTTCATCTTCCAAAATTACTATTCACGAGTTTTTCCTTTTACTTCAACAAAATCAAAAGAATACTCGCCTACACGTTATCTGATTTCAATATATGCAACTAAGTTTAGTTGTCTAGATGAACATCTGTCATTTGCCTTGAACTTACAGAAATCGCAGCTCGTGGGCATAGTTGAAAGTCGTGCTGCTAACGTTTTGTATTTTATTGCCGAAGATATTGCTGAAATGAAGAACGCAATCATTTACAATTAGCTCCTAAACGGGGGCTTGCAGTTGTCATATTCCTCATCCTAATAAATTTACATAGAGTTTCATTACAACTACACAGGTCTCCATGATGTTTGTTTCCGTTTCAATGAGATCCACCTTGGCTCACTAAAAGTTTGTTATATAAAAAGGCACATTTTTAGTGCAACATGAATTAAAGCAACATTGCTTCGTTGAGCAACGTAATTTGCACCAGGTCTGTTCTACATCATGTTAAATTTGTGAACTAAAATCTCAGATTTTGAACGCCTAATATATTCATTCCATCACTGCGAATATTCTAGAATGTGTTTGTATGTGATTAACTGTACTCACAGAGCTTTGAGGCTTTTGACACCCTTGAAAATTTTGTCAGGTAGAGCGTCTATTTTGTTCTCGGAGAGATATCTTAAACATCCGAAATGGATAATAAAAAAAATCTTATCAAACAGTAACATAATATGATTGGCTAGGACAACTTTAATTTGAGCAATAACGGAGTTAACATTAGAAAACATCACTGTATACGGTTTACAATCCAGATCATCGTGGAAAAAGGTTTTAACTCTAAATGTACTTACAAATCGAATAGCTCTACCAAGCCCTGGAACTGGTCTTCGTGAAGCTTCTCAATTTTGTTGTAGTCCATTTTCCTGAAGAAAGCATCATGGGCAGTTTTATCTTTAACTCTTCTGTTTTTTAGATAACTTCTATAGTTAAGGCAGGGAATGGCAATGTTTTCTAATAAAAAAGCTCCCAATTTTTATATCTTATCATATATTATTATATTAGATATATCTATGATGCGTTCAAAATTAACCACGTAAACTCTCAAGTTTATTCCCCTTGGCCTTCAAAGAAATCTGTTGTTAAAAGCTGTATTTGAAGAATCATTAGTGGTTCACTTCCTATTACAATAACAATGAAACGAATAGTTGAAAATAGGACCTGAAAAAATTCAGGCCCGTACGGTATTTGAACCCATGACCTCTGCGATACCGGTGCAGCGCTCTACCAACTTCAGTAGTGTTCTTAGCTGCGAGGATCTCTTTCGTTTCTTCACCGCAGTGCAAATATATGAATTTCGTATATCTAAAATCAAATTCTTTGATATTGTCAAATCGGATAACAAGGAAACAAAAAACCTTTGCCTTCCAGAAGTAAATTATAAGGTAAGTTGCCATTAACTAGGAAGTTTTTATAGTCACCAAGTGTTGTCATTATCAAGAAAATCCCCTAAGGATAATTTTTAATCTTCTGTGCCGATATAAATCTTACTTACAGAAATTCTACTGCTGTAATGTTCCTGAAAATGTACGGTGACAGATTTCCAAGTTCATTGTTTGACAAATCCCTTAAAACAATTATTACCACAGTTACAAAGATTTCATTTATGATAGAACTACCAACTGAACTCATAAAAAATAATAATCGGAGGGTTTTTTGCGAAGAGCGTTCAGTTGCTACCCCTTTTCAGTTTGTTTCCCATAAATCACTGAGACATTTTCCCAGGAAAAAGGTTAATGTTTTAAATTCCAATCCAAGAAGATCCTAGCATATTATGCAAGCTAAGAACGCCATAATGTAAAAATATGTTTACACTTTCTAGGGAAAACCCGAAATGACCCATCTTTCATTAATACAAACTTGAAAAACAGGTCAATCACGGAAATATCCATCGCCGACTTTTTTGGGGTGGAAACCTCTCACCGCAATAAAAAAACAAACAAGCAACAACAAAAAAATAAAATGGAAAAAACCGGTACAAAACATAAACAAACAAACAAATCTGGGAAAGTTTAGGTTGCTATTTAAACAGAAGCTTTTAAAGTTTAACATATTCAAGTACCTTAACATTGCTAACCAAAGCACAACAACTACATAAAATAGCATCCTCTGTTTCAACTGATCAGAGTTACAGATACAAGCTGGAAAACTTCATAATTTTCAGCTATAACGGCTGCGCTTTTGTGAACAAAAATGATTACCCAATAATCTTCTTGGTTAAATAACTATTTCACTTACAGATGTGTCAGCTTGGAAAGGCTGTTAAAAATTCTGTCTGGTAAACTCTTCAACTTGTTATTTGACAGATAGCTAATAAGAGTGACGAAAAGAGAAAATGTACTTTCAAGAAGTATGCAACCTGAAATTTCTAAGTAAAAATACATAAAGATGCCGGTCATCAAAAACAACCAAAGCGCAGTATATGGTAAGAGACATGGACAAAAAACAACTGCAACATTCATAACATGCATAAATTTCATTGTTGTATGTATGATCGTTGGCGATGAAAGTTTCAATACAGTAACAAACATATAAGTCAGGATGGTTCAATTTTAAAATATGTTATCAGTGCAGATGGGAAGACTGTAAAAATTTGCAATTGGAAAATATTTTCTTTATACATGCTTTAATTAGTGAAAGGAGAGAAAAGTATAATACTGGCAGAATCTGTGTAAAAATACGTTAGCAATCACGAGCTTTGATTTAACAGAAGAGGGAAAAATTTCAATTGATGCTGGAACACTTTATGCAGTTAAAAATGTTAGCTAAGTATGCTTTAACTTACAGTTTTTTCAGGTTTTCTAGATCTTGGAATAAATCAGGAGGCAATTCAGTGAAGTTGTTGTCGTGCAACCATCTGCGTTGAAATTTGTAGAAAAAAATGATCTGTACGTAAAATCTATTTAGTTTTACTAAAACAGTTATTTACTGCCTTGTTTTATGGTCACTGACGGGAAGGGAAGAAAAGAGAAAAGAAAAAAATTAAATTGAAAAACAAGTATAGACGGTGCGGTAGGAAAGGGGAATGCTGCTTCGTTATGAAAACAGTTTTCCTTTGATACCTGCATAATTTGATGCACAACAAAGAAAAAAACCATCTATTATCTCTGACTATACAATACAACGCAATGGGATGCAATGCAATGCACAAAAATACAATTCAGGATATAACCATCTCAATAACACAATAAAAACTTTACCAAACGACTACTGTTCCCAAACTCGATGCAATGCCACAAAATCAAAAGGGGTTTTTCTCAGTTCGGAAATTTTAATATGTGCAAAGTACTTTGCGTTAGAGGACATAACCTTGAAGGTCTCTTGCGGCTTTAGTCAGAATTGAGAACGTTTGAGAACTTTAAGATTTGAATAACTATTTTAGTGCTGTTGTCTTATCTGTCTCTGTTTTATTTTCACATCATAATTCAGCAGATCACGATATGTCCTGATCCAACCAAAGGAATTAATAAATTTTTACCGCGCATAATTTTGTTTTCAGGATAAGAATTCCTTCCACAACAGTATTGATACATTAACTTACAGTTGCTCTAGCCTTGTCAAGTTTTTGAAGGCACCTCCATTCAATCCTTTCATGTCGTTGTCATTCAGGCGTCTGCGTTGTTTATCGTATAAAACTGATCAATATTTTTAATATCCACCAGAAAATTATCTGTTTAGGTAGGGGTACTACTGAAACCTTTCAGGGGCTGTGGTTGAAGACAGTTACGATTGTTTTGAAATGTGAGCAAAAGTCGGCATCAGTGTCATTGAGTGAGGAGTTGGTTGTGCTAACTTCACCCGTAATACTCGTTTTACAACACAACAACATATTTGAATTTTACATATATATGGAAATTTGTTACCGATGGAAATTTGAATGATTTTTTTTATTTAACGTAAGCACTTCGTGATGCCTTTCATACAGAGAATGAAATCTCGTAAGCGGTCAGTCCTGAACAAAGGTCCAGAATGCAACAGTCGATGCATGATCTTCGTGATGTTTGATGTAAATTCTTAATTTGCGAAGCGAAACGAATAATCGGATAAATCTGAGATCTCACGCATTATTTCATCTCTGAAAATCATCAAAAAACTCTTTGGGCACCATTGTATTTTTGTCGTGGATGCCCTTTTAAGATCTGCGACTGTAACAAGTTTCTCTCAACTACACCTGTCACGCAATTCTTGCTCTAGGCGGTCACTGGAATGGAATGGAAATTTCACGTTGAGGGATACATGTAGGCGAAAAATCGAAGAGAAAATCGTCCCGTTTCTTTCTTCAGTCGTTTATTACTTTGGAGATTTGCTAAAATCCGCAGATATGGCTTTTGTACGGCACAAAACATTCATTAGTCTATAATTTAATTGTTTATCATTATCATTGCTCATTTTAAGGGTTTTAAAGTCACATGCAGCGTGTTGGTTGACATTACTACAAGTTCCAGTGTGCTACAACTTCGGCCTTTACAGAAGAAAAATTCTGCGCCCTCGCTTGAGAGCAAATATCAGTAGTTCTATCAGACTAAAAACTGTGCTTCTATTCCGAAAATAAAATTAAAATAGTGTTGTCGTTGTCACTTACCGCCATCGAACATTTCCATGCAGAACTCCGCTAAGCTAACATCTGTTGCGTGACCCGAAGACTCTCCGTAGGAATTATTCAAGCGCGTTGTTCATGCTGTCTGTTAGATAACAATTTCAGAATAATCTGCAGATCCCTATGATTATTTGCCTGCTTCGATCGTAAAATATCTGCATAATTTTTTTCAAGCATTCTTTTACTACATATAAATCTACATCTCTCTAGATCCAGTGTTGCCGGCGTTTAATTGCGTGACTTGTAAAATTTATTAAGAATGAGCCAGCAGTAATTTGACCAGCAGGCTTCCTGCAAATTTCCCTTAATGAAATCCCAAGACATGGCCAGTTGTTTTCGTGAGCAAAGGCAATAAATAGGAAAGAAAAGTGAGATGCAAATGTCTTTATTTTATTGTAGTTTTTTTTTTTTTAACTTAATAGCAGCTGTACCCTCTCCTGCAGTCTTCGTCTAAATTTTGCAAGGTCCCTCCTTATCTTCTGCCTTGTTCGGTCAGTTTCGACATCTGAAGCTAGATCATTGGCATCGGCCTCTTCGTCCTCATTCATATTAACAGAGGGGGACCTTGTCAACCAACCAGTTTTTGTTACGGCACATAACTGGCTGAAGTATCGAGCGATTTGCTGCTGTATCAACCGGTTAGTCTTAGACAACATTTCTGGCTGGTGTCGTCTCTTAAACTCGATATTTGGGAAGTCACATTGGAGGCGGTTGCCTTACTAGTTTCCTCCCCTGTCCAGCACACGTCTAGGAGATAATTCTTTGCTTTCTGAGAAAAGGTAGCTGTTTTTTGTGTTTTCCAACGAGCCCATCCAAAGTCCACTTGGCTAGTTAGAGATTGTTCGACAGAATTTTACCTGGGGTCCGACCTTGAACGTAGCCATCCCCTATAGAATAGACCGATTTTTTTTCAGCTTCACTGTGTTTGTCTTTGTTAGGGTGCTTTTGGATGGCAGCCAATGACTGAAACGTCTTGATACATAATTCCTTTAAGCAAGAATATCTCGCTTTGTTTTTCTGTCTGTGACGGATTGGGTATAGTTCTCGCGATGACCCGCGTTCAGAAATCTGTGCATGTTGCTGATAACCACCCGCTTCTACGATTAGTTTGCTGAAGGTTTCTAATGTGATGAGCCCAGTGAGACCCTGAGGTACTCCAAACTGTGCCAGTTGGTCTAAAGAACTGTCAGCAGTTCTTAAGTCAGAGGGAGGATCGCCCACCCCTATTTATGTGAGCGCCTCCACAGTACCTGCTTATCCCTGGCAATCGTATGATATAAAGTTCATCTCAGTCACAAATCACCAGTTAGGAAAACTGATGTTCAGATAAGCGCTCTCCTCGCCCTTCTTCCTTATTCATTGCCGACTCTAAGATAGTAGTTACAGTGCGCGTTCTATTAGGTTTACAGTCACCTTGCCACCAGGAAGACTCGCCACCAGCTTTGATTTCTTCTATCATCTGCAGATTCACGTCCCTCCCAACTCGATGTCTCCGATTTTTATGAGGAGGATACTGGCACTTACTAACCCGAAGGTCTGAATCTCACACCAAGTTGTGCACGATATTTGAGGTAAATCGTGAAATCGCGGCCTTCGTAATCTCCAAAGAAGCCAATACGCGCTAGAATAAGCTTCTTCTCGGACGAAACGTATGTTTGGGACACATCTACGTCTCTCGAATGTTTTTTTTTAAGCTGTATACCCACGAATTTAGAGGTATGAGCTGTTGCCGTCCCTGGCCAGCGCGAGAAAAATAACATTTGGTTCTACAGTTAGTTGCAAATGAACAAGACAACTGCACCATCTTGACTCTATCAATTCGAGCGTTAGGTTGAATTGAGGGCTTTTTAGACACTCGATTTCTTATATAGCATCTCTATGAAGACGTAATACAACTGATAAACCTACACAACATAGGATTAACAATGTCTGTTGCGCTGTTGCGAAAAGGGGGAAAATATTACGGGAAGTGTAAACTCTCTAAGAGTTTCAGAGACGTTTCAGAGATGTCTATCTTCGGCTGTCACAAAAAATTGACCCCCACTTAAATTTACTGAGAAAAATGAACTTACCAACTCCTTGTTGAAAAAATTGGAATTTATTTGACCGATACGCCGGGTTTTTCAATTTTGCTTTTTCCTCGGGCTGCTATGAAACAGTTCATAAATTGACCAGTGAATAAAATGTTTTGAAATACCGCTCGGAATTTGCCTTTTTTTCTGCGTGCAAATCAAGGGTAGACAAAGTTTTTAAAACATTTGACAAGAATTTCATGGGGTTCACCTCGATAATTTTCGTCGGCCAGAGTCAAGACGCGCCAAGTTAAGCGACTTCGCTCTCCAGTAAAATAATTTTCCAAAGAATAAATGTGGCGAGCGTGAGGAAACCCACATTTTTTTCATTAGTGTGATCAAAGCCTAATGATGTACCTAAATAGATAGTTACGGTATCAAACCATTGATTATGACATGTGTCACTGCACGAACTGAGAAAGTAAAAACTTGTATTTATCTTCATCAGTCTTCTTGGCTTCATCAAGGATTTTTTCAAGTAGGGTAAATAAGCTTGCTCATATACAAATAGTAAATAAGTTGTCTCTTTACTATTGAAGCCAGTGGATAGAATTCGCCAGGTGCGCCTACGGTGTTATACATGCATGACATTTTCCGGACTTTACAGGTACGAGTACGTGATCCGTTTGAGGGTCACAGATTTATAAGATGTGTAAATATTTGACCTCTCAGCATCACGCAATGTCTCTAGTTTACAGAGGTCTTGGAACGTTTAATTATATGGATTTGCCTTCTGCGGGTAGAAGGCTACAAGCGAATTTCTCAGGTGTAATTGCCTTGGATTTCTCAATTGATGTTGTCGCAAACACAGTTTTTGGGAGTCACGAAACAAAAAAAACTTATCAGGACCTAGTTTCATGTTCTAATGGAAATAAATAGTAAATAAAAACACGCTCTCTTGAGAAATAAAGTTATAAATAACGGGGGTTCTCTGAAGCAAATAGTGATAGAAAAGGATTTCAGTTCTGGTCAATATTGTCTTTTCATAGCCTACTTCCAAATCTGAGGGAACGCGGTGAGGGAATGAAAAACATAAATGCGTGATAATGCAAGGAAGAGAATGGAAATACAAAAAAATAAAAAGGAGAAAACATAGGAACCCGTGTTGCAGCGTGCAGATATCTTTTGAGCCAGACCTACACACCTAAGCCCGACACCACTCAGAGAAACTCGAAAGAGTGCTGTATATGAACTGGCTCGCACGTGCACGCAGGAAAGGCCATGACAATCAGCGAAAATAATAGCAAATGCAGATGATATTTGCAGTCAAAAAACAGGAAAATAAGATAACAGAAGGATTAAGAACTTCCTAGAGGTGTCTTCTTGAAAAAAAAGATAAACAATTTTTACTTTTCATGAAAGGTCACGCAGTCACGCTACATATACTATTTCTTTACGTGGAATTTCTCGATGGTGGAAAGTGGAAAAGCCATTCTTATTTTCTGGAAACATGGTGCAGTTAATGAATTTATGGGGTTATTGATGTTTCCTATCAAATAAGGGGGGCAGAGTTTCCCGTCATCCGCGGTATGGAAAAGCCGAAGTTGTTACACTCGGGAACTTGTACGTCAACAAGCACTCGACATGTGACTTTAAAATCTCCTCTCCTGTTGTAGTTTCCTTATTGTAAACTGTGCGATAATGATAATGGACGATCAAATTATAGGCTAATGAATGTTTTGTTCTGTACAAGAGCCCTATTTCCTAATCTTAGCAAATCATCAGAGTAATAAACGACTGAAGAAAGAAACGCTACGATTTTCCCACTGATTTTTCGCATACATGCTTCTCTCTAAACGTGAAATTTTCCGTTCCTACAAAAATCTCGAAAGTTTTTCACATTTTTCACCTTTCTTGATCAATCATCTTGTATAAAGAGCTAAAAAATGTAGGTTTATTTTGTCAAGTGACCGCCTAGAGCAAGAATTGCGTGACAAGTGTAGTTGATAGAAACTTGTCACAGTCGTCGATTTTAAAAGGCATCCCAGACAAAAATACGATAGCGCCCAAAGATTTTTTTGATGACTTCCTGAGATGGAATGGTGGGTTATAAAGGGTAATTAAGATTAGTGTTGTAGCTTTCTGGCAACGGGAGATAATTGACCTCAAAGTTGTCAAATATTTGGATGAATCGAAAAGTCTAAAAACACAGTCGTATATTTGCCTCTGTTGATTGACAAGCCGTCAATCAAATTGACTGATACTTGCAGCGGACATCAACTAAGGATGTAAAAATGTTTGCAAATCCTCAGAGTAATTGGTTAAATATCATCGCAGTGAGAGCTTCATACATTTTACCCATTTTGAAGCGATTTCCTTGGTGAAAACCAAGAAAAACCGGGGGGTGGTCTATCTCCCCCCGGAAAAAACCAAAACTGAAACGAGTTTGTATTTTTTAATTTTGGGATAAACCCTTTAAAGTGGCAAAGTTTCATTGAAATCGGTGAGATGGCATGTAGCACGACTGCCCGGTGCTCTCGTGGAGAAGCTTTTAAGCCTATATTGCATCATGTAAACTAGATCCTGAATTAATTTTACTCGCGGATCGTACAGAAAAAAGTTTAACTCACAAGAAGGTTAACTGTGTGTTCTTGTCGAAGATTCCTGGAGGTAAGTGGTGCAATTGCATTTCAGACAGGTACCTATCAATTCAACGAAAATTTAGCGGTGCATAGTACAGAGCTAGGATGCATATAAACTAATAAACCAGATGACTAGTGGAATGAATTCAGTTTAGAAATGCAGCCTGAGGAGTGTGCAGATAACTCAAACTGGTAATTTTTGCGATTTTACCGTGAGATATTTTTGCTTAAAATTAAAATGGCGCAGCTGTAAGGCCTTCAAAACAATCCGCCTGCTACTCCGGTCCCTCTGCCACCTTTCGGGCCTCATCCCATAATAATGAACTGAAGCAGGCTTTCTTTTTGGCGGTTCTTCTTCTTATAATTCGTGATTTCCCCGTTTCCTTTTGGAATTTTTTTGTTCCGAAGAAAATATTTAAAGGCTATTTTCTTATCTTTCCTAATTCTTTCCTAACTTAAATTCTCGAATACATCACCTTAGTTTCCTCAGAAGAAGAACCCTCTAAAATCTCCCCTGCTCTCAACGAGTGGCCTCTTAGCTCGGTTGGTAAAGGCACCCTACTAGCTTCAGAGAGGCGCGAGTTCGAATCGTGTGGAAGCCTGAATTTTCCTTAAGGATTCTTAGTTTCTGCAATTTCGTATATTGCAGCTCAACTACCAGGATAATTGCTCAGTATTTTTACTGCATACTCTTTTTTCAGATTAAAGTCTTCCTGATGTCGCCACAAGATCTGTTAGTCTCGGCGTATAATCATAGCGTCAGAGAGGAATTTTTTTGTTTTTCAAGCCAAAAATGGTACACACACAGGTCATTTAACAGTTCAGTGAGTTTTAAACTATAAAGACAAATATCGTTTGATGTCTGTCTTTAGAGGAAAAATCTACTTACAGCCACATCAATTTAGCATTTGTAGCGAAAATATCAGATGGCAAAATCTTCAACGGGTTTGCTGACAAGTCTCTAAAATATAAAAGCCACAAATGATTAGAAATGCAACCAGGAACTTGTTTCGAATTATCTAGTAAAACATCCATATCCATAACGAATTTGTCATTGTCATGAACCATATTCAATAAATGAATTGGTAGAGGAATAAAAAAATTAATGGTTATTCTTCAGAACGCTATCAACTCAAATCGCCTCCTTCGCATGCCAGAATGTGTCACTATATATATCTGAAGAATTACACCTTACGTTTACCCACGGTTACTCCCTCAGGAATTACAAGATTGTGATTATAAATATAGATATTGACACTTAGTCTACCAAACAAAACGTCGTAATTCAGCCTATTCTGAAAGACTGAAATATATTAAATAATGATACCGATTTAAATGTATACCGTGCAACAGAAATGATAAAAAATTGGCTCCAAAATTGTGGCGGTTTATTAGAGTTAAAACTCTGTCAGCGATGAAGCTTGACGCAAGCGCGAGTTAAGCTATTTCACCATTAGCAGAAATATTGGACAAGATGGCGGCCACCCTTGCGCATTTCGTCCATAATGGCGTCCAAATAAAATAAGAAACTGTATGGAAATTTGTAAAATTTCTAAAATATAACAATCAGGAGCTCATGGTCTCGTCTGCTCTCGATCGAGACATATTCAGTACTGATTCTGCTATTCATCAACCCTCACAGTGTCTCGACAAATAAAAACCACTTACTTCCCGAGCCAGTTCTTTTGTCATTGTTCATTGACCTAAGTCGCCATATAGTTCTTCAAAATTCGTCGTTCTCCATCCCAAACACTCGCCTATTAGAGGAAAGTGCATCAATGAAGTCAACTGCTCTCGATCAAATTGACTGCTAATGAGTTCGAAGCGTCAAAATATCCTGTAAAATTGTCATTTCCTCCCATCGAAAAACTTCCCAACGCGCCAGAATATCCCTTATTTTCCATGTTGAGTAAGTGACGAGACGCCATGTTGAAAACTATGACTGAAATGGTTAAACACGAGCAACGCTGATCTTCGAATCATCGGCCATATTTGTTTATATTCTTGCTGGGAAATAAATTAGTTCCCAGGTCCTTTTTGGAATAAAAATATGTCAGGCGTTAAATGCGAATTCAGTAGTCTTGGTGCGAAAATTTAATAAAGGCAAATCAAAATTCGGACATCAAGTCATCGCTCCGCCTCGAAAAATCCCAAAGATTTACTTGCAGGTCTTCTTTTCTTTTTCTTTTCATCGAATAGAAGATCTGCGGTGCTCAAATTGTGTAAGTCATGGTACGAAACACGCTTCTTTGCAGATCGAGCCGTGATCGCCGCCATATTACTTGAAATAGAGCTTCACTTGAAAAAATTCTGTTTGGAGAAGTGGAATTATCATCTAACTCTCAGTATTTCTCAGGTTGTGCGAAGTGAGAGCGTTCCTTTCAATGAAATTTTATCCAAATATTCTAAAGGCTTGCTTTTTCCTCTTTCAGTTTATTTATGGTGGCTTTGTATGATGTCAATTCGCTCTCCACCTCCGCCAGCTTAAGTTTAAGAACTCCCTGATTACCACAAGCTAAATGGGTTGGTTGGGTCAGTTGATTCTTGATGAGACTGATTTCCGACCGGATTCTATGGGCCTTAGAAATAATTTCACTTTTCGACGAAGCTGTTAGTTGCCCGGTGCTACGCACAAATTTCTCGTCCTCCTCGTTCGTGCTTTTGGATACCACCTGAACGTCGTCATCTGTCGTTTTTAATTCTTGAGGTTCAGTAGACTTAATGCGTACAAAATCTTTGAGCGATTACTTCAAATTGCCAGGGGTTACAGACAGAGACTGGGCCTTACTTGATATTTCCATTATGGCTTTGCCTAACTGTTTAAGTAATATTTGAGCCTCTGCTAACGGAGCCGCTTGAGGCTCGTTTGAAGTGGATGGATTGCCGCCAGGAGATCATCTTTTGCAACAAAGAAGCCATCCGAGATTGTTGTGTTTCAAGCTCTGAAGCGCTGAGGGACAAGTCGTCTCCCTCTCTCTCCAGATTTCCTTGAGTTAGTGGTGTGAAACAGAAAGGAAGTAATTGGCATGAATGCAATTGACTTCTACTTCTGCAGGGGAACGCTCACAGTCCTCTGTATAAGCTCTTGAGTGTTGGTAGTCATACCTTTCCCAGGCTTGAAGTGTATCTTGTAGTCCTACTGCTGAAGTCGCTACAAAAGCAGTCCGCAGGATGACTTTCTTACTGAACACATACTGGTGGTTAGGCTCTTTGCCAATGAAAGCAGCCAAAAATTCCTTTTCGATCTGTGTGTACTTTCTCTCTACCACCGGGAGTGCCCCACTCGTAGATGTCACCGGTTGACCATGCTGCAATATTAAAAAGCCAAACCCATCCTTGGACGCACCTCCTTGGCCCTCTGCTGGTCCACTCTCGCTGAAGTACTTAAGTAGCTGGTGGTCTTTGATCTTTTGGAAGGCATCTTTCCACTCATGAGTCCAGATCCGCTCGCATTCCTGCGTATCAGGCGGTGTGTTGCTCTCACATTTCTGAAAGGTTTTGTAGGAATTTGGAAGGGTACAGCTCTAGCCATAATAAAGTCTTCACTGCTGATGCATCTGCTTGCTGCTCCATCTTGACTCTTGCATCCAGTTTCCGCTGACCTACCTTCAATCTATTCTTCGTCATCTCAGGTCCAATGAATGGTTCTTTGCTTCATTTGAATTTGAACTTCTCCATTTTCAGGTTGAGGAATTTTGCTTCACAGTGGTCTTGCTCTTTTACGACTGAAATTTGTTTAGCACTCTTAAATTTTGTTCGTTTTACCTACGCAGTAATCAGAACACAACTCTAAGACTTTAATGATCCTACCTTTCTCTTCCTTCGAGGCAAATGGTAAAGAGAGAGAGAAAAGAGAGACTTCACAAGTTTTCTCTGATAATTTGTATGACGAGCAAAATTTAAAGATTTATAAATGGGAATGGCAACTATCAATCCAGGAAAAGAAACTTTAATCTGTGCATTACATTGATTCAGAAAAATCCTAAAATCCTAGCACATTATCATTCCAATTCAAACAAAATTCTAAAAACAATAACTAATTTATTCTTGATTGATGAGATAGACTGCAAACTTACAGCCAATCCAGTTGGATGTTATTACTGAAAATTCCTGATGGTAATTTCTTCAACTGGTTGTTGTTCAACAACCTACCAAAAGTAATGGAAAGGGGTGTTGATTACATTGTGCTAGTCAGCATGGTGCAGGCACTGTGTATGATCGAAAATGTCGTATTTTGTTAATGTTATAATCTGCTGATAAAGTCATATTGTCCAAGAACCCGTGTCTTCTTTTCGGGTTTACACATAGAGACTTAGGGTAGCACTATGATTTGTAACCTGGTACAAAACGTATTGAGACTCCTTGGCTGTTTTGTTTTGTAAGGAGTGGAAACAACTAAACGCTTTACACATGCCTTTTCTCCCTCCTCCCATTACCTATTGTTATAATACATAAGGATTGAAATTACACACTGTTCATGATTCAGAATAATGTCCATTATAAGCCAGGCGACATTGATTGCAAGGAGGGGAGGGTAAGATACCAAAATATCTGGATAGTTTTGTTCAAGTTTACATACATAGTGTCTTCACTTCTACCAGCACAAATGATAACGCCATCTTTAAACTTAATTCGCTAATTTAAGTCTAGATGTAAAGTCCTTTTCTGTTTAAAGTTGCTTGTTTAAACTTTCAAAATCTCGAAGGTAAATCCCTCAGATTGTTGTCCTTTAGACCTCTAACACAAAAAAATGGATGTCGGGAAGAGTCCTTAGAAAGTAGGTCTAGTGATGTTTTAAGCCAAAGGTGAAAGCGGCGTAACATGCCTTTGGCTGTATCTGAGGGACCTCTGCCAATTGTACTAATTCACTGACCAAATCAGACACGTTCTCACTGACGATTCCTTCAGATACTCTCGTGAGCCTATCAGTTAGCATCCCCCTGATGTAGTTTCCCTTTGATTTCGAGTGGTCTTTCTCGAGTGACGTATGAGCGGGACCGACATGTAAGTACCTTGATTATTTTGTTTAGGTTCCGTTTTTTCATAATTATGGGCAAAAATTACAAAAGAACGTATGTCTTTCATGTTCTATATGAGGTCGTAAAACATACCCACTAACAAACTTATTTTGTTTAGAATCGGGTGTTTTCTCTTTATTGTTCCAGACTAATGCCTAACATTTGTTAATGAGCTACCCAAAAATTCAGGAAAAGGGTAAAATCTCGCTCAGTCATGTATTGTAGTCTTCAAAATGGGCTAATCTGCTTTGGTTTGGGTTTACCCCAGCGTAGTCAAAACAAACAATGGGAATTTTAAAATACTACCATTTTGCCTCGAAATTTCGCTTGTTACAAGTATCTACACTCATTTTGCCGCTGTCTCCACAGTGTGTTCATTTGAGCATGCGCAAATGAAAATACTACGTTTAGATTTATATTGCCAGGTATAGTCATGGTATAAAATCTATATCCTGTTTAAAATAAGTTGTCTAAGACCTCAGAAGAGATGATCAAAATGGAACCGGCATGTTGGTCTTCTGTTCAGGCTACATGCCAAGGACCGGGGCCAAAATTCATTCGAAAGTTTCGATCTGCGAGTACTTCCCTTCTGCCAACCGGATCGAGCCACTTCTACACGTCACTGGTTGACCATGCAGCATCAGTAAAAAACCAAGCGCATCCTTAGACGCTTCTACTAGGTTCTCTGCTAGGTCACTCTCGCTGAAGTACTTGAGTACTGGTGCTTTGGAAACAGTTTCTTTGATCTTTTCGAAAACATCTTTCTGTTCATGAGTCCAGAGCCACTAGCAATCTTGCGTGTCAGGCGGCGCATTGGCTCTCACATTTCTGAAACCTTTTTGTAGGAATTTTGAAAGGTACTTCACTAGCTCTATAAATCTCTGCACTGCTAGCACATCTTCGTCCTTACAAGTCCATTGGATGGCACTTCGCTTTATTTGAATTCGAACTTCTCGTTGTTCAGTTTGATCTGTTTCGCTCAACAACAGTCTTGCTCTATTAAGATTGAGATTTATTACGCGCTCGAAATTGTCTTAGTCCTGCCTATGCAGTAATTATTCCACAAATCTAAGCTTTTATCGATTCTACCATTATCTTCTTTGGAAAAGCGTGGGAAAATTTAAAACAATAACACAAAATGTCTCAACAGTTTTATTTTAAAATATATACGGCGTGTTCATTTGCGCGGGTGCAAAGAAGAACTCTATGTTCCGGTTTATATTTCCCGGTATAGAGATGGCATTAAATAAAAATTATGTTTAAAATAATTTTTGTGAGACTTCCAAAAGAATTATTAAGAGAGAACCGGCATGTTGGTCTCCTGATCAGGCTTCGTAAAGCAAAATTTGCATGCCTTTCAGTCAGTGATATGTACTCTGTGGCTTTGAACTCTAAAGCGGTAGATGGGTGAAGACATTGGTCTACATTCAGCTATTCCATTATGCTTATGCATAGTCCTGCAAGTAACTTGTTGGCTTTGACAATCGTTCAGATCCAGTGGTTCTGGCATTCACTGCTTGGGGTTTGTCAGGTGTTACAGACAGATACTGCGCCTTACTTGGCACTGTCACTGTGGTTTTGCCTAGTTGTTTAGGTCTGCTAACGGAGGTGCTTGAGGCTTGTCTGTAGTTGCTTGGAAGGACGGCCTCTTGGAGATCATCATTTGAATCGGGAAGCTATCAGAGATTTTTTTTTTTAATTTGTGAGTTGGGTCACAAATCGTCTCCCTCTATCTCTGGTCATGGGTTTCATTGAGTTGGTGGTCTGGAACGGGAAGGAAGTGGTTGGCATGCATGCGTTCGACCACTCCAGCGAGGGAAAGCTCACAGTCCTTAATAACAGCTCTTGATAGAAAGTCGGCTAGAAGCTTGCCTTTCCAGGCTTGTAGCGTATCTCGTAGTCATACTGCTGAAGTCGCGACAACGTGCTCTAGTCTCTTGGGTGCTGATGCCAGTGGCATTGTATAATGAAGACCAGGGCTTTTTTATCAGTCCGCAAACTGACTTTCTTACCGAACACATATTGGTGGTTATGCACCATGCCAAAAACTGGGACAAAAAATTACTTCTCGATCTGGGAATACTTCCTCTCTGCCAACGGAAGCGCCCCTCTTCCAGATATCACTGACTGACCATGGTGCATCAGTAAAAAGCCAAGCCCATCCTTGGACGCATCTCCTTGGCCCTCTGTTGGTCCACTCTCGCTGAAGCACTTGAATACTGGTGGTTTTTTAACAGCGTCGTTGATCTTTTGGAAGGCTTCGTTTCACTCATGAGTCCAGATCCACTAGCATTCCTGCGTGTCAGGCGGTGCAGTGGCTTTCGCATTTCTGAAAGTTTTTGTAGTAATATAAAAAGGAACTCCACTAGCCCTATAAATCTTTGCACTGCTGGCACATCTTTGTTATCAAATGCCCAATGAATGGCACTTCGCTTCATTTGAATTTGAACTTCTCCTTGTTTAGTTTGTTCAATAACGGTCTCGCTTTATTATAACTGAAATCTGTTTAGTGCTCGAAAATTCTATTTTTGTCCCGCCTATGCACTAATTGTTCCACATTTCGAAGACCTCATCGATCCTACCATAATTTGCCCTGAAGGCCAAGGGTAAACCAGAGTGGATATCGAGGGCTTCTGTCCCGATACATGTCATGAAAGTCGCCGCTCGATGATCGTTTAGCTACGAGTGTAAATTGAGGGTAAATTCCATGTTTGACGCCAATTTTTTCAATTCTTTTCTAGGTACCACAAGATCTAGCCTCAGAAGAACTCAGACATTAGAAGTGAAGATTTTCTGAGATGTTTGAGGCTTGGAACTGATGCGCTACTGCTGCTATCTGCTTGCGACGTCATATTTGTCAAGGTTCTCTCGCCGTGTCTCGGTCCAAAGTCAGCTTAAACTTGACCAAAAAACAGGTTAAAAGCTGCTATATGTCTTGCTGAGAGTTTCCTATGCCACACGTAGCGTTACCGGCCCGAAATATCAGAAAAGACAAGGTAAACAGGTTTGATAGCCTACCTGCTCCAAAGCACATAGTCCTACTAGGCTACGATACCTTGCAGCACAGTCCTACCACTACAAGACCCTTTTACAATTTGGGAAGGAAAACAATGCAACAGCCACAATTTTACGCAAGTGGGCGTTCATACTCAGCATTGGATGTTTTCTTGTGATAGTATTTAACAAAAATTATTTTCGGATTCTCTTTAATTGAAACTTGCGATCGGTATCCACACCTGATTACAAACAGTTATAACGTAAATGACGAAAATATGTGACCAGTGGGTATATAGCTTCGCATAATTACTATTCTAGCATATTAAATAGCGTTGACCTTGTTTACACAAATAGTAGTTTTATTGTAGAAATGAAACTTGCAACCCGTATTCAAATCCGATGATCACATCATCTGGATCAAATGCACTGTGAATGGGACTTAGAGTTTTCTTGTTGTCCCCCAGACCTCGTAGATTAATCGAAAATAGGCACATTCCATGCGCTTAATTTCGTACGGTAAGTACTACAGACTTAACCGATGAGCGTATTTGACCTTCAGAGCATTAAAAACCGGACGCATTAAGAGAAACTTTGAACGCAAAAAGACGCAACTCGGATGCTAGGATAAATTAGTAACCTGCGTACTTAAAATGTGACCAGACTTTGCTTTGATTTGTAACATATGGTGGCTCAAGACTTTGTAATGTTGCATCATTGATGTTCTTTTTTATCTTCCCTCGTAACTTACAAACTCCTTATTGTCAGCAGATTTCAAATCAAGCACGAATGAACGACACAACGAGACGCACGGAAAAAGAAAGGCCTCTAGTGGCCATTCCCTTCCTCCACTGCCCTCTTTTCCCACCTCGACGCTCTAAAGGGAATCAGGCCGAGAAGTGCACGAATGGAAGACTATATCGTAATTATTAAGGATTAATTTGATATTAGTTTAAATAACTACCAAGTAATTGAAAACTGCATTCTTCCTGTATGTAAGATAGATTCCAAACTTAACTTTTTATATCGCGGGCTGACGGGTATATTAAGACTGATCTATCACGCAATAATACAAATTTGTAACTTTGGCGACAAAGCCTGATTATTATTATACTTTAAATGCTTATAGCTGTTCCTAATATTATCTGCCTATGTCCGCTTGTCTTCCTTTACAAAGTCATTAGGCCTGGAGTAAAACCATTGAAAATACTCCTCACTCTTTTACTTACAGTTGTAATAGGTTGATATTGTTATTGAATATGTCTTTTGGCAAGTCTTCCAACTGATTGTTGTCCGAGAACCTGTCAGCAAATGACGACAGTTAGTGTAGGTAACAAGTATTCAGCTACTTTATCAATCTAAACGCATTATAATTATCATCAATACTCTATATATATCAATACTTGTGGTGGATAGGTGAGGACAAGGCACATTCTTTTGTCTTGGTAAGGAATAACATCAAAAGTAATTGTTCACAATGGAATAAAGAGACTGTATTGAATGAAGCTGGTTCTTTATTCGTTTCCAGAGCATTTGGAATGAAAATACCAAAGGATATTTGACCACGAAATCTCTGCAAAAAATTCTCTCAGGCTCAATTTTGTTAACCTTTCTAACCCTGTTAATAGCCAGTCAGCCCTCACAAATTAAAGAAACTTCACGGGAAAAAAAGCTCCGGAAAAGGACGTGTAGCATCTTGTTTTCTATTAGTGTGGTCGCTTCGTAGGTTTAAAGCTGCTCGTATCCCAAAGTCTACTTGATCAGAAATATTATCGATGGTGGGCCTGAACCTATTAAGCAAACATTAAAAAAGAAACCTTGAAAGTCTTCAAGTGAGTAAACTGTGGTGATGAGCGTATATAGGTATCTTTACTAATTTAGCCCTAAGCCCTCACAAAAACCAAAGACGTTTTAAAAACACAAGAAAACCAGACGCAAAAAACCAGAGAGAACATGGTAATCACAGCTTTGATCAGGTTTCATGGCCTAACAGCTCAAAAGGACAAGGTCTACTTGGTCACGTGACTCCACACCACATGCTTACTATTATTTCTCTATTCTCTCGGAAAGTAGCAAAAAAACCACAATATTAGCACTTTTGAGGTAGCTTGAGTTCAAGAACTAACTGTGAACGTTTCGCACGAGTAAAGTTAGGCTCTGTGTGTTCAATGTCTTCTTCTTTTTCGGACTTTGGATGGTCTAAGTCAGCCATTCCATTATTATTATGCATAGTCCTGCAAGTTGATGGCTTTGACAACTGTCCAGATTTAGTGTTTCGGGCCTCCACTACTTGGGGCTCGTCAGGCGTTACAGACAGAGATTGGGCCTTGCTTGGTATTGCCACTGTAGGTTTGTCTAGCTGTTTAGGTAATATTTGAGCTTTTTCTTAACGGAGGTGCTTGAGGCTCTTCTGGAGTGGCTCGGATGGATTGCCTCTAGGACATCATCTTTTGTAACAAGGAAGCCTTCCAGGATTGTGTCTTTCAAGCTCTGAACGTTGGGGAACAAGTCGTCTCTCTTTTTCTGGATTTCCTTGAGTTAGTGGTATGGAACAGGAAGGAAGTGACTGGCATTAATGGATTCGACCTCTGCTTCTGCGGGGGAACGTTCACAGTCCTCTATGTAAGCTGTTGACAAAGTGTCAGCGCACCTTTCCTAGGCTTGTAGCATATTTCGTAGTCATACTGCTGAAGTCGCCACAAAAGGGTGCTCTAGCCTTGGGAGCTGATGCTTGGGGCTCATGCCTGAAAAAGACCAGGGGCTTTTGATCAGTCCTCAGGATGACTTTCTTAGCTAACACATATTGCTGGTTACGCTCCATACCAAGGACTGGGGAAAGAAAATTGCTTCTCGATTTGTGAGTACATCCTCTCTGCCATCGGGAGCGCTCTACTTATAGATCGTTTTCACGTGACGTCACAGAATTAATTTCCGCCATGTTGATGCACATCTAAGTCTCGTGTTTCAGTCATTACTATATGCAAACACGGTCCAAATTTATAGTTCCGAAATTCGAAAAAAATTAGATAAATGGCGTCTACCAAAAAAATTGCTATTCCTTCGTCTGATCCAAACCATGCCGTCCAAATTTCACTGTTTGATTACGTTAAAAAACTGGGTGTAAGGGTCGGAGAGCATTATCTAAAGAAGATCTCGACCATCGGAATCGATCCTGTTTTGATAGGTGGGAAACACTTCGAGCCTGGCTGCTTACCGCAAATTCGTGGAATCGACTCATTTGCTCTGCTGTTTTGTTTTCAAGATTAGCTATTATACGCAAAAAAGTCTTCCGCAGTCTGTAGGCCTACAATTAAATCTGGATTATTACCGCGAAGGATGGGACAATACACTGCGCTCATTGTTTGGGATGCGGGGCAGGCCTCGCCGAATCATGTTCGCTCGTAGCTTGTGTGCTATTTTACCTCGAGGCCTGAACAAAGGTCAATGGAGGGCTTTCCTGTACGCAAATTAAGTGCCCTTTGATACTTCCCAGTTCCGCAAACAAGGTGGAATACTCTCGTGTCCGCAATATTAATTTTAAATCCGCTAAAAAAATGAAAGTCGACGTCGATGAAACGATGGAGAATCTCAATGAGGGACTTCAGGTTTCTGAGAACTCGGAAGTCTTTTCTGAAAGCCGCGTTCAAAAACCGGAGGTGCCAGCGCCGACGCAAGTGGAAATGGAAAACTTTTATTTTGACCTCAGCAAATGCAAAACAAAGCCTGTATTTCTGAGCTTGGTGCCCACTGCTGATTCGACATCGAAGGAAATGTCAATAACCTTTACTCCTGGTTCATCAATTATTTGTTTTTTAGACTCGATTTCTTCCCATAGCTGCCTTTCACGTTCTCCTGCAACACGTTTCAGCTCACGATCTCTGGCTCTCTCGCAGTCTCGCTTGGCGGCAACTTCAAGGTTGGCTTGAAGCTTTTCGACAGAACCACATTTTCTGATGACCTAGATTTTGGGTCGGAAGCAAATCTGGATCGTAACGATCCCACAGTTTAGCCGCTTTTCCGGAGATAAAATGTTTACCACAGACCTGGTCGTGGAAAGTCTCCGTACTTCTTGTAGTCGACTAGTAATGATTGAAGGTATTCTTGCCATATTAATTCCTTTATCACGACCACTTCGGCTCCCACAGCTAAAAATCGCGCATACAACCATTTTTTATCATAAACACAACTTCTGGTCATATGTTTACAGGCAAGTGATGTGTACCAATATGGCGGCTAATTAAAATGCGATCACGTGACTGAAAACGATCCATAGATGTCACTGGTTTACCATGCTGCATCTAAACAAAGCCAAGCGCGTCCTTGGATGCATCTCCTAGGTTCTCTGTTATATCAATCTCGCTGAAGTACTTGAGTACTGGTGCTTTGGAAACAGCGTCTTTGATCTCTTCGAAGGCATTCTTCTGCTCGTGAGTCAAGATCCACTCGCATTCTTGTGAGTCAGGCGGCGTAGTGGCTCTCACATTCCTAAAAGGTTTTGTAGGAATTTAAAAAGTTATTTCACTAGCACTAACAATCTCTGCACTGCTGATACATCTGTTGGTCGCTCCATCTTGATTGTTGCGTCCGATTTCCTTTGATCTGCCTTAATTCCATTCTTCATCATCACATGTTCAATGAATGGCACTTTTGCTTTGCAAACTTCTCCTTGTTCAGTTTGATCTGTTTTGATCAACGACAGTCTTGCTCTATTAAGACTGAAATTTGTTTAGCGCTCGAAAATTGTGTTCGTCCTGCCTGGCAGTAATTATTCCACATTTGTAAGACTTTATCCATCCTAACTTTCTTTTTCTTGCAGACAGAGGGTAAACCAGGGTGGATATCGAGGACTTTTTACCCGATACATGCGAGGAAAGACGCTACTTGATGGCCGTCCAGCTTCGAATGTAAATCGATCATAAATTCCATGTTTGAAGTTATTTATTCCAATATTTTTTTAGATCTCCACGAACATTCAGCCTCGGAAGAACTGGAAGTGAATATTTGCTCCAGTGTTTGTGGCTTGGAATGACGCGCTGCTGCTGCTATCTGCTTGGGACGTCATATTTGTTTAGGTACTATCGTATTCAATTTAAATTCGACTAAAACGCAGGTTAAAAGCTGCTATATAACTTGCAGAGAGTTTCCCATACCATCATGTAGCGCTAGTGGCCCGAATTATCAGAAAAGACAGGGTAAACAGAACTTTGAACAGGTTTGATGGCCTACCAGCTTCAAAGCACAAGCAAGATACCTCGCAGCTCAGTCCTAGCGTTACAAGACCCCCTTACCATTTGGAAGGAAAAAAACATAACACGCATAATGTTATGCTAGTCAAGGTCCACTGGATGTTTTTCTGTGACAGTCTATCGCAAAAACCCTTTTCGGATTTTCTTCAATTGAGAAATTGAAACTTATAGGCGGTATGCACATCTGATTACAGGCAGTTATATTAAAAATGACGAAAATATATGACTAATGGGTATACCACTCGACAGCTTCGCATAATTAGAATTCTAGCATAAATGACGTTGACCTTAATGTACATAGATTGTCGTTTTATCGTAGAATTGAAACATGCAACCCGCACTCAAAACCTCTGGATCAAATGCACAGTGAAAATGGGGCTCTCAGAAGACCGAGTACGAAAGGTTTCACCAGTGAGTACTTTTGACTTTCAGAGCCTTAAAAGCCGGTCACATTGACACACCTTTTTGATGCAGTAAGGTGATACTCGAATAGATGAGTAACCTGCGTTGATTGAACGAGACAACGAGACGCCCTTTCCCTTGGGTAGGAAACCTGCCTCTATTGGCCGATGATTAGGGAAATTTCTAGTTCAAAGCACCAAACTCAGAACATACTAACTTCGAAATACAGTTCACAGGTTTTCTTTGATAATTTGTATGGCGAGAAAAATTTAAAGATATGTAAATGGAAATGTATGCAGTGTAACACAGTGGTAAGAAGGTGGCGTCCATAGGTGCATTTGACTCACAGCCCTACCGCATTTCACTTGCAGAGGAAATAAATTCCATGTTCACGAAAATATAACATTCCTCATTCGTAGCTGATTTCATTTGGAGCTGTGACACATTGCTCGTATCTGCTGGTATTTTTTTAATGCGCGATAGATTTGACGCTTTTTTTACACAAGTAAGACAGACTCTAACTTACAGCCATTGCAGCTGCGCGTTGTTACCGAAAATTCCCGATGGTAATTTCTTCAACTGGTTGTTGTTCATTTTCCTACCAAAAGTAATAGAGAGAGGTGTTGTTTACAATGTGCTTTTTAGCATGGTGCGGGCATTGTGTATGCTCGAAAATTTTTGTTAATGTAATCATCTGCTAACAAAGTCATATTGTCCAAGAATCGATGTCTTCCTTTCGAGTTTACACATAGAGACATAGTTAGCGCTACGATTTATAATCTGGTACAAAACAGATCGAGGCTCCTTGGATTTTTTTTTTGTTAAGCAGTGAAAACAACTAATTACCCTCCCATTACCCATTGTCGTAATACGTAAGGTTTAACATTACACACTGTTATTGAGAATAATGTTCATTATAAGCCAAAGGACATTGATCGCAGGAAGGGGGAGGTTAAGATACCAAAATGTGTGTATAGTTTTGTTTAGATCTAATTACACAGTATCTTCACTTGTACTGGCACAAATGATAGTCTTGGAGATAAATCTTTTAAATTGTTGTCGTTTAGACCTCTACCACAAAAAAAAAATCAAGGTGTTGATTAAGTGAAAACGTCTACATGTAAATGTCATTATTTGTCAAATTGTTAAGCATTTTCACTAACTGAAACAAGAATCTTACTGAGACTCTTACAAACTTTTTTTTACATAATTATAGTTGAAAATCTTTATCCACGTGATTGCCACGAGAGGAAAGCCCGTGAAAAGTGAGGTGTGTAAGGTTAGAAATCAAATTTCCTCAGCAAATTAAGGGAACGTGGAAAAAGTCTGCCTTGCAAAAACAATGAACAATGTATGTCACGATTGACGAAGGACTGTTGTCGGTCGCGGCGGACTGTTGTAGAAAAGAGAGATGGTGAAATCTTTTTCAATCACCCAAAGCCAAATATTTGCCACCTCACCTATTTGTCGACCGAACACCAACAGATTGCAGCACTGTTATTTGTACGGAAGTATCTGTTTTAGTGAAAATTGTTTTGTATAAGGTGTTGATAAAACTTTCTTCAGTACTGTCCGGTCATGTCTGTTTTGATATAATCCTGCGCCAGGCAAAAACATTTAAATGTTATAGCATAACAAGCTTCATTAGGTTTAAAGATGCGCTCGTTTTGTATTCCAAAATGAAGTCATTTCGCCGTACTAGGGCACTGGAAAGCAAAAATGTGAACAAGCACTGGAGATTTTGCACTCTCCAGTGGCCTAGTAGATCCTGGATGTAGAGAAGTGTCCATAGAAATTAAGTCCAGCGATATTTTAAGCCGAAGGTGAAAGCGGCGTAACATGCCTTTGGCTGTATCTTATGGAACCCTGCCAATTGAACTATTTCACTGACCAAATCAGACACCTTCTCACTGACGATTCCTTCAGATACCTTCGTGAGCCTATTGCTGCTCTTAGATGGTTCTTCTCCCATTGTTATACGAATGTCCGTTTCCTAAAATACTTCTTTCACACTTTCTTTCATGTTTGGTTTGCGATAAACCATCGCTTCTTTTTGTTTGAGAAGTGGCCAAAATCTGAACCCAGGGTACTCAACATGTCTCACCATCTCTTGATATTTATTGTAAAGCCTGCCCCGCCCGCATCATCGACGAACGAGCGCTGCCCAGTGACAGGATCTCTTTATCGCCAGTAATAAGTTAATAATTGTCTCTACGTCTTAGTCAAAAACGTAAGTATGATGTTTCCTTCTGTATTTATTGTTTTTGTTATCGTTCCTGTCAGCATCACCAGGTGCATGTAAAAGCCGAGTTAGCATCCCTCTAATGTAGTTTCTCTTTGATTTCGATTGGCCTTTTTCGAGTGACGTTTTGGACTCTCAATCCTTGGCCTAAGCGGGACCGATATGTGAGTACCTTGGTTATTTTGTTCAGGTTCCGTTTTATTGTTATGGGCAACTAACTAAATTATCTGCTTTGTTTTGGGCCTGTCCCAGCGAAATGAGAATGGGGATTTGAAAATGCCGCCAATTTGCCTCGATAGTTGTGTTATGGAAATATTGTCGTTCCCAAGCCTTTCCGCGCGTAAAATTTCTCTCTTGTTATAAGCATCTGCACTCATTTTGCCGCTGTGTCTCCAGTGTGTTCATTTGAGGATGCGCGAATGAAAAAGCTATGTTTAGATTTATATTGCCAGGTATAGTCATGGCATCAAATTTATATCCTATTTGAATTAATTTATCTAGGACTTCAGAAGAGATGATCAAAATCGAACCGGCGTGTTTGCCTTCTGTTCAGGATTTGTGAAGCATAATTTGTATGCTCAATAGTCAGTGATATACTCTCTGTGGTTTTGAACTCCCAAACGGTGGATAGGTGAGGACAAAAGCACGTTGGTGAGGAATAACGTCAAAGAGAGTGGTCAAAATGGAACGAGGAAACTGTATCAAGAAGTAACTTATCGGAAAAAATATAGGAATTGGTACGAATACTTTCACCTCTAGTTCTGCAGCAAAACGCTGACAGTCCTTTATGTAGACTCTTGAGAGAGTGTTCGCTGTTAACATATCTTTCCTAGGCTTGTAGCGTATCTCGAAGACATACAGCTGAAGTCGCGACGAAAGGATGCTCTAGCCTCTTGGGAGCTAATCCCTTAGGCTTCTGCATAAATAACATCTGGGGCTTTCGATCAGCCCGCAGGATGACTTTAACAGGTGAACACATGGTGGTTACGCTACATGCCAAGGACAAGGACCAAAATTCACATCCGATCTGCGAGTACTACCCCTCTGCCAACCGGATCAGCCCACTTCTACATGTCACTGGTCGATCATGCAGCATCAGTACAAAGCCAAGCACATCCTTGAACGCTTCTCCTGGGTTCTCTGTTAGGTCACTCTCGCTGAAGTACTCGAGTACTGGTGCTTTGGAAACGGTGTCTTAAATCTTTTGGAAAAAAATATTTTCTGCTCGTGAGTCCAGATCCACCAGCAATCTTACGAGTCAGGCGGCGCATTGGCTCTCACTTTTGTGAAATTTTTTGTAGGAATTTAAAGGGTAATTCTATAAATCTCTGCAATGCTAGTACATCTTCGTCATCACATGTCCGATCAATGGCACTTCACTTTATTTGAATTCGAACTTCTCCTTGTTCAGTTTGATCTGTTTCGCTCAACAACAGTCTTCCTCAATTAAGATTGAAATTTGTTTCGCGCTTGAAAAAATTATGTTTAAATAATAATTTTGTACAAGACTTTCAAAAGGATTATTAAGAGAGAACCGGCATGATGATCTCCTGATCAGGCTTTATAAAGCAAAATTTGCATGCCTTTAAGTCAGTGATATGTACTCTGCAGCTTTGAACTATGAAGCGATAGATGGGTGAGGACATTGGTCTACAGTCAGCTATTCGATTATACTTTTGAAAAGTCCTACAAGTAGACCTTATGGCTTTGACAACCGTTCAGATCCAGTGGTTCTGGCGTCCACTATTTGGGGCTTGTCAGGTGTTATGGATCGATACTGCGTCTTCCTTGGTACTGTCACTGTGGTTTTGCGCGATTGTTTCGGTCTGCTAACGGAGGTGCTTGAGGCTTGTGTGCAGTTGTTCGGAAGGACGGCTGCTGGGAAATCATCTTTTGCATCGGGGAGCCGTCCAAGATTGTTTTTTCAACCTCTGTAGAGTCAGGACACAAATCGTCTCTCTCTATGGCCATGGGTTTTATTGAGTTGGTGGTCTGGAACGGGAAGGATGTGGTTGGCACGAATGCGTTCGACCGCTCCAGCGAGGGAAAGCTCACAGTCCTTCATGACAGCTCCTGATAGAGAGCCGGGTAGAAGCATGCCTTTCCCAGGCTTGTAGCGTATCTCGTAGTCATACTGCTGAAGTCGCGACAATGCACTCTAGTGTCTTGGGTGCTGATGCCAGTGGCTTCTGCATAATGAAGACCAGGGCTTTTTGATCAGTCCGCAGGATGACTTTCTTACCGAACACATATTGGTAGTTAGCTCCATGCCAAAACCTGGGACCAAAAATTACTTCTCGACCCGGGAATACTTCCTCTCTGCCAACGGAAGCGCCCCACTTCCAGATATCACTGGCTGACCATGGTGCATCAGTAAAAAGCCAAGCCCGTCCTTCGGTGCATCTCCTAGGCCCTCTGTTGGGCCACTCTCCCTGAAGTACTTGAGTACTGGTGGTTTTTTAATAGCGTCGTTGATCTTTTGGAAGGCTTCGTTTCACTCATGAGTCCAGATCCACTAGCATTCCTGCGTGTCAGGCGGCGTAGTGGCTCTCGCATTTCTGAAAGCTTTTGTAGGAATTTAGAAAGGAACTCCACAGGCCCTATAAATCTTTGCACTGCTGGCACATCCTTGTTATCATATGTCCAATGAATGGCACTTCGCTTCATTTGAATTTGAACTTCTCCTTTTTTAGTTTGCTCAATAACAGTCTGGCTCCATTATGACTAAAATTTGTTTAGTGCTTGAAAATTGTATTTTTGTCCTGCCTATGCAGCAGCTGTTCCACATCTCGAAGACTTTATCGATTCTACCATTATTTTCCCTAGAGGCAAAGGGTAGACCAGAGCAGAGATCGAGGGCTTCTGTCTCGATGTATGTCATGAAAGTTGGCAATCGATAGTCGTCCAAACTACGAGTGTAAATTGAGGGTAAATTCTATGTTTGAAGCCAATTTTTCCAATTCTATTCTAGATACCACCAAGATCTAGCCTCGGAAGAACTTGGACATTAGAGATGAAGATTTTCTGCGGTGTTCAAGACGTGGAACTGATGCGCTGCTGCTGCTATCTGCTTGTGACGTCATATTTCTCAAGGTTCTACCGCCGCGTCTCGGTCCAAAACACAGGTTAAAAGCTGCTATATGTCTTGCTGAGAGTTTCCCATGCCACCGCATTACGTTACCGGCCCGAAATATCAGAAAAGACTGGGTAAAAAGAACTTTGAACATGTTTGATAGCCTACCTGCTCCAAAGCATATGATTCTACTAGGCCACGATACCTCGCAGCACAGTCCTACCTTTACAAGATCCTCTTACGATTTGGGAAAGAAACAATCCAGCAGCCACAATTTCATGCAAGTGGAGGTTCATACTCAGCATTGGATGTTTTCTTGTGATAGCATATGACAAAAATCATTTTCGGATTTTCTTTAATTGAAACTTGCGATCGGTATCCAAACGGTATTACAAACAGTTATAATGTAATAATGACAAGTAATAATGACAGTAATAATGACAAAAATATGTGACTAGTGGGTATACCACTCGACAGCTTCGCATAATTACTATTCTAGCATAAATAGCGTTGACCTTGTTTTATGTAAATTGTAGTTTTATCGTAGAATTGAACCTTGCAACCTGTATTCAAATCCGATGATCACATCCTCTGGATCAAATGCGCAGTGAATGGGACTCCTAGAGAGCCTCATAGAGAGAATCCAACAAATGATATCGTTCCTGAGTTTTCTTGTTGTCCACCCCCCTGACTTCCTTGATTAATCGAAAATAAGCACCTTGAATGCGCTTTATTTCGAACGCTAAGTATTACAAGTTTAACCGGTGAGTATATTTGACCTTCAGAGCCTTAAAAACCGGACACATTAAGAGAAATTTTGGACGCAAAAAGATGCAACTCGGATGCCAGGATAAATTAGTAACCTACGTACTTAAAATGTTACCAGGCTTTGCTTTGATTTGTCTCAGAGTGAATCAAGAATTTGTAATGTTGCATCATTGATGGTCTTTTTTTTATCTTCCTTCGTAACTTACGAACTCCTTCTTATCAGCAGATTTCAAATCAAGCGCGAATGAACGACACAACGAGACGCACTTCCCTTTGGGTGGGAAAAAGAAAGGCCTCTAGTGGCCATTCCCTTCCTCCACCCCCTCTTTTCCCACCTCGACGCTCTAAAGGGAAGCAGGCTGAGAAGTCCACGAATGGATCACTTTACCTTATTTATTAAGGATTAATCTGATGTTAGGGTAAATAATCACCAAGTAATTTAAAACTACATTCTTCCTATATGTTAGATAGATTCCAAGTTTAGCTTTTTATATCGGGGGCTGACGGGTATATGAAGACTGATCTATCACACAAAAATACAAATTTATAACTCTAGCGACAAAGTCTAATTATTGTTATACTTTAAATGCTTACAACTGTTCCTAATATTTTCTGTTTATGTCTTCTTGTCTTCCTTTACAAAGTCATTAGGCCTGGAGTAAAACTATTGAAAATACTCTTTACCCTTTTACTTACAGATTTCTTAGGTTGATATTGTTGTTGAATATGTCTTTTGGCAAGTCCTCCAACTGGTTGTTATCCAGCTGCCTGTCAACAAATGACGACAGTTAGCGTATTGAACAAGTATTCAGCTTCTTTATCAATCTAAACGCATTAGCATTTTCATCAATACTTTTAACCAGCTAGAGATGTTTTGGAAAGAACCAATCAAATCCAATTCTAAATCTCGCTCTTCTTTTGCTGATGTCTGTAATGATGATTTCTACAATTACATCCTTCCTATAGGGATCCTGATAAACTTGATTGATTCCCTTTTTACCGTTTACGACTAATTTGTGGTAAGACTGGTTAGGAAAAGGCTAATTTCCTACGGTCACAGCAAAATAAAAGAGCCGCAAGTATTGTATCATTTTCCTACATTAGAACCGCAGCCATCTTTGAAGAGAGTACTCTGAGCTCTGAAGCTAATAAAGTTTCACATAGATATCATTGCACCAGTATCATTGATGAAGAACAACCGTAGCTGTAGTTTAAGTTGTCTCCAGCATGAGTACCATCATCACAAACGCTCATTGAGTACTGGTGCTTCTTCTCATTCTCTTGCATACTGTAGATATTTTGTGGCTCTAGGCTCCTAGAGGATTCGGCATTTGGGTGGCAGACCCTGAAATCGCGTTAAGACCTTCCCGCATACACACGTGGACACGCGGAAGGAATTTCATCGACTGGTCAGTCATATTGAAGTTATAAAGCATTACGAAACTCTCGTTTAACCAGGTAGAGGCCAAGTTTCACTGAGAGGAAGTACTGTCAGCCACAATGATGACCCTTTTCAGCTGCCAGGAGTAGTGCTCACTCGATCTTTGGTGTGACCTCACCCTAATCCTCTTTGCCCTTCCTTTGAGTTCTCCTGGTTTTTCACAACTGACTACGTTCTGTGCCGACTTACTGAGAGACTCGTCTGGTAGCTGGTGTGTTCGAGATGTTTGAGATGTAATATGCTTCAAAAGGGGTGTTGTCACCTTGACTGGTGAAGCGTACTCCCAGCTGGAATTTGCAAGGCACAGTCGTCTCCTAGGTGAGTAGGAGCGCTACGATGCCCCTATCTAGCTGATTGCGCTTGCGTATGTTATCGCAGGAATAAGTATCACAGATATTGTTCTCTTCAGTGACTCCAGTAGATCCTGGTACTTGGGCAGTGTTCTTAGAAAGTAAGTCCACTGATGCTTTAAGCCGAAGGTGAAAGCGGCATAGCATGCCTATGGCTGTGTCTAAGCGAACCATGCTAATTTAGCTACTTCATTGAGCCAATCAGACACCTCCTCACTGACGAATTCCTCTTGATACTCTCGTGAGCCTATCGCCGCGCCCCGATGTATCTTCCCTTCTACTATTATGTTAATTTCCATTCCCCTAAATACTTCTTTCACACTTTCTTTCTTGTCTGGCTTTACGATAATCCATCAGTTCTTGTCGTTTGGGAAGAAGCCAGAATCTGGAGCCAGGGTACTCAGCAGTCCCTACTATCTCTTGATTTCTGTGGTAGAACCTGTCCCACCCGCACCATCGGCGAACCAGCACTGTTTTTTACATCACCTGTAGACTCGTAATTAGAGGTTGGATGCTGCAAGTACAGAGACATAGCGATCGGATCTCCCCATGTGGTACCTTCTGCTCAGTGACCGGATCTCTTTACGCCAGTGATAAGTTAATAATTGTCTCTACCTCTTTGTAACAAACGTACTTATTATGTTTACTTCTGTTATTATTGTTTTTAATCGATCCTTTGGCACCACCACTTGCATATAAAAGCTGAGTTTGTATCCTATTAAAGTAGTTTTCCCTTTGATTTCGAGAGGTCGTTTTCGAGTGACGTCTTTTGACTCTTGACCCTTAGCCCAAGCGGAACCGATATGTGAGTGCCTTTGTTATTTTGTTTGGTTACGTTTTATAGTTACGGGCAAAAGATACAAAACAACATAAAATTGTTTTTTATGTTCTACATGATTTCTTAGATCATACCAGCTAAGGAACTCGTTTTGTTTAAGATACTATGTTTTCTCTTCGGTGTTCCATATTAATGCCTAAAATAAGTTAAGGAGCTGCTCAATATTACATGTAACGGGTAAAATTATATTCGGTCAAGTGAAGTTGCAGGTTGGACGGAAACTTCCTTGAAAACGGTAACTTTATCTGTTTTAGTATGGGCTTATCCCAGCGAAATGAAAACAAACGATGGGAATTTAAAAAATGCTGCCATTTTGCCTCGATAGTGATATTATGGAAATATTATCAGTCCCACCCCTTTTCGCGCCTAAAATTTCTAGCGTGTTAGAAGCATTTGCACTCATTCTGTCGCTATGTCCACTCCATGAGTTCAGTTTAGCATGCGCAAATGAATACGCTATGTTTAGGCTTATATTACCAGGTATAGTCATGATATAAAATCTATATCCTGTTTAAAATAATTTGTCTGAGACTTTAGAAAAGATAATCAAAAGGGAACCGGGGTGTTAGTCTTCTGTTCAAGCTTTATGAAGCATGATTTGTATGCTTTATAGTCAGTGATATATACTCTGTGGTTTTAAACTCTCAAGTTGTTGATAGGTGAGGACAAGGCACATTTTTATTTCTTCATAAGGAATAACATAAAATGGAGTAGTCCACAGTGGAATATAGAGACGTGTTGAATGACACTGGTTCTATATTCTTTTTCAGAGTATTTGAAATGAAAGTAACCGAGGATATTTTACGACAAAATCTCAGCAGAAAATTCCCTCGTGCTCAATTTTGTACACCTTTATAATCCTGTTAATAGCCAGTCAACCCACACAAATTATAGAAACTTCTCGAAAAAAAAGCTGAGAGAAAGGATGTATGGCATCTTATTTTTCATTATTTTTGGTCGTTTAAGTTTACTTGATCAGAAACATCATCGATAGTGGTTCTGAACTTTTTAAGCAAACATAAAAAGATAAACGTTGAAAGTCTTCAAGTGTGTAAACTGACGTGATGAATTTACGTAGGCATCTTTACTAATCTTGCCCTAAGCCCTCGGGAAAAAAGTAGTTTTAAAAACACAAGAAAGCTAGGGATTGGTGATAAGATCTTTCTTATATCATGAAAAAATATATCCTATGATTTATTATGAGCTGTTTGCAAAATCTGTCGTTAACAGAAAAATACCATGGGTTAAGTCTTATTTCAAGAGGACTTTAAATGGGAGAACTTAAACATAGTTTGAATTTGAATTGAATGAGCGTTAAATAATATTTGGTTGGTCAGAATCATTAAGTCATTACTTAAAGTATGATGGTCATTTCAATTCAACTTTCAACTCAGGAAACTAACAAAAAAAAAACATTGCGCGTCTCAGCCAACATAAGAGGCTCTGAGAATCTCTTTTTCCTGATGCTATGACATAAGGCTCCTGTGAGAGTACTTCCAGTGCCTCTTGTTGTACTGTCATGGAATCTTCGTTTCGCTGGCAGAATTTCGTAGGGAAACCTATGAAATATGTGTAAAATGTTCGCGGCCCAAAACATCCGAGAGGACATGGTAAACACAGCTTTGATCAGGTTTCATGGCCTACCAGCTCAAAAGCACAAGGTCTACTTGGTCACGTAACCTCACATCACAGGCTTACTACTATTTTGCTCTTCTCTCCGAAAGTAGCCAAAAAACAAAATATTAGCACTTTTGAAGTAGCTTGATTTCAAGAACTAACTGTTAATGTTTCGTACCAGTAAAGGTAGGCTCTATATGTTCAATGTCTCCTTCTTGTTAGACTTTGGATGGTCTACAGTCAGCCATTCGATTATGCTTATGGATAGTCCTGCAAGTAAGTTGATGGCTTTGACAACCGTCCAGATCTAGTGTTTCCCGCCTCCACAGCTTGGGGCTTGTCAAGCCTTACTTAGTATTACCACCCTGATTTTTTTAAGCCGTTTAGGTAATATTTGAGCCCTTTCCTAGCGGAGATGCTTGAGGCTTGTCTGGAGTGGTTCGGATGGATTGCCGTCAGAAGATCATCTTTTGCAAGTTTTTGTTTTTCAAGCTCTGAGGCGTTGGGGGACAGGTCGTCTCTCTCTCTCTGGATTTCCTTGAGTTAGTAGTCTGGAGCAGGAAGGAAGTGATTGGCATGAATGGGTTCGGCCTCTACTTCAGTGGGGGAACGCTCACGGTCCTCTACGTAAGCTCTTGACAAAGTGTTGGCTGTCAGCATAACTTTCCTAGGCTTAAAGTGTATCTCGTGGTCATATTGCTAAAATCGCGACAAAAGGGCGCTCTAGCCTTGGGAGCTGATGCTTTGGGCTCGTGCATAAAAAAGATCAGGGGCTTTTGGTCGGTCACCAGGATGACTTTTTTAGCTAACAAATATTTCTGGTTACGCTCCATACCAAGGATCGGGCAAAAAAGTTCCTTCTCGATCTTTGAATACCTTCTCTCTGCCACCGTGAGCGCCCTTCTTACAGATGTCACTGGTTTACCGTGCTGCATCTAAACAAAGCCAAGCGCATCCTTGGACGCATCACCTAGATTCTTTGGTAGATCACTCTCGCTAAAGTATTTAAGCACTGGTGCTTTGGAAAGAGCCTCTGTGAGAGATGTCTTCGAAGGTATTTTCTGCTCGTGAGTCCAGATCCACTCGCATTCTTGTATGTCAGGCGGCGTAGGGTTCTTACAGTCCCGAAAGGTTTTGTAGGAATTTAGAAAGTTATTTGACTAGCTCTAATAATCCCTGCACTGCTGATACATCCGTTGGTCGCTCCATCTCGACTGTTGCTTCCGATTTCCTTTGATCTCCCTGCATTCAATTCTTCGTCATCACATGTTCAATGAGTGGCATTTTGCTTCATTTCAATTCAAAATTCTTCTTGTTCAGTTCGATCTGTGTCGCTCAACTACAGTCTCATTCTATTAAGACTGAAAGTTGTTTAGCGCTCGAAAATTGTGTTTGTCTTGCCTAGCAGTAATTATTCCACATCTGTAAGACTTTATTTATCCTACCCTTCTCGCAGGCAACCTGCAAACCAGGGTGGATATCGAAGACTTCTTACCCGATCCAGCTTCGAGTGTAAATCGAGGATAAATAACATGTTGGAAGTTATTTTTTCCAATATTTTTCTAGATCTCCACGAAGATTCAGCCACGGAAGAACTGGAACATAGAGGCGAAGAGTTGCTCAGGTGTTTGTGGCTTGGAACTGATGCGCTGCTGTTGTTATCTGTTTGGGACGTCATATTTGTCTAGGTGCTATCACTATGCGTCGGTACAAAGTCAGCTCACATTTGACTGAAATACAGGTTAAAAGCTGCTATATGTCTTTCTGAGAGTTTCCTATTCCACCTTGTAGCGTTAGCAGCCCGAATCAGAAAAGACAGGGTAAACAGAAATTTGAACAGGTTTGATGGCCCACCAGCTCCAAAGCACATGGTTTTACTAGGTCACGATAATTCGCAGCGCAGTCCTACCATTACAAGACCCCTCTCAATTTGGGAAGGAAAACAACATAACACGCATAATTTTATGAAAGTCGAGGTTCATACTCTGTATTAGATGTTTTTCTGTGATAGTAACCCTCTTCGGATTTTCTTCAATTGAGAAATTGAAACTTGCGGCTGGTATCCACATCTGGTTACAAGCAGTTATATTAAAAATGACCTAAATATGACCAATGGATATACCACGCAACAGCTTCGCATAGTAAGAATTCTAGCATACACAACGTTAACCTTGTTGTATATAGAATGTCGTTTCATGGTAGAATTGAAACTTGCAACCCGCATTCAAAAGCAATGATCACATCTTCTAATTCGAATGCTGAGAAAAAATTGGGCTCTTAGAAACTTGTACGCTAAATACTACAGGTTTCACCGGTGAGTACTTTCGAGTTTCAGAATCTTAAAAACCGGTCACATAGAGGCACCTTTTTGATGTAGCAAGGTGATACTCGCATGCTAGAATGAATTAGTAACCTGCGCACTTAAAATTTGACCAGACTTTACTTTGATTTATTACATAGTGGCTAAAGACTGTGTAATGTTGCTTCAGTGGTGGTCTTTTGTTCATTTTCCAGCATAACTAACGAACTCATCCTTTTCAGCAGATTCAAAATCAAGCTCGATTGAGCGAGACAACGAGACGCCCTTTCCTTTGGGCAACAAACCCTTTCCTTTGGGTGGGGGCCATTCCCCTCCCCCACTCCCCCCTTTTCCCACCTCGACGTTCTAAAGAGAATAAGGCTGAGAGGTGTTCGAACGGATTTCTACACCTTAGTTAATAATGATTAATCTGATCTATTGGGGTAAATAATTACCAAGTAATTTAAAACTATATTCCTCCCTCATGTAGGATGGATTCTAAGCCCAGTTTTTTATATTGGGGCCGAAGGTTCTATTAAGACTGATGTATAAAATAATGATAGAACACCGTGACTTTGGTGACAAAGTCTAATTATTGTAATGCCTTAAATGTCACTAACTTTCCCTGAAAGTATCTGTTTATGTCCTCTTGTGTTCTTTTAACAGTCAGTAGAATTAAAACTAGGAAGAATAGTCTTTACTTTTTGACTGACAGATATTTTAGTTTGCAATTTGGAACGTATGAAACAGCTCTATAACAGGTTAGCAGACGAACCACGAGAGTCCTCTTATGGAAGTTAAACCAAGCATGTTCAACTTGGAAACTTATCGAGATGGCTTTTGCTTTAATAACTTGGGACTTAGAGCACCCATAGTAATTACATGCCAAATATGAACGAATGACTAAATCGTACAAAACAAACTAAAATACTTCATAACAAGTTAAATACCATAAATGTCACTAACAAGTACCTCTGACTTTCATACCACAAAGAAACAGCAATAGCTAAATTAAGGAGCGCTCCACTTATTATTGAACTGACCCTGTTTCGATTTGTTGCATGGAGTTTAGAGATCGACGCTGTGTAATTTTCCTCGTTGTGATAGATTTCTTTATCGGTTTTACTGGATTTTCTTTAGATGAGCTATGTCATTTTGTGACCAAAGATGCTTATCATGGCAAATTTTGTAAAAGGCGAAAGTTGGGAGTGTAGTATTTGACAAGAAGATCACATAAAAAAAAGAAACAAAACTATGGATAGAAAGGAAATTCTAATCCAAAACACTAACTTTAGAACACACTAACTTTAGAATACATCTCACAAGCTTTCTTTGATAATTTGTATAGCGAGCAAGTGAGGACAGGGATGTAACACAGGGGTAGGAGGGTGGTGTCCACGGGTACATTTGACCCACACTCCTATCTTATTTTACTTGCAGAGGAAATAAATTTCATTTTACGAAAATAAAACATTCCTTCCTTGTTGCTAATTTCATTTTGGATCCCCGACAACGCGACTTATATCTGCTAGTATTTTTGATGCGTTCCTTACAGAAATAAGACAGACTCCAAACTTACAGCCATTTCAGCTGAGTGTTGTTACTGAAAATTCCTGATGGTAATTTCTTCAACTGGTTGTTGTTCAACGACCTACAAAAAGTAATAGAAAGGGGTGTTGATTACATTGTGCTTGTCAGCATGTTGTTGGCACTGTGTATGCTCTAAAATGTCGTATTTTGTTTTAATCTGCTAAAAAAGTCATATTGTCCAGGCACCGATGTCTTCTTTTCGGTTTTACATAAAAGAGACTAAGGTGGCATTACGAATTATAATCTGGCACAAATCTAATTGAGACTTCTTGGTTTATTTTTTTGTTCAGTACTGAAAACAATATATGAAATTATTTCTAGCTCACTTTAGAGAGTGTGCACGAGAGCACCAGGCAGTCGTGCTACCTGCCATTTCACCAAATTTGATGAAACTAGCCAATTCAAAGGGTCTACTATAAAACTCAAACGCCGCAAACTTGTTTCTGTTTTGATTATTTCCGTGGGTAGATGGACTACTTCCCCGGTTTCTCTTGGTTTTCACCAAGGAAATCGCTTCAAAATAGGGAAATGTATAAGGCTCTCTAAAGGTTTGCATAGGTATTGATACATCCTTAATAAACGTATGACTCAAGTATCGTTCAATTTCATTGCCGGCTTATTAACCAACAGAGACAAATATATTACTGTGTTTTTAAACTTTTCGATTCATCCAAATATTTGATAACTTTGAGGTAAAATATCTCCCCTCGCCAGAAAGCTACATTACTTATTATCATCCCCCCCTCATAATAACTTGGGACTTAGAGTTCCACTAGTGACTACATGCCAAAATTGAACGAATGACTAAATCGTACTAAACAAACTAAAATACTTCGTAACAAGTTAAATACCATAAATGTCACTAACAAGTACCTCTGACTTTCATACCACAAAGAAACAGCAATGGTAAATTAAGGAGTGCTCCACTAATTATTGACCTGACCTTGTTTCGATTTGTTGCATGGAGTTTAGAGATCGACGCTGTGTCATGTTCCTTGTTGTGATAGATTTATCTGTTTTACTGGATTTTCTTTAGATGAGCTATGTCATTTTGTGACCAAAAATGCTTATCATGGCAAAATTTGTAAAAGGCGAAAGTTTGGAGTGTAGTATTTCACAAGAAGATTACATAAAAAAAGAAACAAAACTACGGATAGAGAGGAAATTCTAATCCAAAACACTAACTTCAGAACACACTAACTTAAGAATACATTTCACAAGCTTTCTTTGATAATTTGTATAGCGAGCAAAATTTGAAGATAAATAAATGGGAATGGCAAGTAGCATTTAGCAGAAGTAAGGAGAGGGATGTAACACAGGGGTAGGAGGGTGGTGTCCAAGGGTGCATTTGACCCACACTCCTATTTTATTTTACTTGCAGAGGAAATAAATTTTATTTTACGAAAATAACACATTCCTTCTTTGTAGCTGATTTCATTTTGGATCCCAGAAAACGCTGCTTATATCTGCTACTATTTTTGACGCGATCCTTACAGAAATAAGACTTACAGTGTTTTCAGCTGAGTGTTGTAACTGAAAATTCCCGATGGTAATTTCTTCAACTGGTTGTTGTTCAACGACCTACCAAAAGTAATAGAAAGGGGTGTTGATTGCATTGTGCTTGTCAACATGGTGTGGGTACTGTGTATGCTCTAAAATCTCGTATTTTGTTTTAATCTGCTTAAAAAAAAAGTCGTATTGTCCAATAACCGATGTCTTCTTTTCGGTTTTACATATAGAGTCCTAGGGTGGCATTACGAATTATAATCTGGCACAAATTTAATTGAGACTTCTTGGTTTATTTTTTTGTTTAGCACTGGAAACGATATCTCAAGATATATAACAAACAAAATCTCTGCAAGAAAATTATTTCTAGCTCACTTTGGAGAGTGTCCACGAGAGCACCAGGCAGTCATGCTACAGGCCATCTTACAAATTTTTAGGAAACTTTGCCAATTCAAAGGGTCAACCCTAAAACTCAAACAGGCAAACTGGTTTCTGTTTTGGTTATGTCCGTGGGTAGATGGACTACTTCCCCGGTTTTTCTTGGTTTTCACGAAGGAAATCGCTTCAAAGTAGGGAAAATGTATGAAGCTCTCAATGCAATAATATTTAACCTATTACTCTAAAGATTTGCATAGGTATTGTTACATCCTTAATAAATGTACCACTCAAGTATCAGTCAATTTGATTGCCGGCTTATCAACCAACAGAGACAAATAAATGACTGTGTTTTTAGACTTTTCGATTCATCCAAATATTTGATAACTTTGAGGTCAAATATCTCCCCTTGCCAGAAAGCTACAACACTTATTTTAATCCCCTCTCATAATCCATCATTTCATCTCTAAAAACCATCAACAAAATCTTTAGGCACTGCTGTATTTTTGTCTTGACTGCATTAAAAAATTTGCGACTGTGACAAGCTTCTCTCGACTACATCTGTCACGCAGTTATAGCTCTAGACAGTTACTTGAGCAAATAAACCTACATTTTATGGCTGTTTATACAAGGTGATTGATCAGGGAAGCTAAAAAAATGTGAACAGCTTTCGAGAGTTTTTGTAGGAATGGAAAATTTCACGTTTGAAGACATGCATTTTGGCGAGATGTTGATGGGACAATCGCAGCGTTTCTTTCTTCTGTCAGTTATTTCTTTGGAGACTTGCTTAAATCAGCAAATATGTCTTTTGTACGGCACGAACATTCATTAGTCCATGATTTGATTGTTTATTATCATCATTGCACAGTTTACTATGAAACTGTAACAGGAGAGGAGATTTTAAAGTCAAATGTGGCGAGCTTTATGACATGTAAGTTCCCGTGTGCGACAACTTCGGGCTTTACAAACGAGGACAGTAGGACGACATAGCAGAACATAAGAAAGGCAAACAGTTTCCCTTCTTTAAATATATCAGCTCTTGATATCTCAAGAATTCTTCGCCCATTCTTTCGGTTGTGGTAGATATTAGGGATGTGAATGTTTCGTGTTCAATGTCGTGAACTCTTCTTGAGTACTGGCGATTGCGGCTCTTGGTTCTTACAGGATATAACTGACCAAAACTGACCAATCAGTGTACACAAACCGGACTAAGACTGTCGACTGACAACAACCTTTCACTTGACCCTGATGATGACTTCCGCTCAGGTTGTCGAAACGTCAGTCACCACTTCCGACAACAGTCCTTCTCAGGACTACACTCACCCGGACGATCAAACTACACTATTAGAAAGTAAATTCTAGTTCAAAACACCAACTTCGGAACACACTAACTTTGGATTACACTTCACAAGTTTTCTTTGATAATTTGTATAGTAAGCTAAATTTAAACATTTATAAATGGGAATAGCATGTAGTGTTTGGCAGAAGTGAAAACAGAGATGTAACATAGGGGCAAGAGGGTGGAGTCCATGGGTGCACTTGACCCACACCCCTACCCAAATATACTTGCAGAGGAAACGAATTTCAGTTTACGAAAATAGAATATTCCTTCCTCTTAGCTGATTTAATTTTAGATCCCTGACATCACTGCTCGTATCTACTGGTATTTTATACCAATGCACGATGTATTGGACGCGTTCCTTACACAAATAAGGCAGACTCAAAACTTACAGCCATATCAGCTGAGTGTTGTTACTGAAATTTGTTGATGGTAATTTCTTCAACTGGTTGTTACTCAACATCCCACCAAAAGTAAAAGAAAGGGGTGTTGATTACACTGTGCTTGTCAACATGGCGCGGGCACTGTGTATGCTCTAAAATGTCGTATTTTGTTTTAATATGCTAAAAAAAAATTATATTGTCCAAGAAACGATGTTTTCTTTCTGGTTTTGTATATAAAGACCTAGGGTAGCATTACGAATTATAATCTGGCCTTTTCTCCCTTCTGCCATTACTCATTGTTGTAATACAAAGGGCAAGATATTACTAACTGTTATTCATATAATCTTCATTATAAGACAGGCGACATTTATTGCGGTGGTGAATAGTTTTGTTTAAGTTGACATACACAGTGTGTTCACCTGCACCAGAACAATTGATAAGGTCATGTTCAAACTTATTTTGCTAATCAAAGTCTAGATGTTGTCTTTTTTCTGTTTGAAGTAACTTGTACAAAGGTTGAAAATTGAAAGAAACCCAGCATCTTAGTGTTGTGGTCAGGCTCTATTAAGCAGAATGTTCATGCTTTATAGCTAATGATATATACTCCCTGTGGTTCTGTGGTTTTGATCTCTGAAGGGAAGGATGGGGGAGGAATTTTATTACAAAGAGTCGTCCACAGTGGAATAAAGAGACAATACATGTTGAATGAAGCTAATTTTATGTTCTATTCTATAAAGTTGTCAGTCAGGAGCCCATTACTTTCGCTCCTGTGTCAGTGCAATATCCTAGGATGTATAACAAACAAAATCTTTGAAAAAAAGTTATTTCTAACTCACTAAAGGGTGTGTCCACGAGAGCACCAGGCGGTCGCGCTACATGCCATCTCACCGATTTCAATGAAAGTTTGCCAGTTTAAAGGGTCTACTCTAAAACTCAAACAGGCAACCTGGTTTCTGTTTTGGTTATTTCCGTGGATAAATACACCACCTCTCCGGTTTTTCTTGGTTTTCCCCATGGAGGTCGCTTCAAAATAGGAAAAATGTAGGCTCTGAAGGTTTGCATACATATTGTTACATTCTTAATAAATGTACGACTCAAGTATCAGTCAATTTAATTGAAGGCTTGAGTTCTTCTGCTCTTTCGCAGCTGACTAAGTGTGTAGTTGTGTTGAAGATGCGATATGGTCAACAAGGGGCCTTGTTACTTTGACTGAAGAAGCGAGCTCCCGACTTGCTTCCCAGCCTGGATTTACAAGTCTTATTCACCTTGCATGCGGACTAGGAGAGTTAGGATGCCTCTATTTTGCCGATTATACTTGCGTTCCCTTGTCGCAGGAATAAATGTCAGAGGTATTACATTCTGCAGTGGCTCCAGTTGATCCTGGATGTCGGGCAGTGTTCTTAAAAACAAGGTCTACCCATGTTTTAATCCGGAGGTGAAATGGCATAGCATGCTTCTGCCGCATGTCTAAGCGACAGAAGCATGCCGTCCGCTTCCTTAAATAATTTTTTCACACTTTCTTTCTTGTCCGGCTTTGCGATAATCCATCAGTCTTTGTCGTTTGGGAAGTAATTAAAGTCTGGACCAGGATACTCAACATGTCCCACTATCTCGCCATTTCTGTAACAGAGCCTGTCTTACCTGCATCATCGGTGAACGATTTTTAAAGAAATTTAGAAAGATACTTGACTAGCCCTATAAATATCTGAACTGCTGACACATCTGTTGGTCGCTCCATCTTGACTGCTGCGTCTGATTTCCTTTGATCTACCTTTAATCTATTCTTCGTCATCATAAGTCCTATGAATGGCACTTCGTTTCATTTTAATTCGAACTTCTCCTTATCAGCTCGGTGAATTATGTTCCACGATAATAATAATAATAATAATAATAATAATAATAATAAAAATGACATTATTTGAGGAGGTCAACACACAACAACAACAACAACAGTGATTCAACTGGTGAACTAGTGGCCCTCGATCCCAAAAATACCATAAATAGAATTATCAGAGGATTATAAAACTGGTCGACAGGCCTATAAGAATATAGGCTAAAAACTAGATAAAATAAAATATGCCGCTTGGGTCAGGTTAACTCGCATTCGAACTGAAAAGTTCTGCTTCACCATAGCTCGATAGGAAAATTCTGTGAAAGGCCTTTCTAAAAGAAGCAGCTGTTGTCGCCTCTTTCTTTAGGTTAATGGGTAGTTGGTTCCACAGTTTTGTCGCAGCGACGCTAAAGGTCCTCCTTGAAACGGGGGCAGGCGAGATTTAATTTACTATAACGACCAGTTCGTGTGTGTAGGTCTGCATTAAATTTGAGTAGATCGCACATATAAGCAGGACAACTTCCATGTAAACGCTTAAAGACTAAAGTACTCTTATTTAATTTAATTTCGTCATGTAAACGGAGCCACGCTAATTTCTTAAAGAGTTTCACACTGTTAGACCTTGTGTCAGCTTCCAAGATAACTCGGGCAGCGTGTTTTTGAAGCATGAAGACACTCATTATGTTTTCCCTTGAACAGTTTGACCAAGCAGTTGATCCACACAACATTGGTTGTTTTATCATTGCGTTGTAATATGATATGCGCTGTTCAATTATCTTCCTAAGCACTGCTATTATTTGGGATAGCTTCTAACACAGTTCTTCAACGTGAATATTAAAGCTTTGGTGTCGATCAATGGTAAGCACTAGGAGTCTCTGACCATCCACCCTATTTGAGTTCCCAAGATGAAGATTTAATGAACCATCGACGATCTTATTTGTAGGGCGTTTCCCGGTCAGGAAGAAACATTTCGTCTTGGCGGCGTTCGTGAGCATGTTTTTGGTAGCCGACCACTGCGAAAGGTCATCTAGGTCTTGTTGAAGGGCTGATGTGATGCCGAGAAGTCCATTTGTCACGTCGGGTGAGAAACCGAGAGTGGTATCGTCCGCAGAGATGTCGACGGTAGAACGCTGAACCGACAAGGGTTGCGCTATTCTGACTGAGATTTGTTTATCGCTCGGAAATTTTGTTCCTTTTGCCTATTCCACATCTCTAAGACTTCATCGATCCTACATTTCTCTACCTTGGATGCAAAGAGTAAACCAGAGTCCATATTGAGGGCTTCTGTCCCGATACATCTCGTGAAAGTCGTTACTCGATAGTCGTTCAGCTTCGAGTGTAAATTGAGGGTAAATTCCATGTTTGAAGTTAATTTTTCCAATTCTTTTCTAGATCTTCACGAAGATCCAGCCTTGGAATAACTGGAACTTTATACGTAAATATTTACTGCGTTGTTTGAGGCTTGGAACCGTTACGCTGCTGCTGCTATCTGCTTGCAACGTCATATTTGTCAAAACTCTGTCGCCATGTCTCGGGTCAAAGTCAGCTTAAATTCGGCTAAAACACAGGTTAAAAGCTATTATATGTCTTGCTGAGAATTTGCCGTGCAACCATGTAGCGTAAGCGGCCCGAAATATCCGAAAAGACGAGGTAAAATGAACTTTGAACAGGTTTGATGGCCTACCAGCTCAAAAGCACATGGTTCTACAAGGTCACGATAGCTCGTAACACAATGCTACCATAACAAGACTCTCTTATAATTTGGGAAGGAAAAATCCTGAAAGGCGCAAGATTTTACAATGTTTTTCGTGAAAGTGTATGACAAAAATCCTTTGCGAATTTTTCTTTAATTGAAAATTAAAACTATTTGACTTTGTAACGTTGTTCCATTGATGGTCTTCTGTTTATCTTCCCTCGTAACTAACGAACTCTTCCTTGTCAACAGATTCAAAATCAAGCGCGATTGAACGAGACAACGGTACGCCCTTCCCTTTGGGTGACAAAAATAGGTCTCTAGAGGCCATCATCCCCTTTCCTTTTGTATCTCGATGCCTCAAAGGAAAATAAAGCTGAAAAATGCTTGAATGGATTATTATATATTAATTAGTTATGATTAATCTGATTCTAACAGGGTAAATAATCACCAAGTGATTAAAAACTATATTTTCTCTGCATGTAATATGACTTACAAGCTTAGCTTTTTATATTTGGGGTTGAAGGGTCTATTAAGACTGATGTCTCAAACAATACTACAAATCTGTGACTTAAGCGACAGAGTCTAATTATTGTAATGCCGTAAATGCTAATAAGCCACTAACTATCCCTGAAATTATCTGTTTATGTCCTTATGTCTTCCTTTTTAAAAGTCAAATGGATAGAAACTGGAAAGAATAGTATCTACCTTTTTATTTACAGACATTTCAGTTTGATATTGGGGACATATGGAACAGCTTTATAAGAGGTTAGTTGACAAACTATGCGCGTCTAATAATGGAAGTTAAACAACAAATGTTCAACGTGGAAACTCATCGCGTCGGCTTAAACCTAAATAACTTAGAATTTTAATTCACATTGATAGTAACTACATACCAATTGTGAACGAATGAATGAATCATTCTAAACAAACTGTATACTTCGGTAAACACCATAAGTGTCACTAGCAAGTACTTCTGACTTTCATACCACAAAGATACAGCAATAGGTTAATTGCAGAGTGTCCCATTGACCTGACCCTGTTTCGATTTGTTGCATGGAGTTTAGAGATTGACGCTATGTGATGTTGCTTCATTTTAAAAATTTCTTTCTCTGGTTTACTGTATTTGCTTTTCAACGAGCTATACCAGTGTTTAACCAAGGAAGCTTATCATGGGAAAACTTGTATTTGACAAGGAGATTATAAAAAAAAAACTACGAATGGTGAGGAAATTCTAGATCAGAACAGTAACTTCGAAATACCCTTCACAAGTTTTCTTGTATAATTTGTTTAGCGAGGAAAGTTTAAAGGTATATTCATTGTTAAAAGCTACTTCCGGTACTATTGACTTTTAGAGCCTCAAAACCCGGTGAAGTGAGATAACGTCACCACGCTACAAGGTTCAACCCGAAAGTTAGAATAAATTAGTGACTTGCGTACGATTAATTCGACCTTACCAGTAGTCTTATTTTGTGTTGCTTCATTGATGGTCTATTGTTTATTTTATGTAACTAACAAACGCATAGTATACCGCAGATTTAAAATTAAGCGCAATGAGATGGAACTCTCTCCCCTAAGGGGGGCAAATGTAAGCCTCTAGTGGTCGACTAAGTCTAATTATTGTAATGCTTTAACTGGTACAAGTATTCCAGGCATTCCCTGGTTATCCCCTCTTGATTTCCTTTAAGATGTCAGTAGAATAAAAATTAGGAAGAATTTTCTTTTAACTTTTAACTTACAGCCTTCTTAGGTTGATATTGTTAGTGAATCTTGGCAAGTCCTCCAAATGGTTGTTGTCCAAATGCCTATCAACAAATAAGTCAAGTAAGTACTTTTAAGTGGCTAGAAATGTTTTGGTTAAGAACCAAGGCTACTAAAAGAACAATGAATTTATATTTTCGGGCGAATCTGTCAACTCTGTGAGCAATTTTTGCTCATCTCTTGTGGATATCATTTAAAATATCCATCCATCATCAATGTCGTTAAGGATTTACTAACATAATGTTCGTGCTTTTATTTATCATTATTACTAAATATGACCTCGACATGTTTATGACTGGAATAAAATTATATCGAAAGATAACGTGCTTCGTTTTGTGAATCAGAGGTGGAAAAATCATTCACTACAAATGAATGCCTTTGATCGTGTTTGTCTAGACGATTATCACGTGAGGAAAAAATTTTGAGCAAGAAGCATGTCAGAGAGATGAAAGTTAATAGCACTCGCAGTAAGTTTCCACCCTAGAAAACGACCGTCTAATATCGGTCATGTTCCCGAATAGTTAAAAAAATTACATTACAATCGTTAACATATTTATCAGTGAGAGTTAGAGTCAACTAAAAATGCCCTGTGTAACACTAGTTGTAACGATGTTAATTTATGCATGTTAAGTTAATTTATACAGTTTAGTTTACATCCGGGATCCGGCATGTTTTGCGCGCTCTTCGCTTTTTGATGTACACTCGACTCACAAGATTAAAACGTTGTGTTTGAGTGCTCTGGTGTTCCGTCATCCGTCTTAGCGAATACGTTACATGGTGTCAGAAGTGAAAACTAGTTTCTGCAATTGGTGCTGTCGAGGGATTATCGCTCAGCGAACCGGAAAGTGTTCTGGAGAGAGATTTGTTCGCACGCACGTGGTCGACCAACTCTGATCTGCGAACTGATACTGCCGTGTTTGGCGCTCGCCATTCACAACCTTCTTCACAACGAATAGCAGAAGACAACGGTGACTGGAATCGTTTTGTGTTTTCGAAAGGAAATCTCTGCTGAAGGAATCTAGCTAACTTCAAATTACTCAGTATGCCACCGAAACCCGAAGATAGCGGCGCGTCTGTGCAAGTACAAGAAGCCGTCGCACAACCAAATCTGGTACAAATCCCGATAAACATCCCATTGCCCTCAAAGTTAGAGCTCACAGGAAACTTGGCGACGAACTGGAAGGAATTCCACCGTGATTGGAACAACTACGAAATAGCTGCACGTCTAAAAGACCCTGAACACCCTGCTGTAAATAAATCGCTGAGAACTGCCACACTGCTAACCTGTATTGGCTCAGATGCTCTAGATGTGTACGAAGGCTTAGAATTCGAGACTGAAGACGATAAGATGGACATTGATATTGTTCTCCAAGGCTACAGCGTTATTGTATCGGACAGACAAACGAAATCTACGAGAGATACCGATTTAACAAGAGAGACCAAGAACCAAACGAGTCTCTGGATGCTTACGTCACGGCCTTGCGCACGTTGGCGAAGACGTGTAACTTCGGAGTGTTAGAGAACAGTCAAATTAGAGACAGGATTGTCATCGGAGTAAGAGACAATCAAGCTCGCCAGAAGCTCCTACAAGTCTCCAAACTCACATTGAAGGAATGCATTGATATCTGTAGATCCTATGAGACCTCAAGCCAACAACTGAAAGAAATTAATCAGGAGGAAGTCAGCGCCATTAGTCAGTCTCATGAAAAGAAACCTAGAGAAATTCGCTGCAAGTTCTGCGCCAAAACGCATGTCTGGAACAAGCTTAAATGTCCTGCATGGGGGAAGACTTGCTCTAATTGTGGCATTCCAAACCACTTTGCGGTGGCCTGCAAAAACAAACCGCCTCCACCCAGTTCGGCCACATCCTCTAAACCTCCCACACCGAGACACGTCCGCAAGCCAGTACATGCAGTGGAGGATTCTGACTTTGACGAATATGTCGCCTGTGTTGATGTCAAGGAGCACGTCTGTGCAGTGGACAATCCTGATCGTAAAGACAAACTGCTTGCGGTAATGCTATTAAATGGTCATGGAGTCCCATTCCAACTGGACACTGGTGCAACAGTGAACATCTTACCTGAAGAGTCTTTCAAAGAAGTATATGGTGAAGGCTGCCTATCCCTGCTAGACAATGCGGACGTAACTCTTGTTATGTACAACAAAATGAGGAGAAGCCGATTGGCAAGAAACGTGTCCAAGTTGTGAATCCCAGAAATGGAAGAAAATACAGTGTGGAATTTGTAGTTGTAAAAGGAAAAGGCAATCCTCTGCTTGGCTTACGAGCCAGTGAGCAAATGCAACTCATCTCTGTGGTCCGACAAAACATCATGTCTATTCAGTCTGAAGAGCCTTCGCAGAGCAAAACACCACTTACAGCAGAATCTATCCTCAAAGAACAAGCTGATGTATTCAGGGGAGAAGGAAAGTTAGAAGGTGATCTCCACCTTGAAATTGACCCGAACGTACCGCCAGTTCAACTCCCAACAAGAAAGGTGCCAATCGCCATTAAAGAAAAGCTAAAAGAGGAACTGGATCGTTTGGAAGGCCTTAACATCATCACACCAGTAAATGTTCCAACCTCCTGGATGTAAACTAAACTGTATAAATTAACTTAACATGCATAAATTAACATCGTTACACTAGTAACACACACAAGTTCTTGTCATCAATCCTAGTAAGTTTTTCTAAGTTCTTTTGTCAAAAGTTACTGACTTTGACCAACTAATGATAATCTTTTGTCCGCACTTTAAGATATATGTCTACTGTTAGCTTAAAATAAAATTCATCCCATAAGACTTTATGCTTCAGGGCTGCAACCGGCATTCAAAGCTGATGCTTTTCACTAATCGTCTTTTCGTGTGTGTACTGATAAAATACATGTGACTTGTGGGATATTCCCTGTCTTCATGAAAAAAGTTCAAGTAACTTGTAAGCTTTCTGATATGAGGGTATAACTGAAATGTACGTGCAAAAAAATTAACATTCTATAAAAACCGACGTTTTCTCTTTGGTTTTACAAAGAAAGACTTTAAGTAGACAAAGTAGGGCAGCCAGCTATTTTGTCGCAAGATTTGGGCTTGTAAACGGTGTACAAAACTGATTATCACAACATCTGACCTAAAGGGATCATGGTTCTGCGGAAAATTTTTAAATTGCTGCTTAATTCTAATGATATTCTCGCTGAAGTGGTATGGATTTAACGCGTTCTTTATTTAATAAGGCAGGCTCCAAACTTACAAATGCTTCAGCTTGATGTTGTTATCAAAAATTCCCGCTGACAATTTTTCCAACTTGTTGTGTCCTAAAAACCTACCAAAAATAATTCAGAGTGGTGTTATCAACATTGTTTTCGTGACCAAAGTTCAAGAAATTTCTATGATTATCACAACCTCTGACCTAAAGGAATCATGGTTCTGTGGAAAGTTCTTCAATCGCTGCTTAGTTCTAATGATATTCTCGCTGAAGTGGTATGGATTTAACGCGTTCTTTACTTAATAAGGCAGGCTCCAAACTTACAAATACGTCAGCTTGATGTTGTTTTCAAAAATTCCCGGTGACAATTTTTCCAACTTGTTGTGTCTTAAAAACCTACCAAAAATAATTCAGAAAGGTGTTGTCGACATTGTTTTCGTGAACAAAGTTCAAGAAATTTCTATGATCAGAAATATTTTTAAGTGGCGTTTAGGAAGATATATACTCATTGTTTTTCAAAGCTGAGTCATGTCATTAGATAACTTGATAGATTAACTTTATTAAAATAAGCTACCCTACCATTAACATTATAAAAAGCTGGTTTTCAGTAGGGGCGTGAACCAATTATAAAAGCTAATAACTATTTAAGATATATATATGTATGTATACACTAATATTCATGACTTAAACTATCAATGCACTAATTATAACCCATTAGAAATATATTATTTCACAGTTGGTCTATAGGTTGAAATAAGCTCATCAAATGAAGCCAAAGTTTCAGAACTACGTATTTCATTTGGAAAGGAATTTCAGATCTTAGCACCATGATAACTCAAACTCTTCTTTAAAATCCAGTCTTTGGCAATGGAATGGCCACGTTATTATCAGCTTTCCTTAAATTATAATTGTTGTCCGAGCACGAGTCCCTGAAAATATTCGAAAGCCTCGCAGGTGCCAAGTCTTGGAGAACCTTAAACATTTGTCCAGCCTTAATATGAATTTTTTGTTCGCTTAGTAAACTCCAGCCAAGATAATGTAGGACTAATTCAGACTTTCCAACCTCGCTTTTGTAACGCATAATTACCCTAGCACATCTGTTATAGTGTTTCTGCAGCCTTTCGGCTAGTACACCTAATGAATCCTAAACCTCACAACAATAATCAAAATGAGGCATAATTAGTGCATTATAAACTGAAACAGTACATCTCGACTTGCAAAATCTCCTACTGAGCCGTTTTTAAGCACTAATTCTTGCTGTAATTCTTTCAGTTATTTCTTTAGCATGCTTGCTCCACTAGTGTCTGTCTTCGCAACGTTATGGCTGAGCTTGTTTGCTTGTACCCATAATTTAATGTTACCTAAGTCTTCATTAAACCCCAATTCGATTTCGTCATTACTTCTCGCGTTGGTTGTTATGCTGATATCGTCGGCAAACATTCGAGGTGTAGTGTGTTTGAGGCATTTGGCAAATCATTAATTTACGCCAAAGTTAAAAGTGGACCGAGAGTTGAACCGCAAGTATTGTTCTTAGATCAGATTGGCTCTACACTCTACAGTAAATGTTTTTTTGTAAGCTGATTGTTTCATTTAATCTCTGTTTTCACTTTTCATTTTCTGTGCCTCTGTCTGATCAGAACTATGAATGTTTACCGTAAAAACATTAGCGTGCTCCGATATGCTGGTATCTTGCCCAATGCGAGATGGATTTTAGGCATTCTTTACAAAAAGAAAAAAGGGTCCTAACTTACAGAATGGACAGATTGGTATTGTTACTGAACATGCCTGATGGTAATTCCTTCAACAGATTGTTGTTTATTTCCCTGCCAAAAAGTGATAGAGGGTGGTGTTCATTACGATTTATTCGATAATAACATTAAATGAAAGGGTTTATCCGGTAATGCAGTATTTCCTTGCATGCTTTGTTATGGGGGCTCAAAAAAACCTACGTAATCCTTTATTTTCTATCAGCCATGAATCTAACCTATTTTGCGCTTAACCAGAACTGCAAGTGAGCATGTTCCATTTTCACGTCGAGTGCTTTTATTTTTGGAAACTGTGCCTTAATTCTTAGATTGAGGTGCTCTACATAAACTGAGAGCCTAAAAGAGGGGGTGTTGGGTAAATAGCAGGGCAGGGGGGGGGGAGTTTTTCATTTTCTTGTGGAAAAGCTAATCCCAGAAATTTGTTTCCTCTCCCGAGATCAGTGACACCAAAGCATCACCAGTGATGCAGTTGAGTGTAGTTTCATTGTCCGGATGAGAGCAGTCCTGCGAAGGATTGTTTTCGGAACCATTGTCCAACGTTTCGATAAGTCCGGCGGAGGTCATCAAATGGGTCGATGGAAAAATTTTTGTCAGTCTATAACAGTCCTTCTCAGGACTACCCTCACCCGGACGATCGGGCTACAACATCACACGTCAGTCAGTGCTACTGACACAGTGACTGAAGTAATGAATTAGGTACGTTTGGAATGTTTATATAAAGGTTGGAGTGAGCTTGTCATGATTTTGGGAGTTGGAAAGGCTCGAATTGCAACCGAAAATTACTCGGAGAAAGGTTCTTTAGGTCACTGCCACTCACATTCCTATCAAGAATCATTACGAACGTGTTAAATATGGATTTTTATATTCACTTTCAGATCGATAAAATTGAGTTTTGGCTTACAGGAATTCCAGCTTGGTATAATTACTGAAGATACCATGGGGCAAGTCCCTCAGTTTGTTGCTGGTTAAGTTTCTATCAAGATATCGTTAGAAATGTGTAAAGTATATGCTGAATACAACCGTTACTTCACGATAAAAATGACACCTGAACATTTAATCTTTTCATTATCGAAACTACAAGGAAATATATAAAGAAAGTAACGAATAGATAACCAATAAGTCGCTGACCCAATACTTCCATGAAACCTTAACGTAAATTATTTTATTGCCTTTTATTGCACTTGAAAATTAAAGGAAGATTGACGATGAACATAGCATGATTATGTTGATGAGCACGCGTTGCCTGACCCGTATCTTGAATCATAGGTTAAGCTCGCCAGCCTAATGACCCATTACCGCCAGATCTTTTTCTGAAGCATTGAGAGACTGAAAGTAACGATACTCCTCTTGGAAGGAACGATAGCCCGTTGCGAGGAACTTCATCGGTAGTTTCCGTCGTGAATGTAGTTTTCGTTGTATCTAGTTTTAACCCCTGGCTGGAGAGCATAACTTCTTTCCTAACAACACAACACAATAAACTGGCCTGGGCTTAAATCCAGACCTGTCAATCTAGAGTCAAACACCCACATCAGTTGGCCACTGAGCTTTGCAATGGTAAGAGCAGCACTAGCAATTAACTCATGCAGTGCTCCTTATGATTGGCGTTCTTTTACTTCCTTTGGTATTGAGTAATGGTTTATGGTTTAAATTTGGCTGTCGTAGAATTTATTCCTTATCTGCATTCGTCATCTAAATAATGTTGTGTATTCCAGATATCGAGATAGTTACATTGATTTCTAGTCAATTATTACACTAGTGAAAAAGTAGCCCAAAGTAAATTCGTCGCAACGTCGGCAGCCGAACTAAACTGGACTGATAAGTTTTATATGTTTTTCACTTTTATGTCAGTGAGGTATTATGGAACGTTTTCAGCTTCGTGTGCTGCAACTTTGTTCAAAATCGAGAGTCGTAACTTAAGTTTAGTGTAGATTCTTCTCTAGCGTGGCTTGACAACTAATTGTACTCTTTTTGAAACTGCACGCGAAATTTGTGGCCACGGAATAAAAACCCCACGTCTTATAGAAATGAATACAATTCAAACTAAAATAACAAACAATATGTGATATAAAGAAACAACAAACGACACGACGGAAAGCGGAGCATAAAACACTTAAAAAAAAGAAAAGACCAAGATTGATACTGCAATTACAAAACTGCTACGACCAAAAAAACGAAAAGGAAAAGGACGAGCGAAAACGGTGGTATATTACTGAACTGTGCTTAACACGAAAAACAAGAAAACAGACATATTACTGCCATATGTACATCGATATATATTATGGGAAGTAGCAATAAGGGGGCTATAAGGTGGCAATAAAATGACAAAAAAGGCGCTACTGAAACAATAAGTATAAACTTTCGCTAGTTACGGGGTGAAAAAATGTCGCACTAAGTACTTACATACCAGCCCCCAAGAGCGGAGTGCACGCGAGGCACTTATATTTTAATTGAATTAGTTCTAAGTATCTCTTTCAAAGGTCCTCGATTAAATGCAGTCATGAGATACGCAAACGTCATTCCGGCGGGAAAGCTCAAGCTTCCAAAAGCAGGCAAAGTTTATCAATCGATCTCTCCACAATAGCTCTCGTTACTTTCACCTTGGCACGTCGAACTAAATCTTTCCTGTCGAAGAGAACTTAGACAGCCCTACCAAGACGCCGTGTGTTGCGAGGTGAATTTTCTACGTTGATAAGGAAAATATCTCCAACGGCTAAATTTTTGCAAGGCGATGTCCATTCTTGTCTGCTATGAAGCAGGGGCAGATATTCTTTGGATCGTCGTTTTCAAAAAAATGTCGGTAAGATATTACACTTGTCTCCACCTGCGTCGCGACAAAGAATCCTTCTTTTGGAACGTGCAAATACAGCTTTCCCAAACGCCTCTGTAATTTGACCATAGGAGAGGGTTAAATATCAACGCACTTAAAGGGTGATCGGTCAGGATTCAGACGATCAACAAGGAGGTCAGCCATTTTCTGTTCACAGACTGGGCCTTGGCGGTGCCGACAGTCAACACATTTGGAGAGTACTCTTGCTACAACGGAACTGGCATTCATGATCAAAAACTTTTTCTATCTCGGATAGTAACGGGTGACGTAGGGTCCTGAGGCCAATCTCCTTCCGGCCTCTATAGGAACTCCAACCCATTTACCATCTTTGGCAAGTCGTCAAGGCTTCGGCGGTCGTCCTCTTGACGCATAATCACCGGGGGTCGCTGCACCTTAACGCAACCGATGAGGAGTTGAACCATCTCGTATCGTTGCGATTCGGTTGGGAACGAACGTGTGAAAACGCGTACTCTCTTTCTTCACCTAACGAAGAACCGGCCTTCTGTCTGTCTTAAATACGGAATTAACATTCAGTTAACTCTGTCTTGATCATCTTGTCCTGGCGTACAAAAACAATTTGCCAAAAACGAAAGAACAGCGAGAAATGATGAAGTTGACTATATTTGACTTGACTAAAATCCGCTAGCTTCAAACAGCGACTTACAATAAAAATTGAGAACTTTAAAAGATCCGCCAACCAACTCTCCCGACGTGAACTGTACTCATCTAGGATCTCATCATCCCACCCTAACTTGATGTGACACAGGTCTTAAAGAATTTCTTTTGCAGTAAGAACAAAGAACGCATGGAAACCTAAGGGATCAAAGATACTACCGGTCACGGACAGGATACCTCCGCGCGTTAGAGGACGGAAGTTACAGAATTTGAAGCGAAACGAGTCGGAAACCACGCACTCCAAAACCTTGCTGAACAGGCTATTCGTCCTTGCGTGCGTCAATGTTCTTGATGTCTTTTGATCGCTCCAACTCAGGAAAGGTTTCAAGGACGTTACAGCTGCTGCTGATCCATTTAACTATCTTACAACCACCACGTGAAAGTAGGACTCGTAAACTGTCAACGTGTTGAATAGCGTCTGCTTCGGAAGGGAGGGACTTTAAATAATCGTCAACATAGAAATTCATTTTAAGAGTGTTAATGTTGCTTGGGGGAAAGCTGTGCTGATTATCTTCTGTTGTCTTACGGCGTGCGAAATTCTTGGGAGCCGGTAACGAAACAGCTCCGAAGAGGTGTACGCCAATTTGGAATTCTTACAGTTCACGCGCCAAATCGCCGTCTTCCCACCAAAGAAACCATAGAAAGGAAATGTCGCAATCTGGAACTATGACTGGGTAGAAAATTGATTCTATGTCTGCCATCACTGTTACCCTGTCTGCGCGAAATCTTGCAAGAACTCCCACAAGTCAGTTAGAGGCTGGACCCTTGTATAACATGTCGTTGAGAGACTTGCTCAAGAATTTGGCTAAGCAAAGACGATGAAATTTTCTCCGGTTTTTGGTGATGATATACTCCATGATGGTTATGTACCAAGCTCTGCCTTGTTCAAGGTTATTCTGTTCAGGGTGAACTTTACACGCTTAATCCTAAGACACAGTGTCTTCCAAAAGGCTTTGTAACCTTCCAACAATCTGGGCTCTCTCTCCAGTTTCCTTTTCAACCAGTTTGCGCGCTGCATAGCCTAAGAAATGTTGTTTGGTACAGGGGCCTGGCGACTTTTAATGGTAAAGTGATTCGATAGTGTCCATTTCTCAACTCTAATATTTCTTGCTGTTTTATGGTTCAAATTTCGCTGCCGTAGAATTTTATTCCTTATCTGTATTCGTCATATAAATAATGTCGTGTATTCCAGACATCGTGATTGCATAAAAAAAAACGTTCGTCCTAAGGCATCTCTCTATGAGATAGGAAGACCCCTTGCAGGTAAGGCCACCGACCAATGTCCTCTTGAATCGTCAACGATAGAATCTGTGAAGTCCTGATTGTAGAAGTCCTCTACCATCCGTTTGAGCTGAAGATCGGCTTTAGCGAAGAAGCCTGATGTCTGCGAATCATGACAATGACAACCTAAGGGTCCGTAAACCGCTCAGTAAATACGTGTTCTTGAAGCGTACGGACCTCCGTGTTGACTGTGCTTAATCTCAAGTGGATCAAGGACTTAGGGAACATCACAGGCAATCAGGAGAGCGCCTTTGGCATGGAAATGAGATAGGAAGACCCCTTGCAGGTAATGTCCTCTTGAATCGAAATGTTACCGCTGCATACGGGGATCTCTGGCCTGGTGTACAACATTGAGAGGCTGATCCAATCGTTTTCTTCCAAGGCGGATAAAAGAATATCACGAACAAGGTAGCTTTCCGTTGCACTGTTTTTCTTCTCCAGGGTCGATGGGGATATCTTTACCTGCTAACCGTTGACTTCTAGTTGCTTCATCAATGACTGGGTACAGAAACTTGAATTGCTACCACTGTCCAGAAAGGCGTGGGTGATTTCGCTCCTATCAATATCTCTCGCCTCAGTTTGACTGGTATCACAGCCATGACTGTCCTGCCACTTTCGTGTAAGGTCTGACGTTTGGCATCCGCGCTATGTTTACCATGCTGCTACGAACTTGAGCGTCAATGTTATCGTCTGTGCCAACACCGACGTCTGTTGTATGTTTCTCACCGGGACTGGTGTGTAAAATTGAGCGGTGCTTTCTTGAACAGTTTGCAATTTCGCAGGTCTTTCTCTGAGGACACAACCTAGAAATGTGCTGACTGGAGAGGCACCCGAAGTACAGTTTGTTGGACGCCAGAAACTGAATTATTTCTTGATACGGTTTCCATCGCAATGGCAGACAATCTTCAAGGGCATTGTTACTGTTACAATAGAGACACCGATGTTTTTTTCGAGAGGAAATGGGATTAGTACCGGGTACTTGTACCTCGTGAGACTGCCAACTCGGTTCTCGATAACCACGAGCGCTTGGCTCACTTGCGTCAGGCAGGCCTGTCTCGCTTGGGGGAACATTCACATCCGTCTATTTGCGTTAGGAAACTGAAATTTTCAGGCTCCTTTAGGGCTGTCTTGCCACCGCATGACCGCTGACCAGTCGCTGGATTAACGCTGTCAGAGATCCTATCAAAGACTGGATTGGTTACTATGCTAGCTTCCAGATCAACAAAAGCAATGAGGTCGCTGAAGTCCACAGGCTTTGACTGTAACTCAATAATGTCGTTGGGTGCGCGAAGCCATCCCTCTCTCAGATTGTAGGGAAGCTTGAGCACTAACTTTTGAGTGTTTCCCAGCTGATCGAACCTTAACCTATATCGGCTTCCTGACACAGCGCCTTTACAGCTTTCCAAAAAAATCGAAAAGCGTTCTAAAGCCGCACCATCCTCACCTCTTACGTTTGGTCAGTCTAAAGCTTTTGTCTCATAGGCGAATATCATGCGGTATTCATTGCCAAACTTCTTCCTTAGGAGCATGCAGGCCTCATTGTAACCTTCATCCTGTGGTAGGTAGTGACAGGACTGTACAAGTTCTTGAACACCTCCAGCTGGGAACTGCTCCAGGTAGTACAGCTTCTCGGTACTGCGAGATGTTCTGGACTCAATTAACCTCTCGAAAGCTCGAACGAAGGTGCCGTACCCAATGGGATTTCAGCCAAAGACCGGCACGGAAGGTTTGTTAAGTTTGCTTCTATTCTAGTTCAGTGCCAGCAACTCAACTATCCTGTTCTGTTGAAGCTAGAGGGTGGTCTGTTGTCGTTGTAATTCGATGGTCTCTCTCCTCAAATCTTTACTGGCTGTGGGCGCAAAAAGATTATGTGGGCCACGTAGAATGAAATTGCAAGGATCACCCTGCTCTAAATGTGGATATTCTTCCTGGATAGTCTTACTAACGCGGAAGGGAACAGCGGAATCCTGATCATTGAACTCGGTTCTAATTTGACTGGCTGCAGCTGCAGTAAAAATAGGTTGGTCATTGCAGCGAGGGCTCTCTCCTTTGCTGATTTCTTCGCTATTTCAGCTTCAAACTTTAGGCGGGACTCTTCATGTTTCAAACGAAACTTCTTCTCCTCGAGAGCTTGACGTTTTTCAAGCATGGCAATTTTGGCTTTCAATTCGGCGACTTTGGCTCTCGCAATTGCAACTGATGAGGCGCGGCTTGACTTGAGAGTTTTGAAAGCTAAGAAGCATTAGAAGCTCTTGATGCCTTTTATAGTTCTGGCACGCCAGCACAGCTTACTAAGTCTCTTTAGGTTTTACAACTGAATCCACTTGAAGCGATTCTGCTAGAAATTTCTTCACAGTCACAGTTATCCAGTCGGCGATTTGCTGGCGGAATAAGCCGAATTTCCTTTCTTCACTTTTAAGTTTAAGCTAGTATTCAGCGATGCCATCTTCTTCCATAATCTGGCTGCTATAATCGTGATGAGCTTCTCGGAGTCTTTGAAAAGCGTTATCTACATGAGAAAGCTTCTCTTTCACTTCTTGAAGGTTGCGATTATAAGATATCAAACCAATAATTTTGTTCGATTTCGCGGTAACTGCGGATGCGTAAACTGATCTCGAATTTTTCTTCGAGCAAATTATTTCCAGCTGAATGGCTTTCAAGTCCAATACACGGTTCGGTTGTTGCACACGAGCACCGACAGCTAAACAACTCCACTTCTTGCAGAAATAAACACAATTCACTTTAATTCCTCAACGGCGTAAATGATGTGAGTGGAAACCAAAATAACAAACAATTACAAAAATGGCACAATATACGATTAAAGAAATAACAAACAACACGACTGAAAGAGGACTATAAAACACTTACAATGTTATGGCCCCAGAAAAGACCAAGAATAATACTGCAATTGCGAAACTGCTAAGGCCGAAAAAAGAAAAGAAAAGGGCGAGCGAAAACGGCGGTACATCACAGAACTGCGCTTAGCGCGAAAAACGAGTAAACAGGTATATTACTGCTATAGGTACATCGATAAATTATGCGAAGTAGCAATAGAGGGGCAATAAGGAGGCAATGAAATGACAGAAAAGGCGCTAATGAAACAATAAGTATAAACTTTCGCTAGTTACCAGGTGAAAAGACTTAAATAATGAACTTTGAACACGCAAAGAATCCAACACGAAAACATTTTGCACTTACAACTTACACTTTGGTTGACCCTGTAAAGCAAATCCCTCATTTTCCACATTGTTATTATACTAAAAGCTGGGCATTTAACGCGCACGGTTTAGGAAATGCACGTCACTAGGTTTAAAAGAGTATCAAGTAAAGTGACTAAATCTCACATATAAGCCTCACTTTTGAGCCGATCTCTCTCAAATTATTTTAAGATCACACCCTTTCTCGTAGATTCTAGGCGGATATAGCCAATCCTGTGTAGAACATTGTGCCCATGAAGAATTCCCACAACTCGTCTATCAGTCATGGTACATCATAAATTGTCCTGGGGTTGTCCTAATTGATTTGAATTCTACAATGGCATGAAAGGACTTCATTAAGAATAAGGCCTTAAGGGGGAGGTAGACCTACGATAACATGAGAGGGATTCCTCTACGAATAAGGCTTTTAGGGGAGAATCAGTCCTCTTGACCAGATTTTTTTCTTGGTGTTTAAAACTGTTTAGTGGTACTCACAATTTTGACATGGCAAGAGGAAATTTCCAAGGAATCGAATTAAGTTCTTTTCCACTACAATTCACACTAATGCTAGTTTGGTGGGAGACGTCACATTTACAAGGGTCTGGGCACTCTAAATGAGGAAAGAAAATGATTGGCGGTTAAAATTCGTCATCAAAGGCTTCAAATTTAAAAGAGTTAAGTAAGTTGTTTTTGGTAACGAAGAATATTTCCTTTGGATCGAAAATAACGGTAAAATCACAGTTACCAAGACTAGACGAACACTTCAGAGATACGATGTAAAAATGACCCATCAAAAAGAACGAGGTTGGTTCGAAAACTGATCATGAATCAAAGATGAAGACTGGATCGAAAACACGAACTTCTGGTAAACTGTATGCAGGCGCCAAAATCGACAAATTATGGCATATTAACTTCTATTGAAATAGAAATAAGTAAGTTTGGTCGTCTAAATGTGAGAATATCCTTTGCTTCTAATCATTTACGCTGTCCCTTTCAGAAGATATCTACCTTGCCAATAATTAGCATTCAATACGGTAAAAAGCATACAAGTTAAATTAAAGGGATATGGAAAAATAACTTTGGAAAGTTTAAATAACATTCAACAACTAAAGTGGTTTAACCGTTTTTTTAGGTGGTTAGAATTTTGAGCAAATAAAAAAGTACGGGTTTAGACAATCAAAATATGCACGGAAAGTACTGATATACTTCAACAAAAACAATGATACCTCACCTTCAATTATGAGGCTGATGTTCCTTCTTAATACCTCTCCATCTCTTCTTACCTCGCAGCTGTAATTCACGTTGTTTTTCGAAGTTATATTAAGCTCAAATGTTATGCTGGTACTATTTTGAACAACGTCACCATCTTTTCTCCATACAATGTATGGAGCCGGCGCACCTTTTACTGGGCACCACAGGTTAGAGGTTCTGTTCAAAAATACATACTGCGGGTTTGGAACTGGGTCCATCGTAGGATTGACTATATTAGATTTCAAAGAAAAAAAGAGAGTAATTGTTGAAAAGACTACGGTGCATGTATTCAGACCATCTAAATCTTAGACACAGCATGGAAGGATAACCCATTTTACATGCACATCAAAAAATATCATTCTAATCCTGACACATTTCGATGTTCAGGCTAAAGCAACATGTGAATTCTATTCGTATCCTTCTCCGCCTTTCTCTGTCTCCGTCTGTCTGTCTGCGTCATTTAAGGATACAGTAAACCCTCCTGTGCCAATACTTTTTAATTTTGGTTTTAAGTTAACGATTAATCGGAAGGAAAATACCTCGTATTTTCCTCTTAGGAGTCGGACAATGTAAGTGAGCGCTTTTTTCGACGTTATTTTCGTTTTCTCACGTCTTTAGTTCTAATATTTTGTTTATCAATGTTCAATAAACCGGATTGAAAGTAAATGTGCTAGCGTGGTAAACGATTTCAACAGCGTTATCTTGATTGACGCGCAACCGCAATCGAGAGTGCAACAGTGGAAAAAATTGCCGAAATGCACAATCACCGGAGAACGTGGAGGTAAGCCGTTATTTAAATATCGGCTAGCGGAGGACGTGAAAAAAAAAATCGAAGCATTTCGAAACGACAAGAAGATCCAGCAGGGGATATCACTACGAACGGACACCGAGTTATCCAAGAGACCCAAGAGACCTTAGCATATGCCATAGAGAACAGACGGAAACATTCAGGGAGTAAAATTACTCTTGCGGGTAATAGATTAAAATAGAATAAAAGCATTTCGAAACGACAAGAAGATCCAGCAGGGGATATCACCACGAACGGACACCGAGTTATCCAAGAGACCCAAGAGACCTTAGCATATGCCATAGAGAACAGACGGAAACATTCAGGGAGTAAAATACTCTTGCGGGTAATATATTCTTTACATAGAATAGAACTGCATTCATGCTCCGGCAACATGCTGCCCAACTAAATGCCGCGACAGAGGACTTTGAACGCATTCAGTCGAAGCTAACTGATCTACATGAGCAAGACAAAAAAAGAGCGTACAAGGAGCAAGTCTTTCCCTCAGAAACGCTTGTCCTTGCGGCTGTTCTGTATGGTGTGAGTTACAGGTTTCTTGCGTTCAGTGTAGATTAATTATTCGTCGTGTTCACTTTGTTTAAGTGCACTTTTGTAGTGTGGTTTGGCTTTGTTAAAGAGTTCTTTTCTTGAGGAAATGTCGGAGATTCGTTAGCCGATGGCTGCTGGTAGGTATTTTATTATTGTAGGCGGATGGTTAGAATTGGTGTCGATGTAGAGAGTTTCGTTGTTGGGCTTTCTGTATGGATAGTGGGTTCCGTCCGTGAGGTTTACGGTGACGTCGAGGAAGTTGCAGCACGTTCAAACAGCACGGAACTATCAAAGCATATCTGGACACTCAAAGACAACAACACAAATTTTACAATTGGAGTATTTTAGCGACCGTCCCGGCCTACAGCAACAAAAGCAAACGGTGCCACTTTTGCCTCACAGAAAAACTATACTTAGTTAGAGCTAAGAAGCCGTCTTTATTAAACAAAAGAACAGAACTCATTTCTAAATGCCGCCACGAGAATAAGTTTTACTTAGCAAATTTGACAAGCCGCCAATAGCTCTATAGAATCTTTATTTCACACGTAGATTAGATCATCACACAAGGGAATTAATTAGCTACTTATCTAATTTGCATATAAGGAGGTATGTTCTTCGTTGAATGAAGTTTTGTCTGACGAGCGCTTAGGCGCGAAACTCAGAGTTACAGAGAATCGATGCGTCCTCTTTTTTAACTTATGTATACTTAGCTCTGCTACCACAGCATTGAGCACTTTATGCCAAGGTAGACTCTACCTCCACATCTATCTATATATATATATATAGCTTGGAGTTCTTATATATATATGTGTGTGTGTATTTTTGTATTACTTAATTGTAACTTCCAGAAACAACTAGATTGTCATTGTAGGTCAAATTGTACTGAGGAATTGTAACTTCGTCACCAAGTTAATGATACGGTAAACCTTCGCGGGTGTTCTTCGCGAAATAAATTTTTAATGCACTCTTTGAAGTATAACAACTATTCGATAAAAATTATTTCGTTTTGATATAAATCGTAAACCAATCTAGTCGTAAACGATCTAATCGTAAACCGAAAGGGCACGACAATTTGAAATAATCACACTTCAAATCTCGCCGCAAAAATGAAATTTTTGCCCAATATCAATCTTGAAGAGTTGGTATTCAAAATCGTGTAAGGATTTTTTTTTCTATTCTTATTGGTTACTTACAATTTATCTGTCAACTTTGCAGATAAATAATTTACCGATATGCATTCCGTCGGAGGCCATTGCGGGAGATTCTCATTAAAAACGTTTGGCGGGTAACTATCTAACAGCAACTCTTGTCAGTAAAATTCTGCTGAACGGTAATTTTGATTCAACTCTTCTTTTTTCTTCAACCTCAAAACCGGATTAACCCCGCTGCGGCAAAAGTTAATGGTTACTGATCGAGAGCGAGCAACGAAGATTGCCCAAGCCAAGAGGCTTTATCCGTTTTGGTGAGATTCTTTCGCGATTCCGCATCGAATTTCAAGGGTTCTTTTTAAGTTTCACTAATGGATTCTTCTCCTTTTCATCTCTGTCCATTCGCATTTTAGTTTAAAACGCAGATAGATATCAAAGATCTCCACGTGTAACCGAGATGTTTACACGACTACGACGTTTTGGCGTAAGAAACTCTCCGGAAGTCGTCAATGTTGACATGTTACAAGTTGTCACGTTCTCGATTGCGGTTGCGTGTCAATCGAGATAGCGCCGTTGAAACCGTGTACCACGCTAGCACAGTTACTCTCAATCTAATTTATTGAACATTGCTTAAAGTCACATGGCACGTGGTGGAAAAACTAAAAATGAAACATCAAGGACCAAATAAACAAAAATACTCGAACCAAAGACGTGAGAAAACGAAAATAACGTCGAAAGAAGTTATTACCTACATTGTTTAACTCCTAAGAAAAAAATACGGGGTATTTTCCTTCTGCTTAATTTTCTTAGTGCGATTTGAAGCCTCCACGTGTTCTTTTTAACGATTACATTTCAAAATTAGTCACACGAATTACGATTATTTAACATTAACTAAAAAAGGTGTTCGAGCGTGACTCGCGTCACACTCCTCGCCTAAGGATTTTGCATCATTGCTCTGACTACGTTTCTTTTAGGGGATTTCAACTGTATAGTCGTTGGAGGAAACCAGGGGCACGAGAGCACTAATCGGCTCTCATGAGGCGCAAAGTTATCTAATTTGTATATAAGGAGGTATGTTCTTCGTTGAGTAAAGTTCTGTCTGACGAACGCTTAGGCGCGAAACTTAGAGTTACAGAGAATCAATGCGTCGTCCTCTTCTTTAACTTATGTATACTTAGCTCATCTACCACAGCATTGAGCACTTTATGCCACTTTATGAGCACTTTGTTCTTTGACTTATGTATGTATGTATGTATGTGTATATATATATATATATATATATATATATATATTATGAGAGGAAAAAACGACGCAACTACATATCCCGACAAGCCTGTTTCGTGAATCGCTTCACTCTTCAGGGGTTTAATTCACGAAACAGGCTTGTCGGGATATGTAGTTGCGTCGTTTTTTCCTCTCATAATATTTATTCTGCTCTACTTCAACGTATTGAGCACTGTTTCACGCGAAAATCGACCTGCAGACTTCCTATATATATATATATATATATATATATATATATATATATATATATTATGAGAGGAAAAAACGACGCAACTACATATCCCGACAAGCCTGTTTCGTGAATCGCTTCACTCTTCAGGGGTTTAATTCACGAAACAGGCTTGTCGGGATATGTAGTTGCGTCGTTTTTTTCTCTCATAATATTTATTCTGCTCTACTTCAACGTATTGAGCACTGTTTCACGCGAAAATCGACCTGCAGACTTCCTATCTATATATATATATATATATATATATATATATATATATATATATAAAAGAGTTATTTTGACTTACGTAAGACAGTGCTCAATACATAGGAGTAGAGCGATGTATATATTGTGGGAGGAAAAAGACAAATAAACTACCAGTTCATCCCTACAGACCTGTTTCGTGGTTGCCCACTCATCAGGGGATTTCTCCTGACGAGTGGGCAACCACGAAACAGGTCTGTAGGGATGAACTGGTCGTTTATTTGTCTTTTTCCTTCCACAGTGTATATATATTTATGCAGTTAGATATAGCTCTTTGGCATACAAAGCTTTGCTTTCATCTCCAAATTTAGCACTCTACTAGGATGAGTCATTGCTGCTAGCATTATTTCTTTTCTTCCGTGACTCTCTTTAGTGCTGCACTTTGAAAAAATATATTCCTTCTGAATTGATAAGCGTCAATCTCTGTTCAATTCATTGGTCTTTGAAAACCAGCAGCACAGAACTTAACTAACTTTTCTGTAACTTATTTTCAGTTGCAGATGATCTACGAAATTTACAGTTTTATGGTGACTTCTCATCCTTCGTTAACTGTTGTATTCTGCAAATGTCATGTTGTTTTATAGCAATTACAACCAGAAAAATTAAAAATGTTAAAAAGCAAGGAATTGGTTTAATTTATTGACTGTGTTTTTTTTCTGTGAAGGCCGAAACAGTACTGTCTGCAGTTAGTTACATATATATATATATATATATACATGTATGTATGTATGTAAAAAATTAAAAAAAGTGCGAGGATGGACAACTTTTGACGTAAAAAAAATAGAAAATGTAATAAAAACGTTTCGGTCAGAGACCTTCTTCAGTTATTTACAACTTTTGAATAAAAAAGAGCTTTAAATAAGATCGAGGTGCTGGTGATTACGTAATTACAGGTGACAACCAATGATTAAGATACAAGATCACGTGAAAGAGCAGAAAGTGGTGCTGAAAACGTAATGCTTCAGTTATTTAGTTATTTTAGGTAAATAACTGAAGAAGGTCTCTGACCGAAACGTTTTTATTAAATTTTTTATCTTTTTTACGCCAAAAGTTGTCCATCCTCGCATTTTTTTAACTCTCTCTCTCTCTCTCTCTCTCTCTCTCTCTCTCTCTCTCTCTCTATATATATATATATATATATATATATATATATATATATATTTATATTTATATAAATACCTTTTCTTTTCACCAAAAAGTGTCTCTGATGAGAATAGAAAAGGTGTATATACATTTAGAAATTTGAAATGTTTTTGAAGACTCATATGTGTACATATTCGTTTCAAAAAATGGTTGCTAATTGCAATGAGGTTGATTGTTTACGTGTAGCCATTTGTAGCACGTTGGTTTGCTGTCAGTTAAAGAAACACTTATCATCAGTACTTGTTTCTAATGGTTATCCTTCTTCGTTTGTAGTGAAACTCGCAAAGACACCGAGAGTAACAGCCAACAAAGAACCCGCGCTGGGATTTAAATCTACTGCTGTTCTCCCCTACATAAAGGGTGTATCAAAGGTTCTTCGCGGCTTCCTACAACATCAAGGCATTCGGACCATTCTCAAGTCTTACATAACGCTAAGGTCTCACCTAGTGCAACCTAAACACGCGCTAGAACCAACAAAACAAAACGGTGTCGTTTACAAGATCCCATGCGAATGCAGCAAAGTGTATATGGGTGAAACAGGGAGATCAATGCGAAAAAGGATAAAAGAACATGACAGAAACATACGGTTTGTTTGCACTCAAACGTGTGCGGCTTCGGAGCATGCGTACGAAACGGGGCATATTCCTATTTGGAGCGACGCTAAGTTTATTACACATAGGGTCAAAGAGGCTATTCATAGACTTCATCCTAACAACATCAATAAGGATAGTGGAGTCGAACGCTCGAAAAATCAGCCTTTAAACCTTTTACGATGCCCAATTTACGTTTTCAGCTCAGTTGATAGTACTAAATTACCTTGTCATACTCTCCCACCCACGCAGCACCGCAGTTTTATTTAGAAACTTACCCCCTTCAAACAACACAGTAGCCAATCAATACGGACCCATGAGGAAAACACCGTCTAACAACCGGAGTAATAATAGGATCGAAATGCACCAATAGCAGCGAACCAACGTGCTACAAATAGCGACACGTAAACAATCGACCTCATCGCCCGATGAAGACTAGCAGTATTGCAGTCGAAACGTCGCGATCAACATCCATAGTGACACCGTCGTGAGACAAACGAATAAAGTTCATCTCTTATCTTACATCACGATGAACAATAATCAAATATTTTATTCATTACATATATATATATATATATATAGAAAGGAACTCCATGCCTGTTTCATTGTTGGCTCTGCCAGTATAGAATGCAGCAAAATTAAAGTAATATTTCCCGCTAAACTTCAACCACATGTATCGTCCACTGGATCGCACTACTCCAATTCCGTAATCTCCACAGAATTCACCAAGAAAATTGGCCGACTGATTACTGCCATCACGAATTTCAAGATTTGAACCCCATAGGCATGGCAGTGGAAACCTGCTGTGCATAGTGAAGTTTAGTTCCACGTAATATCCCTGTGGAACTGAGAGAATTTGTTCTTTGTCAAACTCCTGGACTCGTTCCCATCCTTGTGCTTGCTTATCATAATTCAAAAAGCCTGCAATAAATGCAACAAGTCAGTTAGTCTGCTTACAACATAAAAAAAATAGATGGTTATCATAAAGAAGTTATAAATGGTACATAAAGACCAAGAAAAAAAGACAGCGGCTTGCATAAAAACTGAGCTCTGTCTTGCAAGCACAATTACTCCATTTATTGGATTTAAGACCACTAGACAAATCGTATACAAAAATACACTTTGCTTAACTTTGTACTCCGCACAGGAGAAAGTGAAGCAGTGCCCACAAATTGACCTCTGCTACAGCTGGGACAAAACGAATGACGATTTCAAAACTTCAAGATAAATTGAATTTTAAAAAATCCAATTATTGCTCCGCAGAAGTTATCCTAAAATGAGCTATCTCGTTAACAGAAAAAAAATAAACAAAAACTAAATGACAAAATTAAGCACAGACGGTCCGTAAAGTGACTAGCTCAATAACACAACAAAACGTTTTGGTCAGAGCTGGGGCTCTCTAAGCTTGGGGTATAGCCATTGCACCAATGGGTCTCCGATTCCAAACAGAAAACTTGTCGTCAATTTAGAATTAAGACCGTAAATCTAGTTTCCTTGTGAAAAAAGTTTATCGAGGATAGGGAAAAGTTAATTTGGTACTGGTTTTCATGCATATTTCAGTGGAATTATTTCATTGAATTTTAATTTGAATTAATTTTATTGAACTTGAAAGAGATTAAAATCTCACAAAAATAAATGCACCAGCAAAATAGGCAGCAGATCCTTATTTGAACTTCAGATGGGACACTTTTGAAGTCTTGGACATCTTCTCATTTCACATGCCTAGTTAAGTTGCATGATACACTTATCTTCAAAATATTCATCTTTTAGCAGATGCCATCTTGGTTCATCCTCTAACTCTTCAATGCCCTCCTTCGACGGATATCCCACTCATTACCTCCATTTCCTTCCTTACTGCCCATTCCACCCATGGGGCCTCTTCTCTTTCTCCATTAGAGAAAAAGAACTAAATAGCTTCAAATTTTTAGATAATAGTGGAAAACAGTTGAGGTGCTTACAGAAAACAAGAATGAAACTCCACTTGGCCACTGAAGATACCATCACAATGTTGTGTGCTAAGGAAGTAAAGATAATATCCTTAATTTTTCCTTCTGATTTTTAATTTACATGTCTATCCTTTCAGTAGACATCGTCGTTAACGTAAATTTGAAATTTATTTTAGTTACAAGTTGTATGTACACTTGTTTAGGACTCATTTAAGAGTTCTATCCATGGCCAAGTACAACTTTAAAAAGTGTTAGTTAATTTACTTCCATCAGTCCCAAAGCATTCGGTATTCGTCGAAGCCGATGATTTGGCCTTTGGTTCTCTTTTCTTTATGAAAAAATATCACAATTATTTGCTCTCAATCAATCTGTCCGTTTCATTGTTAATTTAAGAGGCGCTGTCGTCGATTGACTCAGCACATGACGTTTTTCTTTATTCTCACCAGAAGCTAGTTTAAATGTTCTAATACTGGAAGCAGAAGCGATATGTTGACTTATCTCAGAACCACCTCAACATTCATTGTAAGCTTACATCAAGCCAACAGGGATTTGTTAATATTATTCAGGTAAACTCAATAACATGCAACAACTGCTTTTACTTAAATAGAAAATGATGTTTAAGTATGCTTTTATCCTGGACTAACTGATTTAAATTTGTTTTCTATAAACCATTTCTGCACCTGAGTTTTGGAAATCATTGCCAGTTTGAGAACCAACTCTAAGAAAAATGTATTAAAAAAAATTCCGAATCCCTTGTACGGTCCATTACGTAGTTTGGGACAAACACTGAAAACAGCAAGATACTTTACGATACGGTTTACTCTGGATGGTCCATAGATAATGAATCTTGTTTTCTCGATACCTGTTTCCTTGAAAAATTGTTGATATGTTGAGAAAGTTAACTCTTCTGATGCTGAAAAAAGAATACCAGTAACCTTAAAATACAAGTATAATTTAGAGTCCAGTCTTTCCTGCGTCTTTTATCTTTGAAAAAGTCATTGTTTCTTTTTTTTTATTTTTATCAAAGCCAGGTGACAATAGCTAGTTCCTCTTTCTTTTCTCATCACGATTCTTGTATTTTTCATCTATAACCTCAAATATATGTACGAAACCTTTGTCGAGCATAATCATTCTTCTTTTCCTTCCTTCGCCAAAATATCTCGGAAAATGATTAGAGGCCACTCAAAGTATCTCGATAAGTTTGTATTGTCAGGTTTAAATTACACAGTCCATCAGCACGCACTCAAAGTGGATCAGTCTCTCAATTCTTGCTAAGCGACCACCTAACAACGTATCGAAATAAGAAATAGGAATTGTAATGTGATCACTGAACTTAGTTAGAATTCAGTTACAAGATGAATCGTTGTTAATTCATGGCGACCGATAACAATATTCCATACTTTATTTGGTGCTTTTCATTCTCTTAACAAGAAATATAAAGGTGATTTTTTAATTCCTTTTAAAAGCCGAGCAAAACCCCGTTGTGCAAAGTAAATATTATGTTCATGCATTTTTAATGTCAAGAAGAATGAATTGTATGAATTTTCCTTCCTACAAAAACTATGCTTCTCTTTTCTGTTACGGTGTTTTCCAACCTCTTCAATAAGGATATTCATGATACATCTAGAGGCTTGGAGGACACAAATTGAAATACTCGCGCTGTGAATAGTTATTCTTTAATCCGTCACTTAGCTAATAATTTTACAAGCTGCCTGCTTCTTGTTTTGATATCTGATGTCATTTGACTTTTTCATTTGATCACGTTGATCGTTTTCCAAAATTCTCAACACCATTCTTCTTGAAAATATAACAATGTTGATGGAAGAAAATGAGATTTCGATGAATTAAATGAAGTTTTATCATGAATTGATTCAAGTTTGACTCATTTCGTTGTGTATCGGATGTGGCAGGGCGTAAAATACACAGCTAGAGTATAACTTAGAGTTACTATGATTAAAAACTGAAAGGAATCAAGTTGATTTTGCAATAGAGAAATACTTTAGACATATCAGAAACTATAATGTGGTAAAGCACGTAGCATGTTCATCAACAGATCGAGATCTGTACTGACGGTGTATATGTAGTTATCTCGCAATAAAAAAAGGAATACTCGCCGCCTTTACATAAAAAGAGCTCTTAATAGAATAACTAGGTTCTTCATTGTTTTAAAATTCATCTGGGATTCGAAAACCGTCACTATTCGTTCTTTTTGGCAAGAGAACGGCCATTGCTCTTCAGGCTACAGATGTTTTGATCTTTACACATATGTGCTAGTTATCTTTCGTATAGTTTATGGTGCGAACGTCGCGAGAAAAAATTTAATAGCTTTTTTTAATTTTTATATGTAGAAGAGCAATAGAAATGTTAGGTTTGCAATTTTGTGGTCTAACCGGTCTTGTCATTCTCACAGCCAATCTGCTTAAGCATCTACATATATTGAACATAGAAGGAGTAATTGCGCTTTTATCACTTTACTGCAATAATTGTTACATGGTACATCCTCGAAGAACTCACAGGAAAAATATTTGTATGCATTGTGCACTTTCTATATCACGTAAAAAGATAGTTAATTCAGCATATATTTCTTCTTCCTCTGTTTTGTTCAATTTCTTATCAGGACATAGATTTTTGAACAAGGCTTTTGCAAAGATTCGACAAAATCGAAGAGAAGTAAACTTTTCTCTTTTTTTTTCTTTTTCTTAAGATTACGTCCGTTACTCTGAATATAACTGTTTATCGTTTACAAACTGACTGCTTCGTGTCTTTTTCCTCATGATCAGATGTCACTTTGACTTTCAAATTTACGTTTGAACAACTTACACGGAATATGTTTCCCTTTCGGTAAAATTCGCATTTCTATTGTAAAATACCATTACAAACATACACTCTTGTTTATTATTCCGAGGGTAATCCTACTGTTTGGGTTTGTCGAAGAATTTGGACTCTTTTCTATGTCGATCACATTCCTAAATTCTCAGCAGCATTCTTCTTGAAAGTTTATCGTTATTGGTGTGGAGAAATTTGATTCTGAGAAATTATATAAAGTGTTATATAAAACATATTTATGTTTCACTTTTTTGGTGTCCCTTGTTTCTTAGAAAACGTGGAAAATGCACGTAACGATAACATAAAAAATCACAGAAACAGAAAAAACTAAAATGATCAAATTACAGATCTATAAGTGTACTACAATAACTACAATAGTTTATAATGAATATTGTGGTAACAAACACAAAAAAACAAAAATAATTTCATCGAAAGGATCGCCATCTGTCGACATCTAGGAAGCTAATTTCCGATCAAAAAAATTTACCCACTACTTTCAAATTTAACTTTTGTATCGTATAGTGAGCGAGAGAGATGAATTAAACTATTATGAGATAACAACAGAAAGAAACGAAGCAGTTATGTTTGGTATCTAAATGTTGATTGTCCCTTTGCTCTGTAAGAATCTGATCGCATTTATCCGCATAAGCAGAAGAGAATTAATTCACACAGAGGTAAAGGATTTTACAGCTGCTTTAGCTGTTGTTTTTAATAAAATGAGAGCTATGAACAGACAAAAATTTCCATCACGTAATTTTTTCGAGTCCATGTCCACCTTAAAAGAGAAAATGAAATAAGGTCTATTTCTTTTTTTTTTTCTGAGCAGTTTTAATAACTAGTTATATGTAATGTTGCAATGAATTATCAAAGTGCTCTGTGAGAAAACTCGTGAATTGACACATGATTTTTTGGATTATGTTTAATGTTATCTGGTTTAGGGAATTTTAGTGGTTGATTGTCATATCTAGAGTACGAGCAGTAGTTCAGTGTTCGCTAATGTAGCAAAGAAACAAAGTAACGTTGGGACAAGCGGGCATTACAATTGAAATGATCATGCTATTGCATTTGACAAGGGTGGATGATGTCGTGTTTTAAACATATATCATTTCTGTTTCTAGTTCAAAAGAAAAGGTTGGAAGTAAATGTGAGTGAAAAGTGAAATTTACTGTCTATCATCGTAAATATTAGAAAATCAAGGCAATACTGTCTTAATTAAAACATTAACGATTCCATCTTTATCAAATGAGACAAACGGGAACGAGTTTTGAGTGATATATTTAAGCCAAGACTGCCACCGTCATTTTGGATCTCCGCCTGGGTAGATTTTAGTCACGTGCTAGGCAACGTATAATCAATAACAAGATAGAATTTCATTTCAGGCCTATTTATTAATTTTGTGGTGTATAACTTTCGCATTTTAGTACGTAATATGTATTTTGAATCTTCAAATTGTCTTGAAACTTAAAAGAAAATTGTTCTTTAAAAATTCAATGAAAATCGGTAGCTAAAATTGTTTGTTTAGGTGTTATTTGATTTTCGTGTTAACTTGTAATTTCGTTAGTCGCCGGCATCTTCTTTTGCTTCACACAGGAAAAACACACGATACGAAACGTAATGATCGAGTTTGCCCTCAATCTCACGCCGTAACAGAAAAAGCTTTTGAACATCTGTACACCCCGAGCGCTTCGCAGTAAGTGATATTTTCAATTAATCTTCGGATTGTTTTCAAGTTCAAGGATCGTAAATTACAATTTTATGAAAAACGAAGGTTATTCTGTTATTTCAGTGTGAATCCTTGCATGTCTGCCAGTCGCTAGCGCCGCTTGTTGAAACTAAAACGAAAAAAAAAAACTGTTTTAAGATTATCATTGACTTCTTTGTCACCCCACCACTATTCTTAGCAACAAAGGTCGCCATTTCGTTTGTTTATTGTTCGCCAAAAACTATCAAATACACTCAAAAGCCTAAAATCGAAAAAAAGTTTACAGGAGTCGATCAATCGAGCGAGCGAGCGAGCGAGCGTGCGAGTGCTATTCCCCACATCGCATCTACAATTCGCTCTTGCGCATGCGCGCAATTCAAGAGTTTAAAAAAACATTTGTTTCTTTTCAATCCTAAAGTGGGAACTGACTAAATTATGACACGACTAACTTGACTATTCATCGGCAACCAACGTTTTTATTATTTCATAACAGTATTTGACTTTCAAATCCAAATTATGTCAAATCTTTACCCTAAATATTTTTCCGTTTACATGAACACCGACCTACTTTTGTAAGCCGGGAATTTCAAAACGACGGATCTCATCTCAAATGGACTTTTTTCTTTTATCAACCCCTCGAAAACGAAAACGTTATTTCGCGATGTAATGTGCCTAAATTGAAAATGACCAGTCAGTAGAAAGATATATATGTTATTTGCCAGTTGGGAGTAAGTTTTTCCACCATCCAGACCGACCCTTAGCCGGTAAAAAACACCTTTTTTTAAATTTAACGAAATTCTATCTGAAAGAACCTGAATGATTTAGGGCAGTAAATACGGAAAGATCTTTCATAAACTGAACAATTTTAGAGCGAGTAAGTGGTAGTTAAAATAGAGATGATGCAAATTAAAGGGAGATGCTTCACTGAAACATCATTTGCGAAATGATAAAATGGATTTAAGAGGCTTCCAAACAAACTTTGAAACATTATTTTTACAAGTATCTATCACAATCTGACACCTGTCAATTAGAGTGCGCGTACGAAAAGAAAGAGCGCATGTACACTTTTGAAAAACAACGCAACTAGTTTGGCAAGGACTGTTACGAAAATGTTTGTATAGGTAATCACATGACTTCGAGTGCAATTTGGAATAAATAAGCACGGGTAAATTTGTGGTCTTTGAAAAAATTAACAAGTGCTTGTTTATTCCAAATTGCACGAAAAAAATTATGTGATTAAGTGTTAATAATATAGATGGAAAAATACGAGATTGCTTATCATAATTAAGCATAAGCAAAGCGCGCGCATCAAGTGCAAAAATAATTTATTAAAACCGTGCGTTCGGTCAGAACAACCGCGTACGATCAAAACAATAATATGCAATGATATCTTGACATCTTTAAGGTACAAAAAATACCGGCTAAACAGTTCAAGGAATTGTTCAGTCTGTGTCCGAATCACTTTCGATGAAATGGAATCGTCATTTCCGAGGTTTAACCATGTTTGTTTTTAATTTCGGCGTTGGATCGCTCGAGCAAAGTGTTAAGCTGGGTCGGCTCGTAATTTTCGATTTCCTCGGCAATTCCCTTTTCTAAACACCACTTTTTCCAAACTGAAAACTAAAAAGCAGAGCTTTTTACAGTTTTTAAGCTGTTTTTCAGCTGCGGTGGCGAAAGAAAGCCTACTTAAAACGCCGGCCATTGTTTCTCTCGCAAATTTTCAAATTTTCAAATTTTGTTGCAACATCCAAGGCTCGCATTTGATTGGCTATCTGAGAGTTTCTTTGATTATTGACCAGCAGAATGTCTGATTTGTTTCTTTCTTTGCACTGAATTAACCCTCTTCTGCACTGAATTACCTGAAAACTGCATTTATCTTAACCAATCAGAACTGAGAAATTTTTTCACGTATATTATTATCTTCAAAAACAGTCAATTGTCTTACGAAAAGTATTATTCACTGTCATCGACGATTAATTCATGTACGAAGATTCACCTCTGTTCATTAAGGAAACAGCGAGGAAAGAAATTGTAAATAAATTCCAAATTTTTTCTTTTGAATTTGTGAGTTTGCTCGTTTGTTTGCTGCAATGGTGTGTGTAAATCAGGTTTTTCCTCCATAAAAACTAAATTCGAATGATACACTCCAACGAGATACAAGGGAATTTAATGCGTCCTTTTCTCATTGTGTTCCTTCAGTTTCTGTTGTGCAATTGTCCAAATTGAACGCAATTGGAAAGACTCACAGAGAGCGTATACAGTAAAAACCCGCGTATAAGAACCTAGTGATTTAAGAACCTACAGGCTGAAATTAGAAAAATAGGTTCTTATGTAAAAAACACGTTAGATTTGATGTTCAAATTCTGGATTTTAATTGTGAAAATTTTTGTAGTGTACTGCTTTTTAGTTTTACCAATAAAATATTATTCATTCCATAAAACTTTGCTGTAGTTACAAAGACAGTCACAAATACTGTACAATACATTTAAAAATCAAAACAGTTTTTTTTTTCTACAGAATATAAAAAATACAGGACTTTTCTCTTGGACCTTGAATCTGTAAGTAGTCTGTAATCTATCTATGGTCAGCAAAAAGCAAAACGAAAGAGTAATAAAGACATAGTGAAATCTTAGACTAAGAATACAAAAGTAGGAAAACAAAATAAAACGAAAAAATAATTGAAAGAGATTTATGAATGGGATTTTTTTTTTGCATTGTTTTAACGTGTGGAGTATCTAGGGAAGCCATCTGTGAAATAAGTTAAATGCTTGTATTCACGTAGTAAGAAACCAATTTTTTTATTAAACCAAATTTTGAAATAAGAAATAGCAATTGAAATGTGATCACTTAGCTTAGTTAGAATTCAGTTCCTAATTCATGGCGACCGATAGCAATATTCCATAATTTATTTGGTGCTTTTCATCCTCTTAACAAGAAATATAAAGGTGATATCTTATTCCTTTCGAAACGCCGAACAAAATCCGCACTGTTGCGCAAAGTAAAATGTTACGTTCGCGCATTTTTAATATAGTGTAGAAAGAAGGGACAAAATTGCATGAATTTTCCTTGCTACAAAGAAACTGCTTCTCTTTTCTGTTGCGGTGTTTTCCAACCTCTTCAGATAGAATATTGATGATACATCTAAAGTTACGGAGGACACAAATTGAAATCCTCGAATTGTGAATAATTATACTTTTACCGGTCCCTCAGCTCAGTGATAATTTCACAAGCTGCCTGCTTCTTGTTTTGTTCTCTGATGTCATTTGACTTTTTCATTTGGTGAAGCTGATTGTTTTCAAAATTCTCAACATCATTCTTCTAGTGAATATAACGATGTCGGTGGAGAGAAATAAGATTTCGATGAATTAAATGAAGTTTTATCATGAATTGATTCAAGTTTGACTCATTTTGTTGTGTATCGGATTTGGCAGGGCGTACAATGCATAGCTACAGCATAATTCACAGATACTATGGCTAAAAACTGAAAGGAATCAAGTTGATTTTGCAATAGAGAAATACTTTAGACATATCAGAAACTGTATTGTGGTAAAGCACGTAGTATGTTCATCAACAGATCGACATCTGTACTGACTGTGTACATGTAGTTATCTTGCAATAAAACCGAAAGGCTCGCCGCCTTTACATAAAAAGAGCTCGTAATAGAATAACTAGGTTCTTCATTGTTTTAAAATTCATCTGGGATTCGAAAACCGTCACTGTTCGTTTTTTTTGGCAAGAGAACGGCCGTTGCTCTTTAAACGACAGATGTGTCGATCTTTGTATCAATATACTAGTTATCTTTTGTAAAATTTATGGTGCGAACGTCGCGAGAAACTATTTAGGAACGTTTTTTAATCTTTATATGTGGAAAAGCAGAAGAAATGCTAGGTTTGCAGTTTTGTGGTTTAAACGGTCTCGTTATTCTCACAGCCAATCTGCTTAAACATCTACATGTATTGAAGATGGAAGGAGAAATTGCGCTTTTATCACTCGACTGCAATAAATGTTACACGGCACATCATCCAGAAAAAGAGATTTGTACGCATTGTTCGCTTTCTATATCACGTAAAAAGAATAATTAATTCAGCATATATTTTCTTCTTCCTCTGATGTTTTTCGATTTCCTATAAGGACATAAATTTTTGCACAAGGCATTTGCGACGACTCGACAAAATCGGAGAGCAGTGAACTTTTTTTTTAAGATTATGTCCGTTATTCTGTGAATACAATTGTTCATCGTTTAAAAAATTACTGCTTCGTGTCTTTTTCCTCAGATGCCATTTAATTTTCAAATTTACATTAATTTGATCAACTTACATGGAATATGTATCCCTTCCGGTAAAATTCGCATCTCTATTATAGAATACCATTAGAAAACATACACTCTATTTTATTATTCCAAACGTAATACTTTTATTTGTGTTTGTCTAAAAATTTGGACTCTTCCTTATGTCGATCAATTTCCCAAATTCTCAACATCATTCTCGTTGAAAATGAACCGATATTGGTAAGTAGAAATTTAATTCTGAGAGATTACATGAAGTGTTATGTAAAAAAATAGATATTTTCACTCTTTTCGTGTCCTTTGTTTCTCAGAAAACGCGGAAAATGCAAGTAACGATGACATAAAAAACACAAAAACAGAGGAAAAAAACTGAAATTATCGAATTACATAACTATAAGCCCGAGAGCTACAATAGTTTAGAATGAATATTGTGGTAAAAAACATAACAAAAATAATTTTAACGAAAGAATTGCCATCTGTCGACATCTAAGAAGCTAATTTCCTATAAAAAAAAATGCTCACCACTTTCAATCTAACTTTTGTACCGTATAATGAGCGAGAGAGATGAATTAAACTATTATGAGATAACAACAGAAAGAAACGAAGCTTTTTCGTTTAGTACCTGAATGTTGATGTTTCCCTTTACTCCGTAAGAATCTGATCGCATTTATCCGCATAAGCAGAAGATAATTAATTCACACAGAGGTAAAGGATTTTACAGCTGTTTTAACTGTTGTTTTCAATGAATTGAGAGTTATAGGTAGACAAAAATTTCCATCACGTAATTTTTTTCAAGTCAGTGGAAAGATAAGTATGTTATTTACCGACTGGTAGGTCCATATGAGATAAATTTCCACTAGAGGACAGTATTTTCAAGTCCAAGCTCGGAGTTTTTCATCGTACGGATCTTCTCTCAGCTGGTTAATAGCTGACCATTACTTTCTCTTTTTTTTCCAGTTCGTGAACGGGAGGTATTTTACAATTTTGTGATCTGACTGGTTCTAAGAGCGGGCGATATTCCCCCTTCTCCCCTCCCCATCCCACACGCACGCACCCATGCACCCACCCTGACAATAGATAATGATCGGTCCCTTGTGATTTACCTATCATAATTCTAATGATCCATTCCTGATCTATTTTAAATACACAGCATGCAATTTGCTGAGACGGAGGAAGCCCCATATTACCCAACACTCAGTCAACTGATACAAGTAAGCAAACATTTGTTCAAAGCTGTCTAATATCCAACATTATCTTACGCTGGTCTGCGTCAAAATGCGGGGAAAAAACAAGTTATTCAGCGTCATATCTTGAGAATCTACACAGGATTTATCGTAAAATGCGTCAAACGCCTGGTCGAGGAAATTGAACAGATTTGCGCCACTACAAAGTCATAATTGTGTGGAGTTAATTAAAGGAAAGATATTGCTCAATGATAAATGTAATAGCATCGGTATTGAGAAACTGCGCTAGAGTTCGTGGTTAAAGAACCTAGAACTGAACGGAAGATTCAGTTGATGAGATATTCTGAGATCCGTGAAGAGGACACTTCAAGTCTATCAGAGATTTGAGACATATACCGCATAAATCGCCATCAACATATTATGGTAAGTTCGCTTTTTTTCTTTTGGAATTTTAAAGAGTGCTATATAACTGCAAGAGTTTCTTTTTTTGTGATTTTTTTTTGTGATATTCAACGTTCGGTTTGAATTATCCAAATTAGAAATGACCTGTAGAGTGAAGCTGGGAATTATAATGCCTTCGCGTGTAACAGTACAAAATTCTGCACTCGGCCGATTCTCGACTAACCGTCAGCATTGTTTTACTTTACATACCTCGTAAGTTCTGGCTCTAACTAGTTGTTGACGGACCGGAACTGTTTGCAAGCTCATGATAATCTATCAATCCACAGAAAAATTATTTTAGAGTAGTTTCTATTGATCGAACAAATATTCTAATTTTGCGTGTAAATACGTTGCTAAGAGGCAAACCCAGTTTACAATAGTTTTTAAACATTTTCTGGGAATGTGCGGTAAAGAAAAGATATTAGCTTGTTGAGACTTTTAAAGTTCAGCACGTCTCACGACGACCTTACGAACAGGGAAATTACCGCTGTCAATCGTTGGCTTCCAAAACCGTCTCGGCATTCGCGCGAAATCGACCTCGCCACATTCCACGGAGAGGAGCCCACTTTAAAACTAATGGCTAAGTATGAACAATTCTCAACGGTTTGCCATTTGACCAGTTGTAAAAATGCGAGACGTGTGATTGAGGACAACGGTATAGATCCAGAAATCAGAACATTCGACTCGCCTCTTGCGAAAGAGTCCGTAAAAGTCAGAAGTGTTGGATTTGAGGCAAATACAGACACCAATCTCCGAGAGCTGAAGAAAATCCTGAAGGAAAAAAAAAGGCTGCGGGTCAAGTGGCTGCTTAATCTTCATGGTGATTCAGGTAGGTATAGAACAGTGTTTGTTTTTCTCTACACGTTCGCGCACAGACGGCCCAAGCTCCAGCTGTGAGATGATCATCTTGCGAAATAAAAGTCATAGCGGAATTATTAGAGTTTGTATGGGAATATTTACGACCGCTCTTAAAAAAAAAATACAGTCAAATTCTCACACACCGTCACCTAGCACCCGTAGTTCTAAAACAATTTATTGATGCCAAGTGACCGGTGGTCTTCGGCGAGGCACAGTTTGCAAAGGAGGCATGGTCAACAAGCTGGTTTTCAACCGTCATGTGTACGCGGGACGTCTAAATAGCGTCGGAAAGATTGAGTTTGTAGTGAATTGAAATGAAACTACAGTATATTTGCTTGAATTCTGAGTTGGATTTGTGGCCGCTCGGTCGTTTTTGAGCATGGAGTTTTCGCTTCTCGGATCGAGCGTTCGAAAATGGAGTGTGCAGCCTTGGGCTCTTCTTATGTTTTCTTATGTACGTAGAAAACCTAGAAATGGGTAACTCGCTGAAATGGGTTCTTTTCAACATAGTAAGCGGTCAGATAACAAGCGATGCACTGTGGAAGTAAGGTGAGGTATTTTTATTGAGAATTTGACTGAATTTTTTTTCGCCATGACTCTTATTTCGCAAGATGATCATCTCACAGCTGGAGCTTGGGCCACCTGTGGTTCGCGGAGCCTTACTCAACAAGTTCGATAAATTTAGCCAGCTCCTGGAAAACACTCGAGGACTTTCCAGGGGGCAGCCTGTGGACTGCTTTCTTTTCAGGGCTTCCATAGCGACACCGAAAGACAAATGGAACAGAAAATGGTAAACGAACAAAGCGAGCCCAGCTTGAATTAGAAATAGCCACCGTTTGTTGCCCGTCTGTACTTATAGGTAAAGGAATAAGAAAAGAAAAAAACAAAGGAAAGTTGTAGTATGTTCAGCCTGTGTAACTAGCAGGATTTTTTTTGTTGTTGTTTTTGTTTTTTTGCTTTTGTTTTTTTCTTTTTCGCTCTTTTAAAAAACGATGAAAGTCGAAGGCGCGAGCGGGATAAACACCTTTCCCTCCTGCTTTTTCCATCCCAAACCTCTCGCGGCTTTCCTGCTAGTTTTCACGTCGCCGCCGCTAGACGCTTCAAAGCGTGCACAAAACCACCAGCTACGTCAGCTTAGCCGTGTGAAGTTCATGAAGAATGTGAGAGTCACTTGAACATTTTATGCCTGAGACTTCGCTCGGAAAGCGATATAATGCATATCCTGAAGAATAGGGGTCGGGGAGCCCGTGCTCCTTCTCCCGCCCGTTCTTTTTTAGTTACCTTATTGGTGCTTACTGTCGCGGGTACTTGATGTCACGATTTTGGCGTGACGGTATTTTGCAGGGTTTTATTTTGTGATTTCAATAGGCAATTATCTGAAGAGGCATCAAATTTCTGAATTTAAGCGTTCTCAATTTGATTTAATTTTTTCAAAATGTACTAACTTTTAACAACTGTACGAAAGATATTCCATAAAATTTGTACGAATCTAATGATTCAGATGAAGATGGTAGCTAGATTCTCTACTTCATATGCAAAATCTTTGCAAATGAAGTGCAAATAAAAAGAAATTGGCTCAGAGATCACGTGAAAGTGACAAAAAAAAGCATTTCTCGAACAGTTTTCCAAAACGCGCCGAAGCGCGTGTTAAAAATTTTCAGGGAAAGGACCAAGAGAATTTCAAGAGAATTTCAACTTAAATATCAGTTGATATTCTCTTGCTCTGGACACTTCCAAGATGATACATCACAATCATTGCTGTCTTCTGGCCCCGTCACTTCAAAATTCGTTCCCAAAGGTCTGTAATGTGCCATAATGGCTTCTCTGTAACTCAAAATTCTTTCCTTCCAAGGTGCTATACTAACGTATGCATTAATTTTTATCACCACGAACAGGGATCGTAAACAAGAAGCCTTCACGCTACCGCATGGCTGACGATGACGTCAACAGGTGGCATCACTACATCCTGGACATTACAGACTATGCCAAGACTTCGTTGTGTCGCATCCTGGTCACACCTCGCGTATATTCAAACTTGATTCCCTATGATCCTACAAAACTGGGTGGTCCATGGTACTGGGACCTGGTGAATGACGAGCATTACTGCTTGCAAAGAGTGTTAGGTTACGATGGCGAGGAGCGCCCTTTTGTGACTGAGTTTTGGCGGGAATCTGACTTCATTGGTTTGTCTGTCCCAGGCCCCGACTGGAGCGTGATACATGACGTCGGTAAGGGTTTTATAAAGTTTTAATAAAACACTTTTCGTGTAACTAATTTGAGGGAAAATGCCGGGGAGGTATGTTTTCCCGCCAATTTTAGCTATTTGGGTAAATAAGTGCATTATTGTTACAAGAAGTAGATTGGCTGTCACGTCTACAATCCACCTGTCGTGATTCCGCTGCCGGCTGTTCTTTTTTTCTGCCTCAATGATGAAAATGAAGAGTTTTAGGGTCGTATCTCTTGATTAGGAAGCAACAGATATTCGATATCCGCCTAGTATAGATTTGGCAAGCACTAATTACCAGGTTCACAAACGAGGTTCACAAACGAGGTCTGAATTTCCGCCCAGGTTGTCTCCCGTAGGCCAGGGCAGAGAAATAAATCATCAGCTGTGTTAGATTCGCATTAAACGCTATTCGGTTGACAGTCGTAAAACCAAAAGGGAACAAGTTTCGACGGAAAGAAGAGATATCACAAGGAGCTAGTCAGATATCAAAGTAAAAAAAGCAGCAATCTCTTCATAGGCGAGAAAAATTGAGAGATTAGTATGCGATTGTTTTCAGTTTTGCGCCTGATTGGTTAAGAGAATGGACCAATCAGAAAGCAAAGAAATGCAAAACCAACGCAATCCCGGATCTCTTTCGACACTCCATAAAAATTGCTGTAAAAGTTAAACACATTTTTAACATTTCAGAGTTCATCCGCTCCGCGACGTCTTGTGCCAGTAAAGGAGAAATCGAAGACGCTGAGCTACTTGTCTTGTCCTGGGTTCAGAGCCAATCAGAAAAATTCATCAGAAGCTTAAGTGGCATCGAAGGATTGGGACAGAGTCGCTTGCAACGAGCCTTGCGTGATACTCTGAAGGAGCTTCCCTCTATTTCAAAGAAATTTGATCATTCCTGCGAGCCTAACACTATTTATGTCCATAACGATGCTGTGGCAACGCTCGCACATTCACCCCCACGGGAGAGTTTTTGTCGCGAGGTGGGAATCTCGGGTAGTTTAGTTTTTGTCAAAGCTTGTCTCGGTTTACTGTGCCAAAGTCAGAATTTGAACGATTTGAGAGAGTACCTTGTTGGTAACCCTGTGAGTCTGCAAGCTCTCTTTCAGTGGTTATTGGATTAAGCGAATTAGTGACTGTAAGATTGGAAATCAACGGTGTTAGAAAAGTATCTTTTTTCTTAAAGATTTCTAAAATTTTTGCGGAACCTCCTAGTCGTAGAACTTGACTTATTTATTACTGGACATTGCAGTCCACCGCTCGACGATGTGCGTTCTCAGTTATGACCTAAATTGTGACGTAACTAAGTTATCAAACCATGGAAATAAAATATATTTTTTGGACGGCCTGAATTGATATTGGCTTCTTATATATATGTTCAAATTTTACGAATGCCAGATTTTTTTTCTTCTTTTTCTGATGTGAGATGAAATTTGAGACCAGTTGCAGACCCTACGCAACTGTTGTCAGTGTCTCCGCTTTTCAGAAAGAGCTTTGGTGAAAAGAGCAGTTCAGCATATATTGAGAACTTGATAAATAATTACATCTAAAAGTTTTGCATTGAATCAATACCTTCTCTGCGGGTCATTAATCAATACACTGGTAGTATCATATCATTATCATTGAACTTGGAGGAAAGATATCGATCCAGAAATCTCTTAAAAACGAATTCAAAATTTTGAGAAATTTTGTAAGACAAAGACATTTAAAGTATTAGATAAAAACCCCTTGTCTTAACGACGTGACTAAACTTGTAAATACTTCATCGTGTAAGAGGCTAACATAATTTTCAATAGGTTCTTTGAAGTGCTTTAAAGAGTGCAAATTCAAGATGTCTTAATTTTCCACGGATCATTTGTTGGAAGTAATTATCTCGGAAGTTTGCTAAGATCGCGCTTTTAATTCTTCCGGCGAACATATCAAAAAAAATTGTGCTCGCAATGGGTTCTCAGTCCCGAATATTGGTAATAACTCGAGCTATAAATAAGCTTTAAACACTTCTTTTCGTACCCAAAATTATTACCAATGCAGTTGCAGTTGATATAGCACTTTGTAAACTAATTGACGATGATCAAGAGAATATTAAATCTTTTGATAATGACAGTACAATTTGGCCAAATTGAATAGTCATTGCGTGAGGAGAGTATATTGAGAATCAACGTGAAGTATTTCCGAAAGGTTCTTTCCTCTAGTTGAAGACAATTACACCCTGTAAATTATAAACCTTTGATTGACCGGACGTCCGCACTTTACTGGGAGAGAAATGGTGGTTTCTGTGATCACCATTCTACTGTTAGTTGAGATTGCTGTTCAGTTTGAATACGTTACATCTATAAACCCAATGCACTCCAATGGTAGGTTCGTTACTTTTTCTCATAAGTTATTATTGTTGGAAGGCGTGCGTAATAGCAACGAGGGGTGGGGAACACGAAGTAAAAAAAAAATTAGACTCCTAATGAAAAATCGCAAAAAGATGTTGAATTCTTCCTTGACTTAGGTCCTCCTATGCCCAGAAAAACTACGAAAATAAAAACTGCTACCAAAAATTTGCCCCTTTAAAAACATGACTAAAGAAACTTATTTTGATAATACCATTTCTAATGAGTAATCTTTACTTTAAAATCTGGGATTTCTGACCATTCCTCTTCACAATACCGCACGAACACCCTCTGAAATAACTTGGGATATTGGAAGAGAACGTTGTCTCGTATCTCTTCCGCTTTACGAAATACGCCGAGAGGGATAATTAGCATCTGAAGATACTCTGTTACACTAAGTGTTTTTGTGGCTGTCAGCTGTAATGTTCACTTGTTAATGTACAGTCGTTTATAACTATTTCAAGATGCACCCAACTTGTATTTTAAAGTTACATGCGAAGATTGTTGTGATATTAAAACTCGTACAATACATATTTCTGACCAAATGTCCCTTTCAGAAAGGTAACTGTTTAGACAATGCAAATATTTTTTTGCTGCTTGAAAGACCACTTGAAATAGAGCTTTACTAATAGAAATGAATCACTTTTAGTTTACTAACGCAATTAAGGCTTTGATTGCGCCAATATCCAATTTCAAGAGGAACAAAAAAAATCTCTTCTCAGCTTATGACTGTTCTTTCGTGGACTCTCCCTATTACAAAAGATTGACAAGATGTGGGAAGGAGGCAAAATGGGGATGCAAATACCAACAAGAGCAGAATTCGTAGATCCATTGATTTTATCAATTATGCAATTGTTACTAAACTTTCAAACTCTTTCGTAAATAAAAGAATAGACGTGAATTGAAATATGACATATGATGTATTGACACTCCACCAACTTTTTTTACTGCTTTTGTTTATTCAACTTTTACCTAATTCAACAATGAAGACCCACAAGGTGGAAATGTTAAATAAACCATTATTATTATCACTACTATAAATATCGTCATCATCATTATTAATATCCTTATCATTGTTATTATTATTTGTGGTAGTATAGGCATTTTCACCATCTCTGTGTTTCAGTCTGTTCTGAGCCGTTGGGAATGCAGAGCCGTCTAATCCCTGACTCAGCTATAACAGCTTCCTCCGAGCGAATTAATTATCTGCGAGCTTCCCGAGCCAGACTGCACATGCGTTCTTTTTACCCATGGCTGCCAGCTGGTTGGTCAGCGGCTGTCTCAGACCACAAACAGTGGCTTGAAATTAACCTTGAATTGAAGACAATAGTGACGGGGATTGGTACCCAGGGACTAAGTAGCAGATGGTCACCTGATCAATGGGTTACTAGTTACCAGGTCTCACACAGGGACAAAGCAGATGAAAAATGGGTCCACTATCAGCAACAAGGACACATAAAGGTATTTATTAAAAGTGGTCAAACAGTCTCTTCGATAGGTTGATGTGACAAAAAATCAGTGGCTAGAAAGAGAGAATTAATAGCCCTTGGTGGTGGCGTCATTACTGACCTAGTACTTGCCATTAATGGAAATGAGACGGGGGGAGGGGTGGGTTTAGACGGCTTTGGTTACAAGTTATCGTTCACCTTCATTTCGCTTTATGTCGTGCTACGCACGCGTAGGGAATGCTTTTTTCAGTTTTGTCTTTATGATCGGAGCTTACAAACGTGGAGCTTTCAGCGCTTTGAAGAGGGTTGGGAACTTAAGTGAGAGAAAATCTAAAAAACTAATACAACTCTGATCTAATTTCTTTCTTCAGACATTAGTAGGCAATAAGGATGCTGAGAGTGTTGTTATAAACCAGGTGGAGCCCTCCTTTGAAGCTGTTTGTGTCCGACTTCATCCGCAGTCGTGGCATCGCTGGATTTCAATGAGAGTGGAGCTGTTTGGATGTCCAGGTAACAAAAATTACTCTACCAGCTATATTTTCCAATCATCAGTCTCCTTCCGCTCGTGTTAAGTCAAAAAGCTTCAGTTTAAGAATATTTTTATGCGTTGTGCCACCAAAAACCGCGTTGGGCTACATTTTTGCCGGGGTGTCTCAAAAAGTAGAAGATGTTAATCGGAAGGTGGCACATAAACGTAAGTTCGTTTAAGAAAAAAAAGACTCCCTAAAGGCTCAGATAGAAAAAGATGGAAGAAAAAGAATAGGAACTAGAGTAAGACAGGAGAACCAAAAGATGAAGGTAAATCATTTTTTCCTAAGGGGGGCTAAGTTTCTAAAGAAACTCTGGTGCTGCGGTGTTGGGGGTATAACAAAATAATTTGGTTTCATCAATTGGATTGATAATATCAATTGGCCTCTTAAAAAAGTTTTTCTATACCTAAAATCCACAAACCGGACGACCCATTTTCTCTAACAGTAGTTACCCTACTAAAACTACAGAGATTCAGAGAAAATTCTCCTGCGTGGAAAGTGAAATTGTTTCCTTGTGCCTTAATGGAGAGAGGGTGAAGTCATTACCAAATCAATTTGAGACTCACATGAAGTTATTTTAATGAAAACGTTATATCTCGTCTAGTCTCTTCGTGTTTTATGACTCTTGGCTTGCGAGACATGCGCATACCAGACATGGCTTTCTCGTCGTCGTCCATTTTGACTCAAGCTAATGCTCCATCTCGTGCCCGACTCCACCTACAAATTGGAAAATTTCAGGCGGCAGGCTGGGCACCAGCACGTGGTGACAACACACCCTGGCTACAAGTGGATCTGGGGAATAGGATGATCATAGCCGGAATTGGAACCCAGGGTGGGCACTACTTTTGGTGGTCAACTGGAGGCTGGATTCAAAAGTTCAAGGTGTCTTTTAAGAGCGATGGAGAAGAATGGCAGATATATGGCCAGAACACGTCAGAGGAAGTAGGAAAATAAAATTTTACAGTACTTCTTTTGCTTTTAGAAAAGCATGTGGTCACCGATACAGGCCATACTAAGCCCGCGATAAAATTTTTTCTGTTAAGGATCTTTTGAGGCAGCATATCCCGCTGATATGGTCAGCGTGAAATAGTCTTCAAGTGTCCTGACTTCCCTGGTGTCCTTCATTAATCAAAATCAGACAAGTTTACAAGTTGCAATTTTTCGCTTAGGGCCACTACAAGCGGTCGCTTGACGCCACAACTACAACACGACTTGTGTTTTTTCAATCCTGTAAATTGCTCCGTAAATTTTCCCAATTTTTTGTTTTCGTTTTTCGTTTTTATTACATCTCTTACTGTCCTCTCTTAAATATTACAGGAGCTGGTTGGTAATAGCAATATAAACTTAGTGGTGATCAACAAGCTCTCTCAGCCATTTGTAGCTCGCCTAGTTCGCATCCATCCCATCGTGCAGACGACATATGGTTACTTAAGACTGGAGTTGTACGGCTGTCCAGGTATTGAAATATCGGAACATCCATTAGAAGGACAATTACTCTGGACATGTAGACATATTTTCTAATCCACGGCCAAATTATCTGGTGTTGCGCTCTGTAAAGGAGGTTAGAAATCTGCAAAAAATAATAAAAAAACTAAAAACATAATGGCGGGGGTTTGGTACGGAGTGAAATCGCTTTCCTTATTCCGCTGCGTTTTGCCCAGGCCGCCCCACCTTTGGGCTCGTTCTCATTAACTGAGTGCCTGCAACAGGCTATAGGTATTGTGTTTCGAGACCACGAGGTTACAGTTAAAATCCTTTTGAGGTTCTAAGTTGAGCGAAATTAGGATTTGCGTAGTTTTTTGCGCAGATATATGTACCCCTCTTGACTGCTTTACCTCGCTCTATGATTGGTTCAGAAAACTTGCTCTACTCTCTCAACCAATCAGGTGAAAAGTTAAACCTAATCACGACTTGGTCGCGCGCGTTTTCCCGCGCTTTAGGTAGTTGGGTATTTTCCTCTCTTCTGATTGGCCTTTTTAATAATTTGGTTTGGTTTTATGACGTTCAATCGAGGAGCGCTATATCACAATTCTAATCAAGGATTCTTTTTACTCTCACACTCTTGTCAGTGGTTTATGTAATCTTGGAGTAATTCTTCATTCCAAGAGAGCAAATTAATTTTATTTCCTCTTCTTTTTGCAGATAATAACAACTGCGATAGTTCTCCGTGTTGGAACAATGCCACGTGTAAAAATCATCTCAGTAGTTTTAGCTGTATGTGTCTTCCCGGATTTACGGGAGAGACTTGCGAAACGGGTGAGTGGAAAATTGTGATTAAGGCGTTCTTGACACTCAATCAAAGTCCGCTCTGGGTTCCAGTTCTCTGTGCAAAAAAAAAGCGGCACTCAGTGGGTATAAATGTAAATTGGCCACAACAGAGAATTTATAGTAATACTTGCGATTCGCAAGTTTTTGCCCAAACATTTAACGTTTTAGGACCTTTTTTGCGACGCACAACGAAAAAACAGATAAGTAAGCAGAGGAATGAGAGTTGGGGCGCTTGCTTTTATCTTTTTTTGGCGCGAAAATCCATGAATACAAATTATCTAATCATATGCAAATGAAACATTTAAAGCATGGACTTTGCATGAACATCTTCCCGAGGTTATTACCTTTATAAATTAGTACACTACCAACTAACTTGAAAAAGGCGTCAGCTAAGTTGCTCATCTGTTAAAAGTTCAGAGTAGTATTTAAAGTTTTAAGGGGTATTCTAACGTTAAAGATTTAAAAAGGATATAGTTGTAACCCTGGATATGTGAGAGCGATGATATGTAGCCTACGGAGGAGGCGTAGTTCTTTCGTCAAATGCAACGGTAGGAGCGCCTTTTTTTCACGCTCACCCCCTCGCGCTCGATTTAAGTTTGCCTCTGTTTGCCTAGAAAACGCCAAAAAAATACGCCTGTTCTGTAAGCTGTAATTATTTGATCAAATGCTCAAACCAGCCAATTATTAACCTGTCGGTTATGAGCACTCTACAAAATCAAGACCATAAATCAACACAAACCTAACAAGCGCTTGTTTTGCTTGCGATAGATATCGACGACTGTTCCAGTTCTCCTTGCCAAAACGGGGGATCATGTGTCGATCACGTGAACAACTTCAGTTGTGTGTGCTCTCAGGGATTCACAGGACTTAAGTGCGAATCAGGTTATAACGAATCATTTCTCTTGACCTTCCTCTCTTTTACTATGGCGTTTCGTGTGATAAGTTGGCTTATAGTAAGAGTTCAAACCACAGAAAACTAGGTCCTATCAGAGAGAATATAGTTTTAGCTGGGGCGAAAAAATAAGCACGGTTAAGTTTCCGTTCACGATCCTAAGCATGACTTTATCAACTGAGTTGATAATGTAAATTGGCTACCGTGGACATTCCTAAAGCTGACGAGCTAATGCGAGTCATCTTTGGAAACTCTCCTCGGTGGCAAGTTGCATTATCTACTCAGTTCATAAAACAAGACCCAACCGCCCCGCCCCCCCACCCCCACCCCCACTCCCACCGACACAGCATCCCCTTTTTCTTTATAAACTTACCCCCTTCATCCTCGCCTCTCAGTCTTAACCATTTTCATAAATTAGACAAACATGCCTTCAAGAAAGATGGTCGATTTGTTGCAACTTGTTTCAGTTTTAATTTTTCTCCATCATTCAAGGTAAATGAAACTAACTTGAAATTCGCTCTGACGAAAGGCTGACGCTCGAAACGTCAGCTTTGAAACTCTTTACGGTGGCAATTTGAACTATCGACTCCGTTGATAAAACCAACTTATCATGTAAGACCCCGCCCCGGACACAGCATCACAAGTTTCTTTAGAAACTTACCCCTTTTATTAACTTGAAATTCGTTTCTTTACCTTTATGAAAAAACTCTTTAAAGCTTCAAAAGCCTCATATTTTAAAGACACATTGACAAGGCTTCAGTCTAAAGCTTAGTTAACTATAGTCATTTTTCACGTCTCACGTCTCACGTTTCATGTCTCACGTCTCACGTTTCACGTCTTGTGTTCTCAGTTCTCAAACCAAGCTGCACCTGTGGTCGACGCACCACCCGACGTATCGTGGGCGGTAAAAGGGCGTTACCAGGGGAGTGGCCATGGCAAGCCGGTCTTATGGTCAAGAATACGAAGCAGATTTACTGCGGCGGAGCTTTGATTAACCAAGAATGGATCGTGACAGGTGCACATTGCGTGACATACAGAAATGCCTCAACGTTGATGGTCGTGCTCGGAGAATACGATGTTACAAGGAAGGAAGGTATTGAACTCTTCCGGGAGGTTGATGGATATCAGTTGCATCCGGACTACCACTTATTAACAGCAGACTTTGACATTGCCCTTGTTCGCTTTAAACCAGCTCTAAGCCAGTTCAGCAGGTTTATATCGCCCGTTTGCTTGCCAACAGCTAACGAAAGTTTCCCGGCAGGAACCAACTGCACTGTCACTGGTTTTGGTCGGCTTACTGAAGCTGGTCGCCAAGCAACAACTCTACAACAGGCCGTGTTACCAATTGTATCACGGGACACTTGTCAAGCTGCCTACCCAGAATACAATATCACGCCCAGGATGACGTGCGCAGGATATGTTGCTGGGGGTATAGATGCCTGTCAGGGGGATAGTGGGGGACCATTGGTGTGTCGTAAGGATAAGATACACTGGTACCTGGCTGGTGTCGTAAGCTGGGGTCTGGGATGTGCCAAGCCTGAATCATATGGGATTTATGCTAATGTACCAGTGTTAGCATCATGGGTGAGGTCTGCATTAATCAATTCCACTATTTGTTCACCTTGACATTGCAAAATTCATTTCTGATATCATTAGCAAGATCTATCACTAGTAAAGAAATTTTTGTAACTCCAAACTGTTACTGTACACAATTTTGGGGGTTCAAATATCAATATTTGTTGTCCATATTCTTAAACTTCTGAAATGAAAATTATTAGTTTTATTATTTCAGTTATTGAGAATAACTATCTTTTATCTCGCTCTGCACAACTGCACAGTTATTGTACCAAAGCACTGATTTCAAAATTTGTTGCCTCTTATGATCCCTTAAAATTCAGTTGCTATCATTTGCTCTAACAAATATACTATAACAATATTTATTTCCCTTTGGGAAAGTTCCTACTTTGCCTCTCGTTAGACAAATCTCTTAAAATACCTTGGAGTCTGGACCTTCATCTCCTCTAATCCTTCAATTTGAGATTCCAAAGAATAACCTTACTGTTTAAACATTGTCTTCAAATAGGCTATAAAAAAGATAGAATGCTGCCGTGATGAAAGGACTTTTAATTAGTGACCCCAATGGGTGAATAACAAACAGCTGCTGCTGTTGCTATTGCAAGTTTAAAAAGTAAATTACCTAAGTTATACATGGATTTTAAGCACTTCATAAATTTCAAACAGATCATCAACAGTTGGAAAAAAAGGAGTTATTTTTTCAACTAAGTCAGGCAGCTGAATTACTAAGCAAGAATCACAATGGCAGTGTCTATTGTCAACTTTTAAGCTTCCTTGAAGAGAACTTGTGAGAGCTAGGTGACTATTTGGAATATTTTAATACAGTCAGTAGTGCAAAAATAAATTAGTTTTTTTGCTGGCACAAACCCCCTTACTTCATACTTTTTAAAAGTGATAAGCATGGAATTTGGCTGACATCAGTTTAGCAGAGGAATCTCAATCTTGTATACACAGCTAAGAATTTCCAATGGCTTCATTCTAAATAATTATGTAATAAAATCAATTTTCAGATGCTCAACAATAAAATGTGTTACTGATTAAGAGCCTATACAATACCAGTGGATGAAAAAAATTCAAAAGAAACCTAAAGTGAAAAATGTGCACTGTTTTCATGAAAAATTAAATTCAAATGTCACATTTTGCTAAAATACTTCAACCATTGGCAAAATTGTCAGTCTTTCTGAAAATAACGCTATTTTGTTTTGAAGCAACATATTTGCGTATTTACAAACTAGTCCACAATATGGTCTGTTCAGACCCATAGAGTAATCACCCTATCAACTAGGGCTTTAGTGACTAGCCTGTGTTCTTGCAAAAAAACAAAGATTGCAATTCTGAGAAAGGGTGGAATTAACACCCTAGTGGGATTGTCAGCCCTTTGTGACTAATGTTTATTAAGAAGTTAGGAAAAGTATCCATTAATTTCATAATTATCCGATAGGGTCTAACAATTTCTAATGGTTATCCAAAGGGTGATGTCACTAGTCATGTGACTGTGTCATGCCAGATTGTCACGTAGGTCATGCAGAGTTATTTTGATGGAGGAAAGAAAAGAAAACTTCATGTTATCAGACCCTGTTGGTTAACTATGAAATTAATTCATATTCATCCCAACAATATACCCACACTACATGTGTTTACTCCCATTACCCCCTAACTAGATTGGGTTTGCTCCTTCTACCCTACATCCCACACCATAGGCTCTGTTCATCCCATCCCATCTGCAAGGACACAGAAAGAGCTCTAAGGGATATTGTCTCTCATCAACACATACAACAAATACTAACAGGATTATGCAATTACATGCACTTAAGGCTAAATAGCCCTGATCACTTTTTCATACTTTCTTCAGATAAATGTCAACTACTGTCTCATGACATTCTCGTAAGTCAAAGTCACAGAAACCAATACAGAACTTTCCAGGAGGAGGTTTGAAGTAGTCAAGTCCTCTGCCAATTTTGATCACCCAGCCATTGCTGAATCTAATCTCGCGATTATGAAGTGTTTGAGAGAATGCAATCTCAAGATTTATGTTGTGTTTTTTTAAACTGTTTTTTAGTCCTTGAAGTCTCTTAGCCTGATTATTTTGACTCTCTTGATCTTCATCTTGAGCTAAGAAAACACCAAGTAATAGTTAGCTTTATTGAAAGGGTGGCCAAGTCAAAGCATTAATGCAAAAGGATGAACTTGCTCAAAATTTTTTCTCAAGATAAGCAGCTGTTACCGTTTTCATTTTGATCCACCCTCTTGACTCTGTCTGGGTGGAGAGCTCTGAGTTAGAGATCTAACCCAGATCATTTTGCTTTCTCTTAGACAAGACAGTATTTGCAAGCTACTCTCAAAGTTCATCTCCTCACCCAAAAAGGAAAATTGGTCCCAGAAATCTGCCAAGTAGACTTTAGAAAATGTTTATCAGAAACCTGCAATGTGCCAACACCCATATAGGGAAAGTTGCAGTACCTTAAGTTAATTCCTGTTGCAGAAACTAGGAAAAGGCATAGCTTGTGCAGACTTTGGTTGAACTGCCAGAACAAATTCTGGTTCATTGTGGAAGGTCATTGTAGCAAACAAGCTGGACTCTGAATTATCTGGGATCTGAGCATTGGGTATGTTTTGGGTCATTGAGCTCTGTTTTTCCTAAAGAGATATTTTCCTTTGTTGCCTTTTTTTACTATGAAAAGTGACTGAGCTTCATATTACAACAATTTTCTCACCCCCAAAACCCTGAAAATGCATAAACCCATCCTAGTAACTCTTTTGAAACTGCAACCCAAACATAGTCAATTCTTTTGCAATCCTAAGAAGAACTCTCCCCCCCCCCCCCCCTCGCCCCCCTAGTCTTTACCTCTCTCCCAAGGGGAAGCAACTTCCTCGAAGGTGTTGCGTGACAAGAAAGAAGAGGTCAGCTGTGACAAGAATTGCTGCAGTCAAAAATAAGAAGTTAACGTATTCATTTCATTTTCACTTACTGGTGAGCAGTTTTATGTTCCGCACCGTTCCTTTACGCACTAACAACTCGCAAAATCGAAGAAAATTATATATCTGGTGAATGTTTCGAATGTAGGGATCTTCGACTACAACTTCTTGAATATTACCCTCCAAGTACTTCTCAAACACGCGTCTATAGCTATATCCAGTGGATCCTTCTGTGATATTGAGTTTCTCGTGAAAAGTTCCCGCCTCTTGCTGTTCCTTGACCAATTTTTTCAGTTTCTCTGCCCGTTCAATGTAGGACTCCATCTTTGCACGATAGTGTACCTTCTGCGAGTCATCTTTTGTGTCTTTCAGAACGTTCATTAACAAGGCTAGACCTTCTTGATAGCACACTAATGCCTCAGAGTAGCTTTGAGCTTGATCAAGCTCCACAGCTCTGGTTAATACACTCACTGCAGCGTCTAAGCTCATTTCAAAGATCTTCGACGAAATCCTGTTACTGAAACCAGATCTTTTCTTCCGGGTGCATGAGTTTCCTCACTAGAGAACCCCTACGTCACGCAGACGCGGTTGAAAATGCGCCTTGATGCACCATAGGCTAGGACAGGTGAAGCTTTCAGGGATGACAAGATGGCGGATTCTACTAGAGAGAGAAAAAAGTCGAAAAAACCATCAAGTCAGTTATTTTTATTTATACTTTATCGCCGAAAAGGGAGAAATTTATTATTATTTCTTACCAATTTATTTCTTTAGACACTAACTTCAAACAGCAAAGACTGAAAGCTTGGCAACCGATTCTGACAGCATCTACGGCACTGCCTTTGTTTTTCACAATCGGAGTGGTGTTTATACCTATTGGAGCAGTTCTTTTAGTAGCATCCGATAAAGTAAGTGTGGTTCATTATTTAAGGGTTATTTCCCTAATAGAGCTGTATTAAAAGGTTGCAAAACTTAAATTATCTTGTAGCTTATGGTGCTCGGAGTACAAAATATATTTGTGTGTTGAAACCATATAATTTGCAGCTTGGCTAATTGATTTGAGCTTTCATTTTGGAGATAAAGCTTTGGGCCCATTTCTACTTCCACACCTTCAAAATAAACTTTGATGTCGATACTTCTTTAATTTTTCCTTAAGAAACTGTGTTGGTTCATCACCTCTCTTCAACCTGCGACATAGTGTTGTCAGAAAAGAACGAAAGATGGCCAACGCCATGATCCTAATGAAAGATTTAAGTTTCTCAATGACTGTATGATCAGTTGTTGTCGTTGTTTTGAAGACTATCAGTTTCATTGTGGAAGCAAATCTAATGAATTCATCCAAGAATTCTGCAGATTAAGAATTGTGATAGGATGGAGATCATTTCTGTTAATTTACTTATTGAGAAAATTGATCTCACATCATATGCGCTGAAACAATCTTGACACAACAGAGCCAAAAGAATGGAAGCATTAGTAATACTTTGGTTATAATAATAACTGATTGATAATGTAAATTGGCCACCATCAAGAGTTTCAGGTGTTAGTCCTTCCTCAGAGCAATGTTAGCCCTTCACCTGAGGGCTAATGCTCAAAACGTCAACTTTGAAACTCTTAATGGCCAATTTACATTATCAACTCAGCTGATGATACAAAATTACTCTGTTATACTCTCCCACCGATGCAGAACCACAGTTTCTTTGGAAACTTACCCCCTTTACATGATTATAATAGTTCGATTTTGTTGGGCTGTAATTTTTTTATGCTGGAATGTAGTGTTTGCAGTGACATTTATTCTTTTGTAATTTAAGAAACATACCATAGATATGAATAATCATTTTGCGATAAGGGAGTCCTGAGGTAAATTGGAGCACTCTGATTGATTTTTACTTGGTCTGTATTTTGCTATATGAACAGTTTTCACAGAAATGCTCATAAGCTGTGTACATTTCGTCACAAAAGCTAGTAAATTCAACTAAACAAGTTTGGTCCAAGTGCCACATAGTAAACTACTTACTAACTTCATATGCTCAAGCTGTACTGGGGAGTGTTGGCCCTCATTCTTTTTAAAACACGCTAGGTCCTTACTGCCACAACCTGAAGCCAATATTCCCCAGTACAACTGTAGTGTTTGATTAACTATTTAATTCCCATGAGTGAATGAGACAGAATTTTTCCTTACAATATCAAAGCAATACCAAGCTGCTGAAGGGAAAGGGCAGGGCCTGAAGGGAAAGGGAGGGCCTTGCTGAAGGGAAAGAAGAGGGAAAACATTAATAAGGGGATTATTAGTTTCTCTAATACCAAATTCTTTTCACTAACATTGTAAGAATTGTACAGCGTATAGTAAGGAGAATTACTTAAAAGATCTTGGGAGTGAAGGGGTGAGAAGTTATTATCTCTTAAGAATGGGATGATCATGTGAATAATGCTCAAAGGATTTTACATAATAGGTGCAAGAGAAGACTGTGGATTATACATATTGTAAAGCTTCAAGTGGTAAAGGATGTGACAAGTTCTTTGAAAATGTCACAAACACTGGCAAGACCTGTGTCTGTAAAGTGAAGTTTAATCTGTCCCAGGAATTCAAAGGGGATGTGTTTATGTACTATGGGCTTTCCAACTTTTATCAGGTTTGTTATATCTCTCATGTGAATGGCAATTATATTTTATAGTGCAATTAATTCAACTAGAATCACCCAATATTTTCAGCCAATCAAAACATTCAGAACTTCAAAGCAGAAGATTTATAGTCAGGGAATTTTTAGACCAATCACAGAAGAGGCAAAATAAACTGTGATCATCCAGTAATACAAAATAAAATGTCTCTCATTCACTGAGTCATTTATCTGAAAAGCCTTGATCCAAGTGTTTCAAATATCCCATTCCTCTCTTATAGCCAAAGAGTTTGATTAAGAGATGAATTTCAAAACTGAATTTACTGGATCAAACACTCGAATAACTGCTACAGATGGAGGCAAAATTACTAGTGAACACCCCCTATTGATAATTGTCTTATGTAATCAGAAGAATGCAGTGTTTATGCAAGCTGTCTAGAGAAAAGGCAGTTTGGGAATCTTTGTCATCATTATTTATTTCAAAAGCTAGGCAATTATGGTTTTCTTGGAGACACTAGAACCTAAAACATGTTTTTGTTTTACTTAATTCATCCAAACAATGTTTGTCTTGGTCTTGGAAGGAGGAGGTGGATCTTAAATTTTTTAAATCTGCAAAGCTTAGTTCTGCTTTTTTTTACTGATGTAGAATCATCGTCGCTATGTCAGATCAAGAGATGACCTTCAGCTCCACGGAGACCTAGATCATAAAGTATCATCTGACTGTGATCCTTTTGCAGAAGTCAATGGTTCTGCCATTGCACCGTGTGGAGCCATTGCTAATAGTCTGTTCAATGGTAGGTGTTATTTACCTGATAATGATTTTTTTATTGTGCAGCTGTAACCAGACCAAACATACAGTATTACTGTCTGTCAGGAGGCTTATTAGTAGGAACTGGAGTGAATTGGCTCAGTAAGTTTGTGTTTTGTTCTGTCTGTCCATCTGTCTGTCTGGTTCTTGGTTTCTTTGTGATTCAGTATGTCTGTCTTTCTTCTGTCCATCTGTCCATGTAAGTGTCTGTCTGAGTATTTGTCTGCCAGTAGTCCTGTTATATGGTTCATACATGGTTACTGAATTAGAACCCTCCTTTAATTTACACTGTAACTTGTACTGTTACATTTGTTTATGATTCATGTAATGTTGCTTGGTGTTTTGTGAAGTCAGATTGTAAGGAAGTGTTAATCATTACAGACATATGTAACAGAGTTTACCAAAAGCTGTATGTTGTTGTTGGGTACAAGTATAGCTCACGTTCATATATTAAACAATAGCCTCTATTTAGTGTGAAAATATGTATGGATATTTGTCCAGGGATGTTATTTGCACCAAGGAGCAAACAGTTCTCCAAGAACAAAGCTAGAGGAAAACTGTGCGCTTCAAGGAACAGATAATGTCCACAGGCAATATCTGTACATATTTTTGCACCAAAATAGAGGCTATTGTGTTTATTGTCCTTCAAATATTTTGCATGAAAAAATGTTTACAAACAGCTTACTGTATGCAGGGCAGGATGTTTTCTTTTGAGTGTTCTCTGGTGCAACTTAATGAACAAAATTCTTCAGTAGCAATCACAAAACCCTCTCTCATCCTAAATTAAAGATGAATCGTAAGATTTAAGATTATCATAAGATTTGAAAATTGGGGAATATCACTCGGATGATATTCTTGGATATCACCCAGTTTTAGCTGGGGAATATTTGGTGGGATATTTGATGTATTGTAATTGCTATTAGCATTATATTTCATTCTGACATATTCTTCTTCTTCTCCTTTCAGATTCTTTTAAACTGACATACCTCAAGAGCGAAAACCAGCAGATTAGGGTTAGTTTGTCTAATAAAGATATAGCCTGGAAATCTGACCGAGAAGTTAAATTCAAAAATCCATCTGGGAACCTTAAGGAGGCTTTCAAAGGTTATGCCAAACCACCCAACTGGCCTAGACCTGTATATGAATTAGACACGAACAACACTGACAACAATGGCTTCCAGAATGAGGATTTCATTGTCTGGATGAGGACAGCAGCGTTTTCAACTTTCCGCAAGCTCTACCGCAAAATTGTCCACTCTGGAGAGTTTAAGAATGGTCTGCCAAAAGGCGAATACCAGCTTGACATCATGTACAGTATCCTTTATTACAGTTGCATTAGAACTTCACAGGGGATGAATTTTCTCCATGCAAAGACAGCTATGTTTTGTGTGTCACCACACGTGGTATGGTGTCAACTAAGTAATTTATAGAGGAACAAAGTTTTACTACTTTTGAAAGTGGGGCCATGTGGAAATGTTTAGTTGACACAATGCGCTACACATAAAAATTATTGACCTTTGAACTCTTATGTATATAATTTACTTTTGGGTCTTGTACCTTCATTCTATTAAAGTTTTTTTCTCCAGAATTTTTTTTTTCCATAGCCAATCAAGGTGTTTTTTTTTTTCATAGTTGCTTGCTCAAGAGTAATCCTTGTCTTTCTCCTTGTCCTTAGTCAGAGGGCACACTAAGCATTCTTAAGGTTTTTTTTTTGCACTTTTTTTTATCTTTGTAGCTGTTTTCTTTCTCTCATACACTACAAGAGTTGTTTTATATGTTCGCATTTTTATGTAATTATCAATGCATTTACTCTTTCAACTGGACCAATATTAATAACATTATAACTGAAGTGGCTACCCTGTCTAAACATCTTCAAGTATTATTATTATTTTTTTATTATAATTGTTAAAGAGTAGTGGTCAATTGACTACCAGTATTAACAGTTCCATTCTGTTTTAGAAGACTTTACATTTGTTATTTTTAGCGCTTGGTTTTCCTTTGATCATGCAATTTCTTTTCAAATTACTTCTTTGACTTGAGAACAATGCACACAGATTTTCCTGTGACTTCATTTGATGGCGAGAAGAGAGTGATTTTAAGCACAACATCATGGATAGGTGGGAAGAATCCTTTCCTTGGAATTGCCTACATCACTGTAGGAATTCTCTGCCTAGTTTTGGGAGCATCCTTCTTGATCATTCATCTCAAGTTTGGGAAAAGGTAAGTCTATCATTCATTTCAATGTGTTGAGAATGAACAATTTTCAATGAAACATTCACGAGCATAAATTATGTTCTGTTGTTATCTACTGTTTGTTCACTTTGGTCCAACCACTGTGTCTACATTTATGTATGAGCAAGGAAGTTATTGACCTTATCGAAGCAACATGTGATTTACTCGACCCTTTAACTCTCATGAGTGACTAAGACAGAATTTCTTCTTACAATATCAGTACAATGTCAAGCAGACAGGTGGTGAGATAAGAGAAAAATATAAATTAGATGATAATTAGCTGATTCAAAAACTAAATTCTCCCAACTAAGATTATGAGACTCTTATAGTGGACAATAAGGAGAATTATCAATGATATCTTGGTAGTAAAACAGTTTAGACTAAATTGAGACCAAAAACAGAGTTTTTCTTACCAAATATGCCTGATGGAAGTTGATTTGCAAATTATTATTTTTTCCTCTTTGCCATTTATGCAAATCAAATGCTTTCTACCTGTTTGGTATCTTTCAAAGAGCTGTGAAAGGAGTTGCTTGTACCCTTTGATAGCCTCAGCAATGTCTCAGTATTTAAGTTGTCAGTTGCCATTGTCTCAGTAATGTTTCTATTTAAATACTTTTTAAAACAAACTGAAGTAACTATGGAAACCTCTGATTGGTGAAATGGGGCTGAATTAGTGCATCACTACCCTTAGTTACCCATTTTCTCATGTAAGTAGTTCAAATTCCTGACATGTTGCATTGGAGGCTATGGCAGAACAAAGCAGATCTGGGAGGTTTTATAGTCGTTGAAAAACTCATGGAGAAGATTTAACAAGGAAACTAATAACAGAATGTTTGAAATAGGGGGATAGTTCACAGAGGTTTCTTTGCAGGAAGTCTTTTTGCAATTGCCAAAAAATACAGGGTTAAGTATGCAGCAGTAAAAAGAAAATTGGAAGGACTTGTTTGAAGAAAGATATGAAAACATGAAGTGACGGTAGCACAGCATAGGAATGGAATGCGATGAAAATGTGTCACGGTAGTGGGCAGGGCAATGATGCATAAATTTGGCCATTCCATAGATCAGTGGTTTTCATAGTAAGTCAAGAACATTCTTTCTTAGTACCAGTGCTTCATTTCCAATAACACCATAAGGATTCACAATTTGTTTAAAATAGTTCCTTAAAAGCTAATTAAATTAAATTTATTCAGTTAATTGTTGGGTGTCAAACAAAGCTTAAACTCAAACTTTTGACTAAAACAAGATGCTTAAGAGGTAAACTTGATGAACTTAATGTGTCAGTTCTTAAGCAGCTGCATTCTGTTGATTGGTGTCTGTTTCAGTTACTAAATGAATGAAGCTGAAATTTGTTAGGTAAACATTCTAAGAAGAGATGAAAAATTTACATTTTGGAAAACCAAGGTTGAACATTCAAAGTTCAACTTTGTAAGCAAACCTTACACATAACAGCTGTTCAGTACACAAAGATTAGCAAAAACATCCCCATTTTGTAAAATTGTGACAAGAAAAATTTTGATTTATGAACCTGTTGCCTTCAATAGTTTGTTTTTATGAAGTGACTTTGTTGAAAGTGAATAATTTTACAAAAGCTTTTATATTAGGCGCAAGCTGGCAGTTGAGGAAAAAATAAGATTCTGCATTCCTCACCTGGTTGTTTTTGGGAGTGACCCTCATCACCAGGTGTTCAAAAAATCAAAATCATTATTGAAATATGAAAACTGGTGAAGTTTGTTGCAAGAGGTCTGAATGAATAGAGAAAGAGGGCAATTTTTTAAAAGATAAGAACAAAAACTGAAATCTGGTTACTATACATTGAAAAGCTGGTTTTGTATTTAGTCTGTAGTGTTAGCATTCTCCAACATCTGTTTACAAAAGACCTTATTTTTCATTCACAGGGATTATACCAATAGTGATCGTGGAATGCAGCTGCGAGAGATGGGAAATTAAACTGTTATTGTGTAATTAGTTTTATTTAATGAGTAATTTGTGCTGCTTGACAAATTAAACACTATGTAGTGAAAAAGTTATGTCTTAAACCTTAAGTTAAAAAGATCCAAAGGCTAATTTAAGGACCTGTATTTCTTTTTCGTTAAGATTTTGTAGATGTATTAATCTTTTGTCAAATCACTGTTGAAACAATTTTGGAATACCTACTTTCCTAACTTCAGGACATAAAACTAGAAGTTGGTACCTAAATAGCCCAGGAGGCTTGTTTATTCTCTCAGGTCCAGCCCTAATTAGGTGTTGAACAATTTGACTCTTAAGCACAAAATATGACCCCTTTTAGTTCAAATATGTGACGTATACGCAGAAAATAGATTTTATGGATGCCTGAAAGCATAACTTACTTTCATGAAATTTTGATGCATGTTTAATTTGCATTATAATTTTTTTTTAGCCCTACAATGTTAATTGCAAGAGTGCAAATTTATACCTTTGTCAACAGATAGTTTGGTAGAAAGGTGCACAATAGTAATGTGCTAAATTTCTTTTGTGTTAAAATTTCATGTTAGAGTTGTCTCTAGGCAGGTACCTTGATAATTTATGTTGTAATATTATTGGGAACTGCTAAAATGGTTAATAATTTCCAGGCAGTATTCAAGAACTTTTGTTTTTGTAAAAATCCTTCTTTTAATAATAAGTTTGAGTTTTTATGAATTTTTAAGGATTCTTGAAAAATGTGAAAAAGGCCACTCCTAACCCTAGCTTGCAATTTCAAAAGATGCACAACTAAAGTATGTCTCCATAAAATCACAAGGTGTTGAGTTGTTTGATATTGCTAAAAGTGCAGTGAACATGTTAAACTAAGCACTGACACTGTACATTTCCACTGTACCAGCAATTTTCCATTCAGTGGTTATGAGAAAATAATGATTTTGCAAAATTAATTTATCTTTTCCCAATGTTTTCTCAGTGAACTGTTCTCACATCTAATATTTTAGTACACTTATTTTAGTGTAGCAATTTGAAACTTTTGTATATATCATTAGGTGCTGGTGGGATTTGTTCACATTGCATAATGTTAATAATAATATTTAAAAGTTTGTATGAGGTTTCTTCTATTGAGCTTGTTCACCTTGCATGATTTATTCTCAACATTTGAATTTAATAGTCAGTTTAGCTAGACATAAGTACATAAAACATCATTCACTTGTCATAAGTTAGCCATGATTTTTTACTCTGACAAATTTATTTGCTTGTCAAATCACTGACTTTAGAGATAGTAAAGTGATATGCAAGGACAGAATTACCATGCTACAATAATTGTAGTAACAGATGATAGGTTTTGGACCAATTAGAGTGCACCAAATATTTGAATTATTGAAGAAAAATAAGAAAAGTACTGAAGTTTTCATTTTTTTAAAGCACAAAAAGTGGTTGTAGTGATGAGGCAGACAAACCAACAAAGGAATTATGTGACAGAGTACTACTGTAAACTTTCAGAATAGCATTTGTGGCTGATTTTTTTTCATTAAATCATGTTTTGAAATCTTAAGTACTATGCCAAAAATAACTGTAAGAATTTTGCAAAATCAGTGCTTAGGTTATGGGTATTTATTTAAGGAGGAGAGCACGCTTAACTCTATTAAAATCCAATTTTTTGCAAGGTGAAAATATCGTGTAGCATGGTCAAGTATGATGCATATTTGTTTCATCATTTATGTTAATAAATGATTAAATAAATAAATAAATTAATGAACCATGAAGTTAGTTGAAAGAACACATTGTTATGGCTGCAATCATTTATTAAATTCTACTTGAAAACAAAATGATGAGGCTCATGATTTTTTGGGAACAAAGAAAAGTTGAACTTTTACAATAAAATATGTTCAAAGATAACCTTGTCTCTGAAATTAATAAGAGATTTGAATAGTTTGTATTTCTGTTTCTAGTCCTTGTTTTAGACTTCAAATTTTTTTCCTGGTAGAGGGAAATGCTTGGATCTAATCTGGGGTATGGTCACAGCAGGATGGTTGGGTTGTGTTCTCAGCAATATGCTTAAATTTCATTTTATTGGCAAACTGACAGGGCAACTTGCTGAAATAATCAGGGGCATGGGAAGAGGGAGGTTATAACATTACAATGCTCCTAACACTGCAGTCAGAAATAGAAAAAATGGTTTTAGTTGCTTCATTCTCCAGAAACTGGGATTCACATTTTTATCAGATTGTATGCATGATTTTATTCACAATATCTGAACTTGATATCAAGGCAATATTGTTTAATTTTTCATCATACAATAGCATTTGTTTCTCAACTCAAATCTCTGTGAACATGCAATTTCCAGAAATTCCATTGTGATGTCATTATCACATGAAGGTCATGTCAGGAAGGGGGTCTCAGATATTTCTTTAGTAGTCTGGGGCCCATTTCTCAAAAGTCCTGGTAACCTAAAGGGCCTGAAACCATATTTTAATATCAATAAACTTACTCAACTATATTTGTATTGTAGTTCAATCACCCTTCCCTTTCTTTTTTCTTCGCAGCAAATAATTGGGGAATGATCATGTACATTTATTGCACTGACTATTGGTTGGAAAGTTTAGTCATATAAACAAATGCTTTTTGTAATGTAGCACCTTTCTCTTTCCCATAACAATTTTCTGCCAATTTGTTTCTGGCCAAGATCTGTTCAGAGCTTCAGGAGATGAGAAGTAAAGGTTGTGGAATGCCAAGAAGGAAAAACAGATTACACCACAAGAGAGAGATAGAGAGAGAGAACCATTCTTGTAGCATCTAGTAAATTTGAGCACATTACTTATAACATGAGACCTATTCAAAGAATATCAACCCTTTGGATCTTGTGCATGGTTACAACCAGTGGGAAAAAAAAAGGTTGACATCTTTCTCTTTGGGTGACATCAAAACACTGAAAAAAATTGAGAAATTTCTTGTCTTTTTGGTATGGTGAAATAAAGCAATTGCGATAATTGACCTGGAAAGAACACTTAAAACTACTGCACCTGAACTGTAAAATTGTCTTTTATTTCAGGTTTCAAAAAGGGTATTTTAAGGTTTGGGTGGAAATAACTAATTGAAAAGGTGATTTTATGAAGTTTTGCAATTTCCATTGCAAGTTTCATACTGAAAAGTAGAACAGCCAGAAGTAATCACTAATTGTTTACAGGGCAGGTTGAAAATTCATTAATCCTTCAACTTTCAGGAGTGATTAGTGTCTCATATGCTAAAGTAAATTTAAATTTAAATCAATGGTGTTGTTTTGAGATTCTAAAGAGTAACTTAAAGTAGACATTTTGAATCTTGCTTGGCAACATGTCCACTTACCTGTGAGGTTTCGGGGTCTCCCTCCTTTTTTCCAACTCATGGCAATCCTTTTAATAATTAGAAAATTTACATATTTTTCTTTTTGTTAGAGTCTGATATATGGTTAGAGGCTACCATGGCAACACACAGTTTAACAAAATTGTGGAGGGTGGGGTGGAAAATGTTCCTCTGGGTAGAAGAGAAATTTTCTCAGAATTTTTCTCAGGTTTTGTAGCCCATCTAGAGTTGCCATCACACTACAGCTAAAACTATCACTTGTATTGCCTAGGACAGATTTCTTGTGTATCACCCAGTTTCCAGCCAGTTTACCTGGTTCAATAATTGATATTTTCATTAAGTTTTACAAATTATTCTTTAATAGCTGCTGTAAGAAATTTTTCGAACTTGTGCTAAAAATTAGATATAAGAAGTGTAGATTGTTTGATTTGAACATGAAGTTCAAACTTTGGTCAGAGATGAAATGATAAGATTATCAAGATTTTTAGTGTGTATTTAATGAAAAGAAATTGTTACTTATATAATGTATTTGTGATAAATTATGACAGTTGGTATTTCAATCTGCTAATTAAATTAGAAAAATGAATATGAATGTGAGAAACAAACTAGTGTGATTGTTTTAGTAGTGTATAAAACTTGGATCAATGTCAGTATCTGTACACCTACTTCTTCCCAAGCCCAACATTAACCTCAACTTGTTATCAGTTGACTGTTTATGATTTAAGGAGTAGGTACGCAGTTGCTCAGATAGTACCACTGATTCAAGGAATTTTATTACCTTTATTGACAACTTTTCAACTTTTATCAAGTTTATATTCTCAGGATGGGGTTAGAAAAACTGACCTTGCAATAGAAATGAATGAAATTAAAATCTACAGTCTGTGCAGTAGTGACAGAGACACCTCAATATTGCAACAGTAGGGGAAGGGGAGGGGGGTCTATAGATGAATGCATAAACTTCTGCCAATAAGACAGGGAAATGGGGGCATTATTTTTTGTCTAAAAAAGTGACTGAGGGGGAAGGGTTAAAATCCCCCTAGCACCTCCCTCTATAGTTTCCCTTATAGAGAGTATTGAACGCATTGGTCATTAACGGCTTTTCAACTGCTTCTTGCAGCTTGATTATGAGCCAAAGAGGCTGGTCATTGGAATTGTTTAAGAGTTACAAGATTGTTGTCAACATCTTGTAGTTTACATCAGGGGGAAACCCAAACTTAGAGATGATTGTTGGGAATTTGTCCAGGTGCATGAATTAATGGGAATTTCAATTAACCCTCAATATGTGACTTTCATTTTGAAAATATAGGTTTTTTTCCCATCTCACGGCGGATCCTAAATTAGAGGTTCAGTTTGAAAGTACTGTCTACTCTTGGGGGGCACTGCACGTCAAAACTCCTCCCCACTCCTCACATCTCCTCACCCTCTCCCCCTCACTCTTAAATTTCACACAGTGAACGTCATGGAAATGATCCACACGGTGGGGAGAGGATCTGAGTAGACAGAGAATAAAAAATGAACTGAATGATTTGTCTTCCTTGCATCAGTTTAATTTTGGGGTTAAATCATTATCGTTCAAGTCTTTTTTTCTTCGTCTTTTGTCAAGTGAAATGATGAAAGAAAAAAGCGGGCTTAGTCTCCGAGACGGAAATGTCGGGAAAATACGGTTCACAGTTCATTTAAATTGCGAAAAATCTCATCTTCCTACAGAAACGATCAGTTGTTCGGTTCAGTTTATCAGTTTACTATCATGTTTAGTGATTAAGTGTTCTCTTCAGTTCTCTATGTTGTTCATAATTTAACGCCAATATTGCAGCCTATTTGAATTCGAGAATAGTAAATTTGTTTCCTACGGTTATAAAATCACATTTTTCGCGCGCCCTTGTAGTCCCTCTCGACCAATCAAATGCGAGCACGTACAATAAGCGACTGGTAATCCTTCGGAAAGCAAAAACAAATATGGCGGACGGAGTGACGCAACTTTGTGAACTCTGCAACAGATTGCGATTATCATTGTTTACATCCTCGAAATTGAGAAATATGCCTCCTGTGTTTCATTTGATTCTTGCAAGCCTTACGGGAGTTGCTGTGGCGCTGATCGCGACTTACATTCCCTCAATATGGAGGCCGTGGTTTTGGCGTCCATCACTCGAATCATACGCACCTGGTTTCAATCTTGTCTTAGCACCACAAACCGCTTTAGTGGAGAAAAGTGAGTTTATCTCTAATCTTTATGGTGTGTTATTGAATTTAATTTATTGCTTGTAGTCCGTAGGAAGGTGTAGATGTAGGCACTCCTGCAAGAAATTATACGCATTACTGCTGAGTGTGATCCGAATTTGACATATGTTTTCGCTCGAATCTGAGATCAACTTCCTGTTTGTAACGGTTGATCTTTTATCTTGGATCGAGATTTTCCTCTGACTTCTGAGGTCTATATAGTAGCACGAAGAAGATATATCTTTTAGGGCTTAGAGGTAAACTCCTGTAACTTATTTTACGTTGTTCCTCGGTTTTTTCCCTGACGTTATCCATGATTCAGTGATGTAAATAAATCACTACAAGCCTTTTCCGAAGCGTAATGAATTTGATGGTCGTAGATCCACTTCCTTTACACCAAGAGTGATGCAAGTCATTTTATTAACGGTTTCAATCATGAGATCAAGATTTGTGGGAGAGGTTAAATAGTACGCGAAATCAAGGGTGTTTTACTTCATCAAGGGAAGTGTATGATAAACAGATGGTAACATAGTTAACACTGTGGTCTCAGTATCAAGAGGCATCAGTTTTCCAATGTTACATACAACTGGGTATTTGAGTGTCTTGTTTGAAAGCCGATTAAACCAAATATGAGGTCAACTGCACACTGAAACACCACACTTTGCCATGACAGTTAATCTCAATTAGTCCTGGTCATGCCACCAGATTCTTAGTTGAGAAAGACAGAAATTTATATTTTACTAAGGAAAAAACATCTGAGAATCTGATTGATCAATCCCCTCTTCTGGCAAATGTGTATATTCTTGTTGATAAGTGTTGAGAATTTTGTATCTTACCAAGCTCTCATATCAACACTCTTTTGCTGATAAGTAAGTCAATTGTCATCTCCTGTTTACTAGACATTGTATTGGTATTTTAGGGAGGAGTAACTTGCTGATCACTCCTGCAACTAAGAACTATGTTCAAACATTGAGAAAAAATCAAAATCAAAACTCCCAATTGTAATAGGGTTACATTACATAGAGCTAAATTGTATTCAGCATGATTTCTTGCGTGACTGGGTGTAACGTGGAAAGTGGTAGGGTCAGGGGATGGGAATTTGTACCACCTCCTGGTCAGAAGCCAAATCCTTGCAATGGGAGGTTCCTGTGATACTACCTAATCTGAAGGTATTTGAAAATTATTTGTCTTAAAATACATATGTTGATTATCTTAGTTGGGGCCTGAGGGAGATATAAATATCTGTGTTTTTTAATCAAAGTTTGCACACCCCTCCAATCATAAATTCCTGGCTCCACCCTGAAAAGGTTTCACTGCTTGTTGTATGCTACTAGTAAGCTGTAAATCTAAAACTGTTTTCTTCTACAGCTCCTTTGCAAGGGGAGGCCCTTCATGCTCTTAAACTTGCTTTAGAAATGAATGGTGAAAGAAAAAGAGACAAAGCCTTGAAACTTTTCAAACAAGCTGAGGCATTATCACCTCATCACCCTGAGATTCTTCTACATTATGGGGAATTTCTTGAAGAAGATGATGTTATTCATGCTGAGCATCTTTATACAAGAGCTCTAGCTGTTAGTCCTGAAAACTCCAGGGCAATGGCAAACAGAGGAAGGACATTACCCAAGGTACGACAGCTTGATCAGGAAATGCTTGATAAGATTGATAAGAAAAGAGATGAACTCTTCCGTGTTCCAAAAGGAAGCCTAGCTATGAAAAGAGCTGTTACTGAGGCTTACTACAAACATATATATCACTCAAATGCCATTGAAGGTAACACAATGACATTATCAATGACAAGAGCAATTGTGGAAACAAGAATGGCAGTGCCTGGAAAGAGTATATTAGAGCACAATGAAGTCTTAGGGCTTGACGAAGCAATGAAATTTGTCAATGGGTCCCTACTCCAAAAACAAGAAAAAATTACATTAGATGACGTTGTTGAAATACACCGCCGGGTTTTGGGACATGCTCACCCTTTGGAAGCTGGTAGATTCAGAACCACACAGGTATTTGTAGGGAATCATGTTCCCCCCAGCCCAATGGAGATTGAAAGACATGTGAATGAATTTAATGAATGGCTTATGTCCAGAGAACCTGAAATGCTTCATCCCATAGAATTTGCAGCTCTTGCGCATTACAAACTTGTCTACATTCATCCATTTACAGATGGCAATGGAAGAACTAGCAGACTGTTAATGAATTCCATTTTGATGCGAGCAGGGTTCCCCCCAGTTATTATTAGATTTCAAGACAGATACAAATATTATGAATACTTAGATATGGCCAATCATGGTGATGTTAGACCTTTTATAAGATTTGTGGCCAGGTGTACAGAAAGAACCATTGATGAGTATCTGTCGGTAACAACTATTTATCCAGTGGGTCATGAGAAGCATCCAGAGTTGACTGATGCCCATGACATAAATAGTGAAGATACATTTAATGTGGATAAAAATTCACAATAATTAAATAAAAATTAGCTTGCCTTTTGTGCAGAAATATGCACAGATATTTGTCCACAGACATTTCTGTTCTGAGATGAGGACAGTTTTCCAAGAGCAAAGTTTAAGGAAAACTTTGAACTGAGTAGATTTTTGCACCAACTGGAGGCTATTGTGTTTATTGTCCTTCAAATATTTGTGCAGTGCATGGGGAAATCTCAAGGAACAGCTTCCTGTTTGCTGCATGGGATGTTTTCTTTTTAGTGATTGCTGTTATGACTTTATGAACAAACAAACATGTTACTTCCTCTTCTGTAACAGTAGCTGAACCAACTGCACACAAGCAAAATTATTTGATGAATTATAATATCACATTTATTCTGGTGATGTTAAGGATATTTTTTCAAATTACACTGCAAAGAATAGTTTTACTGTTAAAAATATTTAAAGAATATATACAGGAGGTGAAATTGAGATTCTTTTGTCCTTTTTTTTTTGGACAACCTTACTCAAAACAGCTGGATAACTGCACCTGTATGTAGTAACTCAGCCAAAAATATTAACTGAGCTGTATTTATAACCAAATATTGTACTAGAAAGGTCTATTTAATAGTTTAAAATGTTAATCATCAAAAAAACAATACACAGGTTTCAAAAATTAATGAGAATATATGTCAAAGTATTTTATTGAGAAATCAAAGAGGTCTGACCTACAGGTATCTTTTTCTACTTTAATTATCCACTCCTTCAATTCATTTCCTTCCCCTCCACACCCTCTCTGTGGTTTTATGACAAGTGATTCTGTATGCAGAAGAAGTTCAGTGCACAATTGCAGAATTCAGTTTGCAAATTGAGACTGTTAGACCACACATTTGTGGGTTTAAGAACCAGTTGGATTTGGGAATGGTTCTAGGAGCTGAGTGAAGTCCAATTCTATCTGTAATCCTTCAATTGATTACAGATTTCGAGAACAGCACAGTGGAGTCAGTTTTGTGAAGCAAGGAGTATGATTACATGAAGTCCTGTTACCAATTAGTCATGACCATTACAATTAAAAAAAAAAAACAAATACATTCAGGGAAAATGTCTCCAGTAAAGACATTATTTAAAGTTAAAAAACTCCTCCATTTTGGAAACTCCCCTGTTTTAATAGGAAAGTGCTTATTGCTATGGTATTATTGTTATCAATTCTGTGATCGGTGGATTTAGCTAAGATGACTTTGTATGATTGGCTGCTTTAACTTTCCAAATACAGGTCTGAGTACAGCTAACTGTCCAATCACACTGTCTGATCACAACTCTACAAAATAATTGGTGAAAATAAAGCAGCTAATGCACCAATCACATTTGAGGAAATTGTGATTTATGATTAATTTAGAAATTGCCTGTGATTTGCTTTGCCAGCACTGTTTTCCTGTCAGGAGGAAAACTAAAACAAAACTATAATAATACCAAACAAATAAACAAAACTAGGAATACAAAGATATTGAAATTTGCATTTATTTTTTTTTTCTCCTTTGTTCTGTACCAATTTTCTGTTAATTTACAAATACAGCTGAGGGAGCACAAATCATAATTGTGTCAGAAAATTACTGCATATTAACAATAGAGGAAAAGATCTTTACTAAGAAAAATTAGTGCTCACCATTGAAAAATTCTAACTATGCTCTAAATATTTACAATCCCAGGTACCAGTACCTTGATTACATTCAAGATGTACTGACCAACCACCCTTGTTATAATTTCAAAGCCACACATTTGTCTCAGATGTTTCTGAGAATTTGTTGTTTGTCTGAGCAAATATCCATGCGATTCACCCTCACAAGTTTTTTTCGTTTTAACCCTCTAACTATCCATTTTGCGTCATAATTTCTTAGAATTTCTAACAATTCTCCACATAATTAAGCTTAAATTCTGTCTCTATCTTGAGTTCTGTCTTAGCTACATGTATCAGCTTGTTTCTTTACCAACAGCCAGTTAATTAAGCCTTTAATCCCCAGAAGTGATTGAAATGTAACTTCTCCCAATTCCCTTAAGTTCTCTTACAAACAGGCTTTGAGAAAAGATGAGCCTATCAGCTAGAGGGTTTATCTTGATCTAAGATCAAATTCTGTTAATCCAATCTAAAAGGAAATTTATGATGGTCTATTACGAGAAATTCTAATTGGATCTTGGGAGTGCTTATTATATCCTAGTACAGTACAATTACAATAAATCAATTTTTTATTCTTGGCTATTCTTTTTTTAAAAGTACTGTGCAAGAAGAACACTTTCACAGCCAGCATGCAAGGTTACAATCCAGCTAAAGACATGGTGAACACTTGAAATATTTTGGGACTGTTTATCACAATCTTATAACAACTGGTCATTACAGTTCATAATCTCACATCTAATTGGCTTCTTCCTCAACACAAAAACAGTTCTGAAATATTTCAGGTGTTCAAAAATCATGTGGGTTTGCTTGTATGTCATTTTCCTAGTTCTCTCTCTCTTTCTCTCTCCTTAACTCTTTAACTCCCATGAGTGACCAAGACATAATTTCTCCTTACAATAATCAACCAGATAAGTGATGAGAATTAAGAAAAATATCAGTTTGGGGAGAATTAGTGGACCCAATGCTAAATTCTCTGAACCAACACTATAAGAATCATATGGTTGACTCTAAGGAGGATCAAAAATTTTATCTTGGAGTTAAAGGGTCAAGTGTCACAAAAGTTAATGCTCTGAGTAATAACAAGTTCTACAGCTCTATCAATTTCTACTATTTTCAAGACCTTACAATCATATATTAAAATACAATGTACATAGAAAGACTGCTTGTTCTTCATAAAATAATTTTTTGCTTCATTAAAGGATTCTATTTTAATATCAAAATGTTATTTTTGCATAAGTATAGAAGAGGCACTACAGACTTTAATTTCCATCAGATTATAGAATCAAAAATACAATTTTCTATAATATGACTGCAACCCTCACAACTGCTTCAAAGAACCTCTCTTAACCCTTTCACTCCCATGAGTGACCAAGACAGAATTTCTCCCCACAATATCAGTACAGTATCAAGCAGACAAGTGATGAGAATAAAGAAAAATATCAATTAGGGGATTATGAATGGATCCAAAACCAAATTCTCCAAACTAACAGCACAAGAACTGTATGGCAGACAGTAAGGAGAGTTGCCAATGAGATATTGGGAGTAAAAGGGTTAACAAGATACTCACTGTAACAAAAAGTGCTTTCTTATCATAATAATTATTTCCTCTCTTTACATTTACTTGCACAGATGACAAACTAAGCTGATAATCAAAACTATAACAAAATTCTTGAAGGTGATTGCTTATTACCAGGGATAATTAACACTTTATGCCTGAGTAAGTGGACAGAACACATTATGTGCGCATACTATTGCTTTACATTTTGGCGAGTTAACTGGTTTTTTTTGTTTGTTATAAAAATGTAGAATGAATGTCTTGTTTCTTTCTTTAATTTTGTCATAGTTTTGATTTATTGGTAACAGGACTTTGTGTTGTCCAATTCTGTCTGTAATCATACTTGTGATTAACAAATTGGACTCCCACTTGCTAATCACTTGTATGACTACAGATGGAACTGGACTCCACTCAGTCCTACAACCATTACTACTTGCATGTTTCATTGTATGTAAAAAATAAGAGATGCATGTATTTCACAGGAAAATCAACATCTGAAAAGGATCATGATGAGTTATATTTGAACGTTATCATACATCTTCAAGGATTCTTCTAACTTCTGTATTACCTAGAAACAGCAGAGGAAAAGAATTACAACAGAGAAAGGATTGGCAGAAAATTCTCAGAAAATGGGAACACTAAATTGACCTAAAGCTGCAGGTGTCATTGAGTTTATTCTGTTAGTGAAGGCTAATTTTGAAAGATGGGACTACTTTGAAGGCAAATAAACCTCTGTAAAACATAACAAACCTCTCCATGGGTTTTAAAGTTAAATAACTGAAAAGGGTTTAAATTAATTGAAAGCAGAAATTTGAATTAACATTGTAAAAATATTGGTGATATATATGTATCATTAAAGAGTAATAAACGTAATCAGAAATATAGAGCACAGGTGAATATGGTACTTTTTGTGGAAACTGATTGGCTGGTTTGGAAGTGATAAGCAAGTACTAGTCACCTCTGAGCAGCAAAAGAGACAAAATAAGGTGTCAACAATTTAATATCTGACCATTTTCTGGAATGTTGATGGGAATAATTAAACTATTTTTTTGGTTTCTGTGAGGTGTATTCTGAAACAATTATTCACCTCAGTGTTGGAGAAAATGGTGAATGTTAAAAAATATTCACCTCCACTTCCATGAATAGTTATTGAAAAAAAATACTACAGAGGTTGTAGTGATTTTTGCATGACTGTTTACTTTCAAACAACCAATTTAAGTTAAACCCTTTACCCTTTGATGATGGCTGATTTGTTCTTGTAGAAAGTGCTGCATCATACTTTTAAAGTCTTTAACTTTTTGATCATGAAAATGGCTCATTTCAGCTGTGAACAGAAAGAAATATAAATTTAAAAAAAACACGTAAAGTACAGAAAATTGGTCAATATGTACTTTGACAAATTTGTGTCCCTGGTAGGGATTAATAAAAATGACTCAATTAAAACAGTATGTGTTTAATTAATAAATTTTACTGTATCAAGTACGAATTTCTATTCTGGTCTAGTCATCAGCAAAATCATTGATTTCATTCTGGGTCACAAATGAAACAATATATCCATCCTGGCTAAACAAGTCACTACAAAGAAACAGAGCTACATGAAATTTAGGGGGCTTAGAACAATTACCCTCTGTCACTCCTTTTTGCAACCATACATCAAGTCCTACACTTTTACATAGTTTAATTGCTTTGGTGATAGTATCATGTAAGATATAAATTCCCAGCAAGCATCAGTAGACAATAAAATGCCTTTTTTTCCCATACCAGATATTACCATAGCAATACTATAGCCTCTTGGGACACTGGCCCTAACTTCAACTTTATTTAGCTCTCACTTCAAAACAAGTTTGGAAATCCCTCAATGTTTGTTAAATCAAATGGTAATCAGCACATCAAGTTTCCTACAAAGCCTGTAGTTTAGGTTCCGAGGCACCTTTATTCTTTAATATTCTATGGTGCACTTACCATATGAAACATATGTTATGGTGTCTGCTCGTGAGCAAACTTCTTGAAAAGTAGAATCCTGAAAAGATATTATAATAGTGATAATAAAAAATAAATTAATAACTACTGGTTTTAATTCTCACTGTTAATTTTCAAACACCACTGCATGCAAGAAGATATAACAATTGTCATAGAAACTGAATTTAAATCCTACAGAGGAATCACCAATGCAAATTTTTCAAAGCAAAGTAACATGCTGACAACAGTGGAGGCTGATAAACAAGCAGCTTTAACAGTATGTTCAATTTTTTTGAACAACACAACTTAGGTCTCCTGTACCTTTCCACAACATGTAACCTACATGCATTGGGTTGAAGTTGCATCACACATAATGTTAATTTAACTTTTGCACTGCTGTCAATCATAACATTGACATCTCAGAAACCAAAGTCAATACATAAATTTCTCACTGTTCAGAATGACACATTCCAGAGTTGTTTTGTGAAAGGTTTACACCAAGTACGGAAAGATATTACTCATTGGATCTCCAATGAGGGATTCAACCTTTGTGCTCTGTTACTTTACCACTACATTACAGAAAACTTGCTGGTGAGCAATGCAATTACTGGCTGAGAGTGCACAATGTTAAATAAACTAATTGAGTACCAAAAGCAAAATAAATCTGCTGTAAACTGAGTGATTGTGTATAGTTAACTCCTATTAACAATTAAGTAACAAAATTATTTCTTGTGCAATTTAGAACGGATAAGCGGAAGGAAATTTTCTCTGCCTGCTTTTTCTCTGTTATGATTCCTGTCCTCTACTATTTCCAGGTATACGACAGAAATTAAAAGGCTTGCTGAGTATATATGATATTGTTTCTGTACAGTTGAACCTATACTAAGTGGCACCGTATTAAGTGGTCACCCTATATTTAGCCACCAGTTGCCCAAAGTCCCAAATTTGTTTGCCCTTAATCACTGTAATTTTCACCTCTTTTAAGTGGTCACCCTTCACTAAGTTGCAAAAGCCTGTTTGTATTGTTTTCCACCTGTATTGAGCAGCACCTAAAGCCAAACCACTCTTATAAAACTAAGAATAATCCTTAAAGTAATGTTTAATCCATGTTTCTCTTCCAAAATTGAAGTAAATAGTATTTTTTTAGCAAGATTCTGTATACTAAGTGGTCAATTATGGCATTAAGAGGCTTTGTGAACCATTTTTTATAAAACCCCTCATCTAAAGAACCTGTAATAAGCCATAACCCTACCATTCCCAGTGGGTGACCGCTTAATACAGGTTTGACTGAGTGTCTAAGTCAGCCTTGTTCTTATTGGAAATGTAAACCATAATTGTCAAATGAAAGTATTTATATTTTTTCCATGCAGTTATCATAATACATATCTCTGAAAAAGGAGTAAATATTATATGTAACAAGATTTATATGCTGCAATACCTCCATCTTCTCTTCATCCTTAAGTCTCTGACATTCTTTCACTTTGCCAATTGTACCCTTTTGAGGAATAACAGAGTAACTTTAGGACATATTGTTTGTCCATAAAGACAGCAAATGCAGTTAAAAGATACTAGCAATCTTATGACGTTCACCTTGTGAACTTGTAGTACATCTGGGTAGGTGCTTAGCATTCCTGAATATTCCTTAAGTCCTTCTAACAAAGGTAAAAAGTCATTCTTGGGCTAAAAAAAAAACATTGCACATCATATTAACAAGTGAAAACACCATCCTGTGAATCAAACAGGGGTAGAAATGCTAATTCAAACTGACAAATTCCACAACCTTTTTATCAAGCCTTTGCACTCCAAACCTCACATATGAAACAAAAAAATGGCTCAAGAGGTAAAGAGGTTGTATGAGACCTTAAGAGACCAGGATATAAATATCTCCTGAGCTAAAAGATTGTTTTATTAGTTGGAAACTCTTGTTTGTCGGGTATCTAAAAGCATATTAAAATCAGTTAGATTTGTGAAATTGGGCTCAAAAAATATCCTTCAAGTTTTTCAATTACCATTGTAAAATAGTTGCATAGAATTCTAAAACTTGTCTAAAGAAAACATGACTTTTTGTGGAAAATAGAATTTTGACATGGCAATGTCTAACAGAGGAGTTGAGGGGTTATGAGATAAAGTATCAAGGTTGTATGAAACTGTACAATTATCACCAAAATTTAAACTATAGTTTTCTTGGGGTTATAGGCCTAATTTTGTTGCAGTAAAATTTTAATTTTCATTAACTTGCAGCTACCAGGCTATTTTCCCACTTTCACCAAGTACTCCTTCTTTGGTGCAGGCAGTAGAAAGTTTCTTTTAGAATCTGTTTTTATCTATTACAAGTGAAATGCTGCTAAATTACTTCTATGAGGTCTCTTACAAACCTGTTCTGCTATCATTTCTCCAATATCATCATAAATTTTTGCTGTATGCTCTACTGCTTGAGTTAATTGTTGAGAACCTAAACAAAACAACAAGAGAACCCAAAAAAGTTATTTTGAAAACAGAATTATGAAACCATAGAACATGAACTACATTTCAAAAAATACAGCTGAGTCATTTCCATGGAACTTGGAAACACTTTGTTTCAATTCTGAAAGCGCAAATATGATATGTAATAAAAACTGCCATACACATGTACTTAATGCTACCTAATTCCTGTAACTTGCTTTTTGAACTTTAGTTTTCTCATGCACAAGTTTATTCCATAAAGCACAACAGCATTTAATATATATTTTTGATGTAATTGCATTCCTGAGCATCATGAACAGAAAGATTACACTGAAAGGGGAACAATAGTGTATAAATCCTCATGAATGTTTTATTTGAGAGACTGCTAACAGCAGCATGACTTACTTGGCGAATCTTCATCAATAGCAAAAGCTGTGCTAAGAGATCCAAAAGTGCTACCAATCTTCTTATATTCATTCCTGTATGCTGAAAAGGAAAAATTTTAACTCAAATGAAGCAGAGAGTATACTCCTAAGACACCTACAAAACCATGTCTCAAGTTTCCCCTTGTACATTAACAATAAAACATACCACAGTGCACACCAACTGCAACTCTTAACAATTAAGTGACAAAAGTCAGTTCGAAATGAAACAAATTGTATTTTAAGCTGTGGATGATATACAAGTAAAGAGGCCATCTTGGCTTGAAAAAGTTCAGGCTTTGACAGAGTTTTGTACCCATGCCTCCCAGATACTGATAATGATCACTTCATTCATTTTAGTGTAAATTCCTTTTAGGGGAATGGAGAATTTGCTTAAATTTGCATTTCTCCTGACATGTGGCTTCACAGCTAATAGTTGCACCCAACTGGTATCTGGGAGTCATGGGTTTAAAATATGTTGAAGCAGGCATTTTAGCACCTTCTTTCTGCAATTGCTTTTTAGCAATTTCCATTTGCCTGCAAAAAAAATTCTCTAATTGAAAAGTAATCTTAGATGGCAAAGAAAATTGAGATGAAAATATATTTGCTTACATCCTTGGCACTTCTCACAGTGCACTTGACCTCTGTCCTGAATTGCCCTGACACTTTCATCCATACTTTTGATAAATCGTCCAAATTGTTCTATTCTATTTTCTCTGAAAAACAGAAGATTTGCAGGGTTAGTTGTTTGGTGTAAATTACTTACAATTCATGGTATAAATTTATTGAAGTCTTGCAAACATTTGTGTTGGATGAAATTTCATGACATCATGCAGCCTTTTATATATTCATAAAGATGTCGTCTTTCACAAGTAGACATGTAACAGATTTATTGTACAATAGGAGTAACAGGAAGCAAAAAATACAACAGCAACAAGCTCTAAATCTTACTTTGTGAAACAAGATTACAATATGATTTGTATTCGCTACAATAAATAAAAAGTATTTTGGCAGTAAACCAACTGAAAATGGAAATTAAAATAGATATGAGTTCATTGGTACAATAAAAAATAGGTTTTGACCAATCAGAACATGACAAGCATCATCTCCTTTTTTACTTACACTGGCACAAGTTCTAATCTTTCTTGGGGACGGTCTACTGTCATAAAAAAAGATGCACCAACAAGTTTATCACTCTCTGCTGCTCGTTTTCCTTGCTTCCATTCCTGCAAAGAGAAACCAATCACCTCCACATTATCAAATTGGTTTTGAAAATTGAAGAACATTTTAAACCCATCACCTCCTCAACTTTAAGACAAAAACACTTAACCTAAAGTAAGTTGGATTAGATACTTACACTTGCCTCAAGTCTAGTTTTGGGTTTTTCTTTAAACTTTTTCTATTAAGTGTCTCGCTCCTAATTCAATTCCCTTTGGTCTGACTGGTCCAATTTGTAATAAGTTACAATACTTTTTGGTTTTGTGAAACTGAATTGAAAAGCTCTGGATATATTTTATGTATATATGTGTAAGTATAAACTGCACCATGGCTATTTCTCATTGGTTATGAGGGAGGCACTGAAGTCAAAAGATACTGCAATACATATTATACTGTACAGTTTAAAACTATTCACCAAGGTGAAGGTGGGTGATGGTGGATATTAACCACCCCACAATGAGGAGAGGTAAAAATAACCATCACTAGCCACCAATACTGAGGTGAATATTTGCTTTAGTATATACTAAATAAGTGAGATACTATAGTTCAAAAATATGATTTTCAATCATTCATTCCTATGACAATTACAATATTTTCAGGTGCCATTCCTGCATGAGTTGCTCACTGGTGAATAGCAAAGAATATTTGGGATTTCAGTAGCCAATCAGAGCACACCTTTGATGCCATCTCCTAATTTAGTGTATACTAACAACAAATACCCAATAAATCAGGAAAGCAGATGATAATGCAGTCTGTAGAGGTACCACTTCACCTGGGAGAGAAAGTACCTTCTTACTACACCTCATCCCTCTTATTTCTCAAGGAGTTTGTTCTGTTTATGTGATTACCTTCTCATTTTCCCCACATGTAATAAAATGTTTGAACACAAAACTTTGAGATAGCACAGGATGAAGACATATTCTGTTCATCCACAGTTGAAGTTTATCTCTTCTTTTCTCCACAAACTCTTCACCAAATCTCCCTAAAAGCCAAACAAAAAAAATATTTAATAGCATTTCTTTTAAACCCTTTAACTCCCAGAAGTGATTAATATGTACCTCCTCCCTAAAATATCCATACAAAATCCAGCAAACAGGTAATGAGAATACTCAATCTGATTAAGTAGAGGTTGTTACCTTGATCTAACACCAAATTCATGTTACTAATTTACAAGGAAATATGAGGTAGCCAGATGGGGAGAATTAACAATCAGATGTTAGGAGTTACAGGGTTAAGCCTTTGAGGTTCTGATGGAACAGCAGAACCTTTCTACAGCTGTAGCTGTCAGCTTTTCCATCTCTCAGCTCAAAAGAGTGCAACACACAACAAGTTAGTAATTTGGTCCCTGATTTTAGAGGGGCCAACTCATAGCTTCAATATTATACCTCCAAGAATTTTTCCATCAAATTTTCCAAACCTCTTTGATATGTATGTGAATTGTTTAATTTTTCCCTACTGATGACAAAAATTGAGGGTGTGAAAAACTGGAACCATAATCCTTACAGTCCAACTTTGAGAAGACTTGACGCATCATCCCTTTGGTAAAGTAATCAGGAAGGCAGTGCATTCTCCTCAATTAAGAGCTGATGCAGTTTGGCTGCACACTCAAACCCTTACTGTCCCACAAGACAATATCGCACTCTTAAAGCACGCTAACCACTGGTAACCAGTGATAAATAAAAGATTATTTGAGTAAAATAATAAGTGAGTGCTGTTTACTAACCTGTGATTTGTTTGTCTGGTAATGGTGGAATTGATATACATGTATACTTTTCAACCAAGCGGCCAAACAGCCAATCAAAATGTTTGTACCGTCTGCTGACAACAACTCCAGTATTCTAAAGAAAAAAAGTAATTTATTTCATTAAATCTATGTCCTAAGAGCATGCTATTTCACTATATCCATTTAAGGAAACAAAAAGGCACAAAACAGGGGATTTTGCTGTTTATTAATTATTTTTATCTATTATGCAAAATGACAAGAAAAAGAAGGAAGGTTATAGAGATCACATATTGACAATTACATCAAAGATGACCACGATTAAGAGTTATTTATATAATTTACAGTTCTGTAGCAGTTCAGTAATGTTAGGAATTTCAAGGGGTGTGGCAAGGAAGCCAAATAGAAGCTGGTAGTTTGTCTAGATTGGCTCGTCGGGTGTTTCAACAGATGATGACAAGAAAATACTATGTCAAAGGCTGGACAAGTTTTATTCCATGCCCTCTATAAAAATTAATATCCTTTCAGTAAATTTCTAAAGCTGGAATAACTAGATATCAGGGTGAGATTATGGGGATGGAACTACACTGTAGGAAAGGACTAAAAAGAGATGGAAAGTGAAGCAACAAAATAGCTGCACTGAACAAATCAATCTTTGATTAAATGCAGTTTATGTTTTGAAAGCTTGACTTTCATAACTTCAGGTTACCAGAAAATTGAATAATCATGGCATAGTAAATCCCTTATTTAGTGGTATCACAGAAAATAAGAGCTAGTGGACAATTGCTCCTTGCTTACAAGTATTTTTCCTCACTGCATTCACAAATGATAAAATGTACTGTGTACTTGTTGTACAGTGAACCACTAAATGCGGCATATCTTTAATTAATATACAATGTTAAACTACTTTAGGTGAACACATACTCACACTGGGTATTATGTTGTACGCAATAAAACTCTTCATCCCTTTAAATTTACTTTTTTTCTCAGGGGAATTTATCACACATGTGAATGGGTCTGGGTGGCTGCACCAAGTAATCCGCTTTCTGTCTTCCTGAAAATCACAAACAGAAAAACAGAGTTGACTAATGGGCACTTCTAATATAGCACCTAAAATTCAAACATTTACAAAAAATGAGATAGACACTCTACCATGATCGATACTTTCTCATTCTGTGGAACTTTTACATCTGTCTGTTGTGTACCAATGACAAAAGCTTCTCCACCAGATTTCACAAAGTACGAGAACCTTTAAAACAAAAGCAGTTCAATGGTAGCAAGTCATCTTACAGTAAATTCTATTCAACAGCTAAACTATGTTGCTGTGCATCTGTATGGTAATAGATCACAGATGACATCAAAGTGTGGTATAACCAAAAAATGTCACACAAGGCTCAGCCAAGAGTGTTACTGAATGCTCTCACCACATTTTGACATATTCTGAGATCTTTTCCTGAACAGTCTCACAGCAACATGGGATCTATTTGTTTTATATAATAAAAAGCATCTATATTGTCTATGGTGTCAACAATTCTTTCCCATGTACAAGGCTGTTCAGTTGTTTTCCCTTCAAGTTACAGAGCAGATCAATCTGAACAGAATTGTCCAAGACATTTCTATTTTAACAAGGGAAAAATATGATCTTGCTCGTCCGAAAAAGTGAGCTATTAACCATTTTTTTCTGGAATTTGGACACAAAAAAAAATTATATTTTCCACATTTGCTGCCCAAACACATGTAGATTACGAGCGTGTTATTTTGTCAAGCAAAGAATAGCCATTGATTTTAAAGCAAATCCTACTTCTCACCTTGTCATTGTTATCAGGTTTTTTCCAACAAATAAACTAATCATGATCCAGACAGGTAAAGTAAACAAGTGAGTTTAAAAGAAGTTTTTTTCCCCTAATTGTATTTGCCTACATAAGATATTAATTTTTTTCGTTGATTGGATTTGGGAAAACTTTGTATTGGGTAGTGAGAAATTTAATAAAAAAAGCTCCTTATTCCATTATACAAAGGCTTTCCGTTACCTATTCATACTCTTTCGAACTGTCCCTGTTCTAACCATTCCTGAATTGGTTCCTCTCCTTGGTAATGATGAGATTGTTGACTCCTGGTCTCCCCCACTGTAGTTGCTGACAGTTTCATCATCATCCCAATCATCATCCCATCCATCTGCTCCATCCACTGAGCCCTGATTATGCAGAGGTGCTGAAGGTAAAGGACGGAGGTTGTCAGACTGTGGTGCTGGATACTCTGCAAGCTGTGAAGCATAAGTATCAAGAGTTCCTTAGCCCTTCAACTCTCAAGATCTCTATAGCAATTCTACTTAATGTCTGTTATACATTTCTCAAATGTGTTGTGTGAATTAAGTGTCGAATCAAATTACAGTTCCCTAATATTGCAAATAGGAATAATTGTTCTTGTGATTATAGGGAAGCAAGCTTTGATTTGTCTCGGATTCCATCATGTCCCACTGCTTTCACCTTGCAAGTTGTAATAATAGCAGGAGTGCTACATTTTGAAATGGTTAGCTTGCATTTTGTAAATGTTAGGAAAGGAGTGATAAACACTATAGCACAAAATACAATTTTGAGAAATGCAAAAATGCTATTAAGTTTGGTGTAACTCTTCAAAAGAAGAAAATGACATTTTTACCAATTGAATTATGTAAACCTGATAAATTCTAGTTAAAACTGGTAGCTTATCTTGATACGAATAATTAAAACAATTGTAATAGAATGGTATCAGCAAAAAAACAGAATTTGAAAGCAACTGAGCATTTATGCTACAACAATTACTTGCCATTAAGACTCAGTGAATATTGCTGAATAATCCCTTCCACTTCAACTCAGGGATTATTCAACAATATTCACCTCACCTTCAGCAAATAATTGTTAAATAGGTTGTGATTTATCATCATGGTGAACACGCTTTCGTAATGAAGCATAATTACTTGTCTCAAAATGTGCTCATTTCTATTTTGGATTACAACATTTCAACATTGCTACTAGTCTTCCTCGGGCACTCAATTTGAGTGAGTATGCAATATTATAACATTTCTGCTCAGCTGTGATTGGCAACTTTTTGCAAAAGGTTCCCCAATCAAACCTTTCAATGAAATGAAGCAACCATTGCTGAACTTGCTATAGTTAAAAAGACTGAACAAAACTCCAGTGATTTAACTGGTTACAAATCTCATACCAGTTGAGACTTCACATTACATCTTGTTCTGCACATTAACACTAGTCAGTTCACTGAAACAACTTTTGGCAAGTGCAGATAAATTTAAACACTTTCTTAAAACTGCTAATAACTCCGCGTAAGTTTGATCCGCTAGAGAATTAATCCTATCTCTGATATGCTGGTGTCTCATCCTTAACGTACCATACATTTCTACAAGGTGACCTTAAAACGAGGTAAATATAAATACATTGCAGAGGGAAATGCAGAGGAAATCTTATGCCATAGGAGTGAGAGTTGTAAAGGTTGTAAAGGTGATCTCAGGTTTAAAGCTTAAAAAATTTCCTGAATATTGGAAATAAAGTACTCAAGACCAGACAGACGTTGCCAAATTCAATACGGGAAAACCTTGAGAAAAATTTAAAACGAAAGGTTTCTTTTCTTGTAATATGGAAATTCATACTCGGGTAAGACTCATCATAAAGAACAGTATACCTTTAGTTAATATTCTATACACATTCTGGGATATAAAATTACATGACAGTTAGCCTATATATCTCACCTCTACATAGGCCTCAGGAAACAGACCTCTAGATCCGTCGGGTCCAACTCCTTCCCACCAACCCTCTCCGACGTCCTGTCGAAAACAAAGAAATAACATAAATATTATATAATAGCAGTCCCAAATGCAGACGGTATCAGCGTTACAAAATAAGCGTAACCGCACGTACCGTTCTGGTCACGGTCAGAATTTCGTCCGCGTAGACGACGAGTTCTCCAGAAGGTCGATCACCTTCAAAATCGTACAGTACGCGTACCTACGGACGAATGTTGTTAGGGTGAGTAAATCTGAGGGAAAAAAGGAATAAATTGAATGAAAGCTGTCAGAAGTGACGATAACGTACTTTACAGCCAGGTGAAACCGCCATACTGTAGATAACCTATACCATTTCTGAGGAAAGATACTACTTTTAGCTGTGATATCACGTGAGCACACTCCTCCGATCGCGGACGCGGATATGCCGCTGGATTTCGTCGGCGTTACAGAGAGAAAAATGGGATTTTTGAACTTTTTAAAACAGACTTGACCTTTAATTCGCGTAAAAAAAACACATGCAGTTTTGAAACCTTCCAGGAGACTAGGCTTTCTGTAGATCAGGATGCGAGAGCACTTAGAGTAGCGATGCGTTGTCCAGGGCACATCGTGTTTGCCTATTCGAAAGCATATATGCTAAATATTTTCAGCTGTACAAAATAATTGCAGTCTTAGACTAAAAATTAAAGATGGCAGAGGTCTCGAACCAACGCAGCAGCGAAAACTTGAAACGAAAACGCAAACACAGTCGAAACCCGCATTCAAAGGATTGGAATAAAAAGAAAAAAATTGAACCTGGAAAGGGAAACCGAGAAGTGAAAAAAACGCAGATTATCCAACCTCAATTACCAAAAACCACCACAGAAATATCGTCTAACTGGAAGGCTTTGCAAGCGGTGAGCATTGAGCGAGACTCTTTTAATCCTCTGATTGTCAAAATCTAAGCGTTGATTAACCTTAATTACCGTAAAACTCTTTCTTGTCTGTTACCTTTGATATCCTAGTCCCATGCCACGTGTTAATGAATTTCTTTTATAACCTCTTTGGATGATCGACTGCCAAGCACGTGGGGAATTGAGCTCACACAGTACAGTGATTGTCAAATAGCACTTAGTCTTCGTTGCTATAAGGATCCTTCTTGATAATGGCGCGTAAAATCAAGTGTTTTTCAAATTTTTGTTGAAGAAACATTCATTTTTTGTGGCTAGTGCCTCCCATTGGAGGCAAAACTACTTATGCCGTTGAGATGTGTGATTGAGGGTAACAATAGCATTCCGATTTTGACCTAATTTTGAATTTGTGTTTCCCGGTACTAGAAACTGTTTCTTTCAGAGAATCTGAGTAGTTCGACATTTGCACTTCATACAAGGTTGAATTCTCTTCTCTGTGACACTGCAGAAATCAGCATAAGATGATAAACATTTCACAATTATTTCAGGATAGTGCGCTGTTAACAAAAAAGTTTTCTTTGCAGAAATATCTTTATAAGTATGAACAACACATCATGAAATCTAGAGGCAAAATTTTTTTTCTTAGAAGAGAAAGCATTTTACTGGTTAAATCATCAAATTATGTAGATCTAAAGATATAATATTTCCAGTTCTTGCTGTGACATCACAAAAGACAATAAACATCTCAAAATAATTCCACAGTGGCATCCACCAATGTATAATTAAAATCAAAACTTTTTCTTGCAGAAACTTCTCAACAGATATAATATATATGTTATGGAAGCTTGGAGGGAGATTCTTTTCTTTAAAAAGAGAGCATTTTACTGTTTGAATCAGCGACTCATGCCAAAAAGAGTTACTAAATTTGACAAGCGAGGTAGCAGTGAAATACATACCTTGAGTTATTCAGCAGAATGATTGAACAGTGGAACAGTAGAAAGGCAGAATGTCTTAAATCGAGGAATGGCAGAATAACCCAAAAAAACAGAATGCCTGAATGTATGAAACAAAAGTCTCAAAAAATGGGAATTGCAATAAAATGAGAAATTATTTATAATTAACAGGGGAAATTAAAAGAAGCATAGGTAATCATTGTTGTAGCCCAAAGGATAATGGAACCATGGGGGTTTTGAGCTAGCCCCCATTAAATTATTATTGTATTGCTATTCTTATTATTATTATTATTATTATTGTTAATATTATTATTTGTTACTATTAAACTCTTAGTTGATTGTAACATGTAATTAGACAATATATTCTTGAGTCATCTTTCTCTTGTGGGACAGGGTAGTCATTAATATGTGGGATGCAGCAGGTTTTCTGTTTTACATGTGAGACAAATATTCAGCAACACTACATGTACCTTCTAGCGTCATTATGCAACCTCTACTTATTTTCAATGCTATAAAAATTGTGCTATATCAGTGGCCACATGCAGTCTTTCACTGTCTCTATTCAGCATGTTATTTCAAGAGATTACAGCTGATGGCTTCTATATCATGTCAATTTGTTATCTAGTATGATGATTTATTTTAAAAATATTAGGCTTTGACAATTGCGATACAGGGTTAGTAATTATAGACTGACTTCAAAGAATATTTCAATTCAGAGAAGGTAAATTTTTAAATACCAAATGGCATATAAAGTAAGGTAATCATCAGTAGGCCAAATCAAGTCTATCTCATGTGATGTATTATCTTTTAGTTACTGGAGAAAGAAAAAAACGCCAAGGAAACCACTGGAGATAAAAAAAGAAGACAGAAGAAAACATTAAAGAGAACTCTGAAGCCAAATCTTAAATCAGAAAACACAGCAAGGTAAGAACTTTTCATACAAAAGCTGTATTACCTTGAAAAAAATACCAAGTACAAAGATGTGGAAGAAAATATTAGGAAACACTATCATTGTCAACCCTTTCAACTCCCTGGATCTGATTGGAAATTCTCCTTTCTATCTGTTGTACATTTTCTTGTATTATAAGTTTAAAGAATTAGGTATTACATCATAGAAACACTCTGTAGAAAGATGTGATTAGACCTTGAGGTAACAGTTGATTATTTGGAGTGATCAAATGGGTTGCAAACCCTTTCAACTCCCTTGATGTGCTTGGAAATTCTCCTTTCCTCCCATAGCATATTTCTTGCATTTTTAATATACAGAATTTGGTGTTACATCATAATAACATTCTCCAGAACAAGGTTGTGAAGTCCAGTGGTAACAGTTGATTGTTAATTATTGAGATCAGGAGCATATATGTAAGAATTGTGCCATGGGCAGTTTGGGGAGTTACTTATGAGGTCTTGGGAGTGACAAGGCTATTTAGGCACAAACTAGAAGAAAACTCTCCAAGTTTTATCTGTCAGTCACACAGTGTGTGTAATTGTGATGATCTCTGTATTTACAATAATTGTTTTTGTTGAATTCAAGTTCAAGTGAAGTGTGGTTTGATGATGTGGATCCTGAAGATCTTGAGGAAATTACTGGGAAAAAAACAAAGTCAAAGACAACAATTGGAGATCCACATGATGTGCTAGTAACTGGCAGTCTGGAAGGGTTAGTTATGTTATACTAACAGTTTTATCTTGACTTGTATGGATAAAGAAAGTACCATGCTGTACCCCAGTAGTAGTGTAAGGAATGTACTTTGAATTTTAATTTGTTTCTTTAACCCTTTAACTCCCATTAGTGACCAAGACAGAATTTCTCCTTACAATATCAATGCAATATCAAACAGATACGTGATGAGAATTGAGAAAAATTTCAATTTGGGGATAATTAGTTGATCCAATACATTAAGGAGAACTTCAAATTTGATCTGGGAGTTAAAGGGTTAACTGAAATGCATGTTCCAAAATTGCCTCCAAATCAGCAAAGGAAATGATTATTTGAAGCAATAAAGGAAAAAATTATTTTGTGTTATCTCCTGTTGTATAATTAATTTTTGCTACTCTATATTCTATCACTTTGTTGCTAAAGAACTTTTTCACCAAAGATCTTACACATCGAGAATGAAATGCTAAGAGCAAAATTTTTAATGGGCACCTAACATAAATAGGCTTCTTTGCTTCCTACTTTTAAAGTGTTTCAACTTTAATTTCGTAAAATGCTGGAATGGAGATAGAATATGGAGAGACATAAGAGCCCTTGACATAACTTAACCCCCCCCCCTCTCTGTGGCAGGGGATGTTTTATACATTTTGTGGTATTCATCAGCCACTAATTTTAAAATTATGTGATAGGATAACAAAAAGGATTGCACTGGACTGTGAAATGGTTGGAGTTGGGTCTGATGCTAAGAGGCACATGTTGGCACGAGTATCCATCGTTAACTCACATGGTCGCGTGGTCTATGACTCGTTCGTGGCACCACAGGAGAAAGTGGTTGATTACCGCACTCACGTCAGTGGAATTAGACCTGAAAATTTAAAAAATGGTCAGTACTAGCTCACATACTTATTTTTGTGTACCAGAGTAAATGTTCCTTGTTTTGAAACACTTCATGTAGGCAACTGTCATTATTTAGGATTCTATTCCACATTCTTACACAGGATATTACTGAGATTCTGCCAAACCTCCTTCGCTTCTGTTTTTGTCAATGAAAGGAAATAATATTTATGTTGATTGGAATGGATGAACAGGAAAACATTTGGCTCAAGGTCATGTCATGAACGATGTAAAATTATCAAAGTGATTGTTATAATGCAAATGTTGTGATTTTAATATACATTTATATCCAGTTCAAATTTTGTCTCTTCTTGTTTCAAACGCATAATCATGCTTTAAGTGCTCCCTATTAAAGAATCATGTTTAACAAGGATTCAATTCACAGTTCATTGAATAAATATTGAAAAAAAAACATTGATTGTGTATATATTTATGGCCTGTAGCTACTGATCTTGTAAATGTTTCTGCTTCTTTTGTGTATCACAATTTATTGAGGAATTGTTCTTTTCATGTCAAGCTCCAGAATTCAAGACAGTTCAACTTGAAGTTTCAAGAATACTTAAAGAGAAAATCCTTGTTGGACATTCCTTGAAGAATGACCTTGAGGTGAGTTTGGTATAAGACTACAACTTGGTAGTGTCTTTAACCCTTCACACCTAAGCATCAGTCTGTTTATTCTCTATACTGTTCTCCATACAATGCCAAAGGTACTGACAAGCAGAATTTGTTTAACATTCAAGATCTTCACAGCTAAGAACACTACTGAACTAGTAGTTGAAATAAGACCTGAAAAAATTTTCAGGCCCGTATGGGATTTGAACCCATGACCTCTGCAATACCAGTGCAGTGCTCTACCAACTGGGCTAACAAGCCATCTGGGAGCTGAACAATATGTTGGGTCCAAATAAACCATCCAAGTGATGAATAACACCGCAATGCAAATATATGAATTTCATATATCTAAAATCATCATTCAAGATCTCCTCAAGTTTGAGATCATTTCCTTTATTCTTGCGATCTTAACAGTGCTTTCAATAAGATTTGAAGTTGGTGGCTACCTCAGTAAAGTACTTCATGAATAATAATATGAAAAGCAACTTTGCTCTTGCTAGCCTATTAGTTCCATTCAGAATAAAATGGCTTTAAACAGAGTTTTCTGTTTTGAATTTTGGTAAATGGTCATTGAATATTATTCTCCTGGTAACTTTTGTTTTACTGATTGCTTACTTTTAATCAAAATCTTTTATTTACTGACATGCAAACCTGCTGCCTGATTTTTTCACAAAAAGTCCTCTGAGAGGACATATGGTTACTGGTTACGGAAATTTGAGTCTGTATATACTTGTAAACGCAAACATATATTTTGGTGGAAATGTGGTATATGGTGTGATAAGACAACAACAATAACTTTTAGCAGAACTTGTTTATAAAGGTAACGGTCACTTGAAAGAAATAAAAAAGCTCTTGAGGTGTTTTAGTTGGTGAGTTTGTTTGAAAGCTTCCAAAATGTCACAGAAGGATCCAGAATGGTGGTAACTGTCTAACATCATATAATACTTAACACTTTCAGCAGGAAATCTACAAAAATAATACCAGGTGATATCCTGTGTGCATTAAATTTCTGTATGCACATTTTCTCAAATTTGATCCTACAATCCAAACCTCTCTTTGCCTGGCCAAGCCAGATTCTATTGTTTTCCATTTTTTTTTATTCACAAGTGCTTAAAGTATTTGTATTGTAATGCCATGAGCTTTGTTTACAGAGTTTTCTTCTGCTTGCAGTCTTCTGTTTGAAGAGGCTGAAGGCATTTTTCGTGATTGCAAGTTTTTTGTTTTGTTTTGTTTATTTTATTGAAAGAAATTAAAGATATGCAGCAGTGAACTTCACCAGTTGTATTTGTTGGAAAAACCCCAGAATTATTCTCATCTGCAGAAGTGTTCCATTATTGATGGATGCAACTGCTATAAATGTTTACATAAGATAATTGCATTAAATCAATCAGCCAATTAATTTTAGTGGTCTCTATGGCTCGCATTTCATATCAGATGATAAACAATTGTTGAGTCGCCGATTGCTGAAAAGTCACTTACTTACTCAGTTATGTTCTAGCTAACCAGTAACCATAAGAACAAAGTCTTCTTCACTTTTCTTAGCAAATGCAGCATAAGGTTAGACGCTAAGTGGTCAATGGCTGTTTTTATTTCTCTCTTCAAAGCTAAGCCTCTGTGAAGTGTTTTTAAGCAAAGTTAACATCTTTGCAAAAAGTTCCAAATTTGATTTACTTGTGCCATCAACAACAAGTTTGATTTTCAAGTTTTTTTTTTTTTTTACTAGCAGTTGAGAACAACTGTTGTTGTTTTATTTACCTTGTTGTAACAGACAATGTGTATTTCTACTTCATGCATGGTGAATTTTTGTAGAACACACAAAGGAAAAAAAAAAGAAAACTGATAGTGAAATAATGAATCTAAAAAAAAAGACCACAGTATTTTAAAAATAAATGGGGTGAATACTCCAATACTAAATTGACAATTATTTTCTAAGTTATTCATTAATTTTTTTTGTTCTGTAAATCTGATATGGACATGATTAAGTATACTCAACAGAACACCAGCCAAAGCTACGGCAAGTGCTGGGTGTTATTGAAAGCACTGCTTAATGTTTGATTAAGGGGTGATTATTGTGAGAGAAAATTAGATGCTAGGCACTCTTAGGGGGTAAAGGATTAAACAGGTACGGAAGTTTGTCACAGGGTTAAAGTTGATTTTTTTTCTTTTTTCTTTTACTTTAGGTACTGCTACTTGATCATCCATGGAAAAATATACGAGATACTGCCAAGTATAAACCATTCCAAAAACTAGTTAAGGTAAGAAAACTGTTCTTTGTGCTAAATCCTTTCAATGAAAAATAATTTATTGTGGGTTTGTAATTTGCACTAGATATAGTGTATACAGTCATCTTGAATGACTGTTGTATGGGTATACTGATTAATTTTGCTTCAAACACTGTGAAACAGACAGTGTTCTCCTTTACCAGCTTATGAATGCCTAAAATTGCTTGGAATTCTTGTTAGTTCAACTGGTGAAAGGACTTTCCTATCAGTTTGAAAAGTTATTTTTTAATCACCTGTTATGCTTAAGATAAGAAAGAACACAAAACAGAAACTTATACGATCAATCTGGCAAATCAGACTTAGGTTAAATTTTATTGGAGGTATTGAGAACTTAAGAGTAAGCGCAAACAGCTTCAAGTGTGCAAAAATGTTTAATGAGCTGAGCTGGTTTTAATTTGCATCTGATTGATGCAGAGGAAAGAGGGAGTACTTGAAAACAATACTCGATTCAAAATTTTAGGGTTTAAACTAACAGATGTTACTTAATTCTTATTGGTGAGAAATGATCAGAAAGTTTCTGTGATTCTGCAATAGTTTGTAGTTTCTATGGTTACTGCCTCCTTATAGTAGGCAAAGCCACACTGTTATCAGATGAGTGATGGTAAGTAACAAGAAAAGCTAAACCTCACCAGACTCTGACCCTCACCAGAGTACCTCGTAGTTAAAGATTATTGGGCTCAGTATACACTAAAGAAAGAAGAGTGCATTTGAAACAAAATTACTTTACACCTAAGAACACCCAAGATAATATTTTCTCTATGGTTACCATTTCAATCAATGAATTATGCCCTATACAACTAAAGATATAATGTTCAGTTCTTGTTGTGACACAGAACGATCTTAATGGATGTAATTGGTGCGTCATGAAAACTATGAGGAAGTTGTTTTTCTTTAACCCTTAACTCCCACGAGTGACCAAGACTGAATTTCTCCTTACAATATCAATACAATATCAACCAGATGAGAGAAACTGTGAGGCTTCCAAGCAAGCCCCTCAAAATTATTATTATATTACTATTGTTATCATCATTACTATTGTTAATATGACCGCTTGGTGCCATTCAATATTTTTTTAATGTCAACTAGGTACTTTATTTTTGAATCATCTTTCTTATGTGGAACAGGGTACTCAGAAATATGTTATGTAGCAGGTTTTCCATTTTGCATGTGAATACAAATACAATCTCTATTTCTGTTTAATGCCATACAAATTGTGGTACTGTATATCAGTAGCCACATGCAGTCTCAGACTGCCTATTTTCAAAACTTAGCAACACAATTATAGTCATTTACTATTTGTATCATTTGTTTATCTCTAGACTAAAACCCCTTCACTAAGAAAACTTGCTAAGCAGTTACTGAATATCAGCATTCAAGAAGGAGAACATTCTTCTGTAAGTATTCTTGGTGTAAATACTTTCTGTAGTATAAGGAAGAGACTTGGTATGAAAACGGAGCAGGGAATTAGCCCTTTAACCCAAACGAGTGATTGGCTTCCAAAATCTCCTTGCAATATCACTCTTTAATCACATGTAATGGTCAAGAGAATAATGCAAATGATCACCAAATGAAGAAGCTCCTGATTGTTCAACAAATTCTTTTTGTTAATAACACAAGAAATGTATAGAAATCAGTGTGAAGAATGTGGATGCTAATGTTAGGGTATAGAGGGTTATGGAGGTAAAGTTTTGTGGAATCCATTTTCTTGGATTTGTTTTCTCTAACTGATCAAGGAATAACAGCCAAATTAACTGGTTTTTATTGATTTTAGGCCAATTTTGAACAAAAACACCTGAAAAAAATTCACAATCCTATATATATTTATATTTATATTTATACCAGGTACAAGATGCACAGGTAGCAATGAAGCTCTACACTTTGCACAGAAAACAGTGGGAAAGACAATTACATGAAGCTAAAGTAAAGCCCTCTAAGAAAGCACTTGTAAATACACCTGTCACCTTAAGTCATGATAGATAACATAGCTACAGGGTTTGCGAAACAGTAGTGCATAATAGGATTGATTGCAAAATGGAAGACACAATGTTACCATGTAAAACGAAAATCATCAAGGTCATTTTTCACTGGCAGAGGAGTTGTCTTGGAGAATTTTTGTGTCAGAGAATTTAAAGAGTTTTTCCCTGGCTTGGTTATTTTCATTGAGTATTAGGCATCAGAGACTGGTTTTTGGACACAGCAAGGTTTAACAAGAACCTCAGTTATTCCACTTGGAGGAGCAAGTGTGAATGAAGTATTTCAAGTCTCCCAAAGAGAAGTTTAACTGTCCATTTTACAAAAAGATGGTCAAGCAAAGGCAACCATAAACTAGGGCACCATCAGCACTCAAATTGAACCTCTATTGTACCAACTAAAATTGTTTATACTTGAAAGAAGGATTTAATATAATTTTGAAATAACAATTCATGATATTATGCTATACAATACAGAACTACTGGTAATGCGATGGTAACATAGCAAAGTTGAGTCTCATTGTATTGATTTTGTACTGAATAGTTTGCAGAGCAGCCCAAATTCAACTCTTAATTTACGCACATGTAGGAAGGTGAATTGGAACAGAATTCTACTTAGAATTTTTAATTACATTTAACTGTTTGGAAATATCAGGGTAAAGAACAAACGAGGATGCTCTGATACAATTATTTCCTTAATATTTAATAGAGTTGCCTGATTACAATATCATGATAAAAGAAAACAGCAAAAAGAAAAAAGGGGAGAATGATAAAAGGCAATTACTTTGGAAAACATAATTTCCCTAGGGGCAGTGCTCACCCCTTATGAGACAGTTGATTAAGAAAATCAAAAAATGGAACAGGAGACATTTGCAAGTCAGTTTGAATTATATGGTTATTAATTAGGAGTTCAAGTTAAAAAAATAATCCTTACAGGTAATCTACAATAAAAGAAATTACAGAAAAGAATCCTTGAAAAAGTCAGGCTTGGACAGGTTATTAGTTGGGCACTTGTGGTTGGAAGTAGTGCTTAGCTAATATTTGTGAGCCACGGGCTTCTTTTCTTCTTTTCTGTAATTGAACCTCGCAGATCAATTCGCAACTTCAACATCCTTCCGGGCAACCTTTCGGGCAATTAAACTTTTTTAGATTGGTTTGTTCAAATTCTTGCTCCCCTGGGCCAGGTTTTTTTGAAAGGAGACTGAGATTTTCTACTCATTGACCAGCAATTGATTTGACTATTCAAGCTTAAAAGACCCTTTTCTTCCAAACCATCTGCTTGCCAAAGTGAAATCCTAAGTTCGTTTTTTTTCTCTTTTCACTCCTTTAATCAAACTACAACAAAATCCTCAAACGTGATTGGTCATCACCAGCCCGATTTGAGCACTAATAGGACAGTGTATGCGTCAATCAAGGGACAATTAATACGTCATGCCTGTGTAAGTGGACAGAACGCGTCATGTGCGCGCGTTGTTGCCCCCCATTTCGCCGAGTTAACTGTTTTTGTTTTTGTTTTTAATGAAAACGTATAACCGATGTCTAGTTCCTTTCTCAACTTTTGTCATAGTTCTGATAAATCGGACTCCCGCTTCGCGGCCGTCCGATTTTGTCAATTACTCGACGTATAATTACAGACTGAATTGGACTCCACTCGGTCCTATTACCATTACTATTTATAATCGTTACAATTTCCTCAAATGTGATTGGTGCATTAGCTGCTTTATTTTTCATTTATCATTCTGTACAGTTGTAATTGGACAGTTAGCTGTAATCGGACAGGCTTCCAAACAAACTTTGAAACTTTTTTTTACTCGTATCCGACACCTGTCAATTGGAAAGCACGTAAGAAAAAAAAGCGCATATACTCTTTTTAAAAATAAAAATGAGAAAAAAAAGTGACAAATTACCAAATTGAACGGACTCGCATAGACTTACCGGAAGCGTATTTGTAGTAGGCCTGAAAACTTCGCTCACCGTCTAACAACAAATAAATTGTTAGAGAGGATACTAATAATAAATGAATAAAAATTCCATCGATTAATTCAATTGTAAACATAATAACCCTACAGTTTTAACTTTCTAAGTTACTTTTGTGAAGGATTAGAGTCAATTACAAACGGTTTTTATGCCGTGTGTCAACCAATTTAATGACACATTTCGCTACCACAAATTAATTTCGAAAACAATTTTTGCTGACAACCAAAGTGATTTGAGAGAGAGAGAAAAAAAGTTATCGGCTTGATTTGCTAAAAAAATTAATCCTTCCTTGAAAATATGCTTAGCCGGCAAAACGGAATATATGATGAAAAATGGCAATGAAGCTAGGGATGTACTCGGCGACCCACGAAAACGTGATTACCGTGCCCTTGAGCAGAGATAGGAATAATTCCGGGCCGCACAAAGAACCAAACATATTGCAGGATTTGTCACCGTGCCCTCAAAGAAACAAATAAACTTCAAAAATTCTCTTGGAAACTCCAGCGGCAAGTAATTACTCCGATGCCCGAATTAAGGTTTTTAAATCGACTTCAGCATTGTTGAAAAGTCTAGTAGTTAAGCCGTAGCAAACCTTAACTTTTTCTCTCACAAATGTTATTAAGTTTTTCGTTTCTGTTAAAGAATCTGGTCAGAATCAAATGGAACAAATCAAATGTTGACCCTCAGACAAAATATTGGTAAAGAAATGATCCTTGCAAGTCTGCTGCATGCAGTTAAAAAAAAGTTTAGAAAAGAAGCATTTAAGAATTCCGGCTTCGATAGGTCTTAGATCTCTTGGTTTCTGTTCTAAATTGTTTGTGAGAATAAAGGCTTCAAAAAAAAAACAAGCATGATCTCGTGACTCACGCATTTTCCCCCAGGCGTTTATTATCAGCGTTATGCAAACATTCCTTTAGATGTTTAAAAATAACACGTGAATTGAAATTATAAACGGTGGCTGGGTTTTGAAGTGTTGACGAACTTGTTGACGGACAATGCTTTGGTTTCCAGCTTGGAAGACATCTTGCTGAACACTTAAGACGGATCAGGATCTCGGGCAAACGGTAGGTTGACATCCCAAGGTTTTGTTGGTCTTCAATCTTCCACTGATACATTTTCTGCCTGATGAATCCTAGATGTGGTCAAATAAAGTCTCTGTTGTGAACGTTAATTAGTACTGTTAATCAAGATTACATTTACACTAACTTCAAGAGACATTTTGAAGAAACTTGATGCAGTGATGTCCCAATCTCACTTATCGATCACAATTCTTGTAGGGTAACTTTCGATTCAACCCACTTGTGTAATAATTGACTAAAGAGGGTAAGATTCTAAAGAAACTGTGGTGCTGCGTCGGTGGGAGTGTATATCAGGGTAATTAAGTCTTATCAACTGAGTTAATAACGTAAATTGGCCATCGTAAAGAGTTTAAAGGCTGACGCTTCGAGCGTTAGCCCTGAATCGCTCTTATGTAGGGCTAACGCTCGGAACTTCAGCCTTTAAACTCTTTACGGTGGCCACTCTACGCGTTATCAACTCAGTTGATAACACTAAATTACCCTGTGAAATAATTGGCTTGCCATAATACATGTATGAATAAATGGTTGGTGGGTTTTGGAATGTTAATAACTATTTGATCGTAGCTAAGACCCATGGTGCCCTTAAAGTTTTCAGCTTTAAAGATATCTTGCTGAACATTTACAAGACAGACTAGGATCTCGGGCAAACGGTAAGTTGACATTCTGAGATTTTGTTGGTCCTCTTGATATACATATGAGTTGAGTGTGGTTGAATTCCAGAAAATATCACGAAACTTCCGCTTCATCAAAGCACGATTCAAGTCATGCTTGTTATTCTGACAAGGAAAAACTACTTCTGTCTTTGCTCTCGGTTGAGAGGAAATGTTTTCATTATCGACCACAGGCTGAAAAAAATTAAATTTTATCCCCACAAGTTTGTATTAAGATCAAAATATTTCATTGCAGCATACAAATTTGATAACAGAGAAAGTTAAGTTTGCTTGGTAATTAATCTGAACATGTTTGGATTTGAATCACCTCATTATAATAAAGACGATAGAATGAAAATATACAAACAAGATGGATTAGAGACAAAGTTGGATCAAGACTCTGACCCTAACCATCGGTAATATCTTCAGAAATTAAGTTCTGTCCATTAAATCTCTTGATGTTTATCGATGGACCTTGATTAAGAAGTTGCAGAATGGCCCCGTTCTTTGATATTTTTCAAGTCATTTTTACGAATCGAAATGCAAATCTCTAATTCTTATCTGAGGAAATCGGAGGTTGAGTTGGCTTATTGGCTGTCTTAGATCATTATTGTGAAAAACAGTTTCTCTAATCGAGTTTCAGTGCGGTAGCTTATTTAATCTGCTAGTTTAGAGCTGTCAAATGCGCAAAACTCCCTTTCATTTTAATTTAGGTGCGGACCAGCTGCAGTTAAAAAAGTTGAGAAAAGAAGCATTTAAGAATTCAGGCTTTGACAAGACTTGGATCTCTCAAGTTTTGATCACTGAAACTCGATATGTAACTTTAAATTCAACCTACTCTTATAATGCTTGGCTTGCCATAATACATGTATGAATAAACGGTGGGTGGGTTTGGGAATGTTAATAACTTTGTGATTGTAGTGAAGACCCACGGTGCTTACAATTTTCAGCTTGGGAGAAATCTTAATGAACATTCACAAGACGGATCAGGATCTCGGGCGAACAGTAAGTTGACATCGTGAGGTTTTGTTGGTCTTCTTGGTACACATATGAGTAGAGCGTAGTTGAATTTCAGAAAATATCACCAAACTCTCGCTTCATTAAAGCACAATTGAAGTCAAGCTTGTTATGTTAACAAGGAAAAATTACTTCTGTATTTTTGCTCAATCGGGGAGAAATGTTTTCGATATCCACCACAAGCTGCAGCAAATTATATTTAACCCCCACAAGGTTGTGTTAAAATTACAATATTTCATTGCAGCATACACATCTGAGCAAGTTAAGTTTACTTCGTAATTAAACTTGATCATGTTTTGCTTTGAATTGCTTCCTTAACGAAGACAATAAAATGGAAATATATACAAGAGCGATTAGAGACAAAGTAGAATCAAGACTCTGACCATTACCATTGATCATATCTTCAGAAATTAAGTTCTGTCCGCTTATATCTCTCGATGTTCATTTGAACCTTTATTGATAAGTTGCAGAATGGCCCTGTTCTTTGATATTTTGCGAGCCATGTTCACGAATCGAAGTGCAAATCTCTGATTCTTATCTGAGGAAATCGGAGGTTGAGTTGGCATGTACGCTGTATTAGACCATTGTTGCCAAAAGCAGTTTCCTTGATCGAGTTTCAATGCTGTAGCTAATTTGATCTTCTAGTTTAAAGCTGTGGAATGCACAAAACTCTCTACCTTTTTATATTTAGGTGCAGAAGGTCTTTTTGTGCAATGGGAAAAAAATAATCCCGTAAAATTTACAACATTCATTCATATAAGAATCAGATAGCTATTACACTGATATGTTCTCTACCTGATGAATGCTAGATGTGACCAGATGTGGTCAAATAAAGTCACAGTTGTAAACGTTAATTGAAGCTGTTAATCAAGATTACTTTCACACTAACATCAATAGACCACTGCATATACGTAGGGACATTTTGAAGAACCTTGATGCAGTAATGGCCCAATCTCACATATCGATCTCTGAAACTCGATGGATAATTGTGAATTCAACTCACTTTTGTAATGCTTGGCTTGCCATAATACGTGTATGAATAAATGGTGGGTGGGTTTTGGAATGTTTAAAACTATTTGATCGCAGCTGAGATCCACGGTGCTTTACAATTTTCAGCGTAAACGATATCTTGCTGAACATTTACAAGAGGGATCAGGATCTCGGGCAAACGGTGAGTTGACGTCCTGAGATTTTGTTGATCTTCTTGGTACACATATGAGTTGAGCGTAGTTGAATTCCAGAAAATATCGCCGAACTTCCGCTCCATCAAAGCACGATTCAAGTCATGCTTGTTATTTCAACAAAGAAAAACTACTTCTGTCTTTGTGCTCAGTTGAGAGGAAATGCTTTCGTTATCCACCACAAGCTGCAGCAAATTATATTTTATCCCCACAAAGATGTGTTTAAATCAAAATATTTCATTGCGGCATGCAAATTTGTTAACATAGCAAGGTCAATTTGCTGGGTAATTAAACTTGAACATGTTTCGCTTTTAATTATGAATAATCTCCTGAAAAAAGACAATGGAGTGAGAATATATAAACAAGATAGATAAGAGACAAAGTTGAATCAAGACTGACCATTATCATTAATAATATCATCAGAAATGAAGTTTTTTATGTACATTAAATCTCCCGATGTTCATTTGGACCTCCATTAATAAGTCGCAGAATGGCCCCGCTCTTCGATATTTTTTCAAGTCATGTTTGCGAATCAAAATGCAAAATTGGTATGTCGCAGGATGGTCCCGCTCTTTGATATTTTGCGAGCCATGTTCACGAATCGAAATGCAAATCTCTGATTCTTATCTGAGGAAATCGGAGGCTGAGTTGGCTTATGCTCTGTCCAAGATCATTATTGCTAAAAACAGTTTTCCTGATCGGGTTTCAGTGCTGTTGCTAATTTGATCCACTTGTTTAAAGCTGTGGAATGCACAAAACTCCCCTCCATTTTAATTTAGGTGCAGAAGGCCTTTTCGTTTAGAAGGAAAAATATTTTAAATGTTCAACATTCACTTGTGGAGAGCAGGTGCATTTAAGAATCAGATAGCTATTACACTGATGTGTTTTCTGCCTGATATATGTTAGATGTGACCAGATGTGGTCAACTAAAGTCACTGATGTAAACGTTAATTGGTGCTGTTAATCAGATAAGGGTAAACACTGCAAACTTGGCACTCAAGCTGATGGGATTTTACAAATACAGAAATGAGACATCTGCGTGAAAAATTACTGTCTCAAGAAGTAGTTTGAAAGGATGTGTTCTGGCATCATTCGGAGGTGGGGTGAAGTGGGCATAGGCTTGCCAGTTATTTCATACCTCTGTCCCACCTAAAAGGCCAACACATACTTTCACATCAAGAGAATCAGTATACATTCTCTTGTTTTACAGTGAAACTATAATATTGTAAGGGTAAACAACATAATTTTTAGTTTACAGAAAGCACTTTGATCTCTCCACACAACACACAAGTTGGAAGATGCTGGCAGCTTGCTTTTAGATAGAGATTAACTTCAATAAACCACTGCATGTCCAGAGACATTTTGAAAAACCTTGATGCAGATTACATACGAGGGGTGACACTTGTTTGAATATTAAGACTCCTTTCGACTTCGCCTCCAGCAAGGGTTTTTAAAGCAACAGTTGAAGAAAAATGGATTGGTAGAAAGTCTTGAGCACATGGAAGAATTTAATATATAATTTTTGGGAAAATCACTCAAATTAAAACGACATATCGGCTCAAGACGTTTCTCAAGCCATTCCTTTTAAGGTCGTAATTTGAACCCTCAAGTATCAGGCTTTGTGCACGCTTTAAAATTTTTTTTAATCTTCCCAATTTAAAGGGGATAAATTGTACAACAAAATTATGCAAAAAATATAGGTCACCATGCTTATTTAAGAGCTAAAGACCATTTCACCTCTTCACCTGGTCCATGGATTGAAAAACAATACCATGTTCTCAGAATGCACCCATGCTCATTCCCCCGATTAGGCGATTTTTATGCGCTTTACAGGATGTGCAGTGCAAAACTGAGGAATAACCTTGATATGACATCTTAGGGATTAACTGAGGCATATTTTTCTGTGCTGAATGGTGAATTACCATTATTGGATTAAACTCACAGCGCATGGATCAAAAATACAAAATGATTTGCTTCACTTATTACCTTAATTATAAACTCTTTTGCTTGATCATGAAAATAAAACTAGCACCAACCCAAGCTAATGAACAAAACTCATGTGTAAATTAAGTGGACTGAGAGTGAGGTGAAATAATCAACTTGTGAAAGAATCTCACTGAATTGGATAAGGCTTATGGTTTTAGCCATATCTTCACTGATGAGTCTCCTGAGACGATGTAGGAGGTATCTGTTTTTGTATCGGCATTGGCATTTCAAGCTTTTCAGAGTGTTCACGTAACTTGAAATGTAATCACCCAAAGTCGTAAATTGTTGGGAAAACTTTGGAGGCAAAAAAGAACCTCCTTTGTTTTTACGCAAATGTGCCCTTTTTGAATAAATTAGCAGCCTTATAAGGTATGTAAACTTTACAGATTGCCTTAAAATTTGGTCCAAAGACCCAAGATACCAAACTAAAAAAAAAACTGGAAAAATGGATCTCCACAATGGCCAGTGACGTAAATCTTTGATTAGCAAACTTTAAGTTGACAGACAAACTGCAAAGCATCTAGCAAGAATATCAAAGAATCCCCACACAGCTTTGAAAACCAACCTGTCAGGATTAAAACTGTCCAAAGGGTTTACTGGTGCTGCCAGATTTGATATGCAATTAATTCACTTAAAGAAATATTTTCCATTTATAATTGTTCTGCCTCATTCGGTTTACGATAAGATCAAGCATAAACAAAATAATTTTGCCAAATAGTGTATTTCATTACCTTTACATTGATATATAGTTTATGGTGGTTATGTTATTAATATTATGAACCTTGACATTTGAGGGAAGATGATCGATACACAAATTCTGGCGAGCTGGTTTATAATGTAAAATGTTAAGGATTATTATCTTCCTGTGCTAAATGATGTGATCATATATAATTTTTATTTCCAGCAGCCAACTTTCCAAAAAGGCAGCAGGATCTGGGTTTCTGAATACAGGAATAACTTCTTGCAGCATGGGTGAGTTTTATAACTTAAGATGTGAACTGTTTTGAGTGGGTTAATTGCTCCAATATAAACCCTTTACACCCTGATATTAGTCTCTGTATTCTCCATACTGTTCTCTATACATTTCCTCCTGCAATAAGCAAAATTTGAGCCATAAAGTATGAATTTTTCCTCCTTCTTGAGCTAACTTACAGGAATCTTGATCTTATGAATCTTAAAGGAGTTACAAAATGATATACTTCTAACATTATTAAAAATGTTAAATAAGTGGAATTAATTATAACAGTAATTATAATAATTATGAAATAATAATGATAATAACTCCTGATTCAAACACAAATATACAGTATTTTAAAAGGGAGACCCCTGAGGTTATCCTTCAAAGAAGGGCTTCCTAACTATCTAACTTTACTGTTCAAAATCTAAGTACATTTTGACAGTTCAAAATCTATCAACCAAAACAGCTTTGAAGTTTAAAACAAAAATCAAACAAAACAAAGTAGGACTAAGGGGGTAGTAAATTTGTTAATCAAATAATGTTCATTCAAATTAATAATTCACGGTTCATTAGAAGCACCTGAGTGGCTGACATTTTTTGCAAGTTACACATTTCTGAAGCAGCCACTACACTCTGTGCTTAGATCAGACAAAGCAGTAATTACTTCTCTAAATCTGAATTAAATTTTACCCTTAATATTTACATATAGTGTTTTTTGTGGCTGGCAACTAAAATGTCTCTGGAGACCAATGACCTAATTTGTTTTGAGAATACAAAGAGTATGACTAAACAGTTGGAAATTGTCTTCAAATGTTCTGAAAATTTGATTGGGGCAGCCATAACTTTGAATCATACTTTGTAACCTGAGTGCTTAGCTGTGAAATGCAAGGCCTGAATCCCCATTTTTCTGTCTTATGGCGATATACTGGTAATTGAAAATTAGAAGTTACTCCAAAAGACATTCTTATTAATTCAAGAACTGATTTTCTCTGGTTTCATCAACACTATACCAGTAACTGGTTATAAACCTCACATTATGTTTTGCATGTGCTGTTAGCAGGACATCACTATTAATAATGCTGGTGACATTCACATTTAAAACTTTTTACATATTTAAGGAAAAAGTAATATTTTAATGGTTAAAATACTCCATCTTTTAAATCTCAAACTGTGGTTTACAGTTTAATAATAATGAAAACTTTGTATTGGTAGAGATAGAAATATGGAGCATTACTTGATGATGATGATGAAGTTTTTATTGAAAAAATCAGACTCAGCAGAAGTGAGTCTTGACAGTCAAAAATCATGAATAATAGAGAAAATCTGCTATTTTCAACATGATATAAAAAGAGATAAAAAGGAATAATCAAACGTAATGGAATATGATCATACAAGTTTTAAAAGACATCTGTTGCATAAACAAGTTTTTATACATTTAATTTCTTACCTGGGGGAGTTGGAATTCATTCCCCGTTGTCCTTTGTATTCTTTTTCATTTTGGCTGCAAGGGATCTCGAGATGGATGGTTTTTCATTGTGGTGATTTTGTTAAACAGAGGTGGATCTTTGTCTTCACTCAAGGTCCATATCTTGAAGTCAGCTTGGGTGGTACATTATACACATAATACCAAGCATCTTTAGCCAGTTCTTACATTCAATGCCAGGTACTGGGTGTGGTTTAGGCTTGGTAGTCTTACTGTATATCAGCATTTCCCATTGCCACACTTTGATCACCTTTCAGATATGTGACAGGCTTATAGGAAAATGTGTTTACAAATGATTTATGTTGATATCTTTTTTAATTGGTTTCTGATTTCGTTTGTTCACTTTCAGGGAAACTTTGAACACAGATCCAGTTTGTTATGATGTCAGGACCTAGTAATGACAAGTGCAGCAGGTCAGTGGTTTGCAATGATGACCCTCCACCTCTGAGTATTACACTGAAGGAGCTTGGAGATTTGCCAAAGAAAGTGAAACGTTGGGACACAGATGATTCTACAGGTGACATTCTGCTTTTGACTGTGGAGGATTGCGAGTTCTTGGCTTGTTATCATTACTTGCGAGATTCCTTTAAAAGCTATGAGAAATCCATTGGATATTTTTACTTTGGAAAGATGGGTGACAATGAAGAGGAGTCACTGAAAGTTGCTTTAGTGAAATGTCCTAAAGAATCGTTGGATCCTGGAGGTTCTCAAACTGCTGCTAAGAATGCCATCACACTCCTGAGACCTAAGGCTACCTTTTTGGTTGGTTTCTGCTACAGTTTGAATCCTGACAAAGCCCAGCTAGGAGATGTAGTGATATCCTCACAGCTTACAATAGATCATCACAAAAATCCAGTGAGTAGGGATGTTGGTAACCTTGTCAGAAGTGCAGCTGATGGATGGAAAGCACCATTACAAAACCCAGAAGTGCAAAAGGTCAAAGTGCATCGGAATGAAGAGATTTTGAGTTGCTCTGATCTGATTGGTGCTGAACAGCGGTGTCAATTACACCCTGGGGCAATTGCAGTTGAAATGGAAGGAAAAGGTGAGAATTACTCTCAGGGTTACTCTTGCTTGGCATCTGTGATCATTATGCAGGAAATGGTTTTTGCCATAAGAAGGATTTCATGCATTCGTTGTGTTCAGTGTGTTTCGGTATAATTTAAAGGACAAAAAGAACACAATGCTCCAACAAACTCAACGATTTTATTAAACAGCGTGAAACGTTGATAAGGAGTGACTCTTAAAGACAGCACAGTAGTGATCCTTCAGTTGATAAACTTACTTAGGCCCATTACAGACTATGAGTTAGCTCACCACTGACACAATCTCACATGTGTTTCCAAACTTTCTTGAAGTGAACAATCTTCCACAGAAGCTCTCTTTCTATAAAACTTTCTAGACGTCTGATCACTCCTGACAACAGCAACAACTACTACTACATGACTGAGTCCTTATTTACATTTAGAAAGTATTCCAGAACATTTTGGAAGCTTACAACACAACTGTTTCTGTAGTAATACATCATAACAATCAAATATTTTATTATGTAAGGATACATAAAAGGAACGTCGGAGGTTATCCCTATCGAGGACGCTCCCTATATAAAATAAATATAATACAATGTAAAATTTAAGAATAATTAAGAAATGGCTAAAAAAAATTTGCAAAACTTTACGATACTTTCTAAGTTTACTTCAAAAAATGCTGAAATCCTGTTCGTGCACTATCTCTTTGGGAAGAGAGTTCTACTGTATAATAATTCTAACAAAGAATGAGTGCAAAAAAAAAACAATTTACCCTAGCTATTGGCTGTCTTAATTTAAATGAATGGTTTGATCTTGTTTTACCATAACAATTAAATTCAAAATAATCATTACAGTTGAGGCCATTAAGACCATGAATAGTCATGTAGCACTCTAGCAAAGATAGATTAGACCTCCTTGATTGAAGACTGGACCACCCAAGCATTGTCAGAATTTCTTCGTACGGAGAAACTACGTTGGACTCGTTCAAGAGCGTCAATGTTCTTCTGTAGATAGGGTGACCAGAGAGGGACAGCATATTCTATACTAGCGGAACCTAGGTAACCGCTCATAAAAGAAGAAAGAAAACAATGAAAAGCTACATAAAATAAAGAAACGAGAAACTCGAGTACCGCGAGATTCGTAGGTAAAATGAAGATTCATTTTTAACCGACGCTGTCCACGGCGTCGCCGTCGTCGTTTCTTAAACTCCGTAATTAGACAGCGCGAGCACCTACATGTAATACTGATCACTCAGAAATAGGTAACTACCTACTCCTAGCCTAGAATAAAGATGCACCATCTAGATCAAAGAAACTATTCTCAGAGAAACAGTACATCTATTTAATTGACACCTGTTTAAAACACGTGCTGGCCACGTGCATGAAGGAAAAAAATGCAGTTAGGCTGTTAGACATCATATTGTTTGCGCGCTTTCTGCCTACTTTCGAGGGAGCCGTATTTCAGTTTCAACTGAGTTAAACGAGTTTGTTCTCATTTTTGGAAATCCACAAGAAAGAAGGAATCAAGCTAATTATATACGCTTAGAGTAAACGTTTTTTAAACTATAAAGCTTCTACTCACATCAAGCGATTCTACGAATTCAAAGTAAAATTATGCATTAATACTAAAGCAACCCTTATGAGGTCACTCGTCACAACACTTGAAACCTTTTTTTGTTAGTCCGGCATGCCAACGATCTTTCAGGAATCGAACCAATCCTATAGCTAAGAAGGTGCTGTAGTGAAATCAATTTTGAATCGAAAGATTCACTTTCTGTTCATAGCTTTGAAATTTTGATAACACAATTTCAAAGCCACCTGGCAAGTTAGCGAAAGTTTATTTTTTTCTTTACGAGATCATTTATCCTGAAAAAGTAAAATTATACAGCATACCCAAGCAACCTCCTTTTGTTCGTCCTTCGCAATCAGATGGCCTTATGAGCAGCTAAAACATCTTTTTCATGGGTAAATTTGCTACAATGTAGACTGGGGTTTGAATATCTGCTGATGCTAACAGCTATCATAGCGATTATTCTAAGCACTGCTCAAGCTTATTGAAGGTCGTGACCGCTAAATTTCTAAACATGCTAATCACGATAAAATAGGTAAAGCGGGTTGAGGCTACAGAAATAGTTTCCGCATAACATCTTAAGTTGTTTTCGTATATTCGCACTACTTTGACTTACTTTAAGATGAAATACGATTTTTTTCCAAGAAATCAAATTGCACTGATTTCTTCTTACGGATAAGCCTAAACTAGATTTTGCATCACGATAACCTGTCGCTGTAATTTTCACTTAAAAGAGAACTGCAATGTTACAATGTTATCTAATAAAATGTTCTAGAAAGTTCAATGGTATATGCATTTCAGCATGACTAGCTAGGCATTCTTAGAAATTTCTAGAAACTTGTTTTAATAGTCACTATCTATAACAAGTGCAATATAATGTTACCAGGATCACTCATACAAAGCTGACCAAACCCAATTACACAAAACGGTCAATTACATGTAACCGAATGTAAAATCCTTTTCCTCCTTTTAATGTGTCTGCTTTGGGCCTAAGCACTGATTGGCACTAGTGAATTAAGATGGAATCATCATTCATATCTTTATAATGTAACTTTCTGATCTCGTCCAAGTGACCCAGTAAGCGAATAATTACCAGAAATATGATTTTTCCCAGTCATATACAAAGGCGTACTGCAAGCAAGAAATAAATTTTCAGTAGTCCCAGAGGTTTTCAAACATAATTTTTATTACATTGTACCCCCAAATTGATATTCTCAATCTTTACCTCTGAGCTACAGGGTTAGAGAGGAGCTTCTGGTTGCTACTTTGTAAGGCTAAGTTTCTGAAGGAGGAAAGAAAGTTAGCAATTTTTTTGTATGCATAAGTGTACAATGATAATGATTTTTACAGTATACCCTCCACTTTGATGTTCTTAAGCTTTACCTCTGAACTACAGGAGGATCTGGTTGCTAAACTATTAAGCCAGGAGGAGGGGAGGTACTCAGCAACTTTTTGTAGGGGAGTGGTCAGCACAGGTGCATAATGGTAATCTTTATTGCACTGTATCCTCCAACTTGTCATTCATTCAAGCCTCACCTCTCAACCATTCACAGCTTCTGATTGCTAGACTATTAAGCCAGGTTCTTGTTGGAGGTGAGGTACTCTATACTTTGTGTTTGGCAAAATTCTTTCCTGAATTCCAAATCCTTATTCTTTGCTATACTGCTTCTGACTAAAAAGGTACCTTGCCCTACTCATTATACTCTTTAGAAAGAGTGGTGCTAATTTATATACCTGCAGAAAAACACAATATCTCTTATAGTATTCCAATATTACAAAGAACAAACAAAAAGAATGATCTGCAGAAAAACAAAGCCTCTTTTGCTCAAATTAATTGTAACTATCTCCCTATAACATTACTGTTTAAATCCATTCCAATTGTTATTGCTTATTTTTTTCATTTTTCTACCTCAGGCCTGTTTGCAGCAGCTCATGACATGAAGATGGAGTGGCTGGTCGTTAAAGGTGTTTGTGGTTTTGTAGATGGTGTTGCAACTACAAATAATTCATGGAAGACTTTTGCATGTGTTATGGCAGCATCTGTTGTATCAAGCATGTTGAAGAACTCTTTTGTGTTTGGAGACTGGCTTCATTATGGAGGTACGTGTACATTTTTGTAACAGCTTTGGTTGTGTCTTCCAAGAGATTTTGTACCTTACTTGTTTTCCTTGGTATAGAATATTATTATCTGCTGATGAGAACATGGAGACCAACAGTGGAATTTAATGTGTATCAGAAAACTGAAAAACATACACATTCTTTGTTTTTCAATCGCATTGCCTTAAAAGAGAACTTTTAAAAAGTCTGAGATACGAACAAATTCACTTTGGTAGCTTTAATTTCAATTTTGAAGACATAAATAACATTCTAAAATTCAAGATTAGAGGGGGTTAAAAAGAAATTACTCAATTATGTTGAGTAAGTCTTGTGTGTTTGGAGACTGGCCTCATTATGGAGGTACGTGTTCATTTTTGAGCTTTGGTTGTGTCTTCCAAGAGATCTTGTAACTTGTATCAAGGAAAGTGGCTCAACATTGTTAACAATAGGCTTTGTTATACAAGAGAAAAATGATCCTATATAACCCTTGCTAAAGCTGTTGAGATATTTCCATGTTTGAAACTGTAATCGTTTAGATTAATCAGAATTTTGATTCTACTATGGAATAAGGTAAAGATGCAAAAGAAATTGAAACTGAAGTGCTCAATAGATATACTGTATGTGGTAATCTATTCATTGCTAACAAGCTCTCTGTTTGATTGGTGTTGCCTCAATATCATGTTCTCACATTTCAATGGTCATATAGGTAACAGGTAAAAGAACCTTGCTATAGTAGGATTAAATTTGACTGTTACAATTTGACAGATAGTGAATTGAAAATTAAGGTTGAGTTGGATGACTTGAAACCTGAAGAGCAGAATAAGCAGATGGCATGCTGGCAACAGAGCAACAGGGAAAAAGTGATAAAAATATTTTATCATAAGTTATTATGGGAAGTTGTTGTGAACAGTTATAACATTTGTGTGATAAATCTTCAAAGAATTATCTCAGTGCACTCATGTGGCATCAATGAATTAATATAATTGTACACAGTTCCACTTATGGGAACAGAACATTTGAAGAGAGGCTGTGAATGCTAGTCTCTCTCTGCATTTTTTACCTTTAGATACTACACCCCACACTGTAGTACCCACCACTGGTCATGGAAGAGAACTAGAAGAATCAAGGGGAAGGACAGGTGAACAGGATGCTCAGTTTGAACTTATTTTTCAAGTTAATTTAATTGAAACATGGTTCTTCATGTTGGTTGAGTTTTTCTTTTTGTTATTGGGAAATAAAAAACCACTTTTAAGTCCATTTAGTTGATTTTAACTGGTATCAAACCATGTTGAAATGAATGAAAAGGTGTGGGGTTTACCACTTTCAGTTGTTTTTGTTGACTCATTGAAGCCTAGCATAAGCTCCAGTTTGGTTTCAGTTCCCCCTCACATGCTCCAATAAAAAGGAAACCAACATGGCAAATCACTGACTTGTTGTTTTGATGTATTGATATTGAAGAAGTGGAAGAATTCATAGGTGCATAAATTAGCCAAAAAAGCTGTAGGACTGAAGCTGTTTGGAAAAGAAAGGAGAAATGAAAAAAGAACCTGAATGTAGTTTTAGTCATCTTTTGAAATAGAAATTAATGTTATTAATACCAAGAAAGCTTCTGTCAGCAATTATGAAAAATAATACTGGTCAATGCAAATTATTTCAAAGGTGTTTTTACCTCATGCTCTTCTCTAGTTTAAGGAAGTGCTGAGTTCACCTGTGAAAATGAACATATAAATAAATACTTACTTGTAGACTGAAAAATTTTTTAGCTGTTCTCCACTTTTTTTTTTCTTTTTTTCTTTTTTCAGTTTTTAAGCTTCTTGGTTTAAAAAAGGCAATCTATAGTGCTCATGTACCTATCGTTAAATACAAGCTGGTATGCTTGTTTCTTACTATTTAAATAAAGAAAAGTCATCGAATGCTAATCTCTCTCTGTATACCTTTGTTTTTAGACACGGTTCCTCTCCTTGTATCTCCCAAGTGTGATCCTGAAGAAGAACTAGAACCAGGAGAGCTACGTATGGAACTTCCAAGAATGAAAGGTGAATAAAAGATACTGTTAAAGGCTAAAATATTTTAAAAATAAAACCTGTATGTTGTCGACAGTCGGTCATCATCAGGGTGATGATGACCAAGTGTCGAAAATGTTTGTTTTTTACTTATTTTAGCCATGTATATAGCTCAATGCCATTAAATGTTTTCGTATTTTTTCCAGTAATTAATTTCAAGAGAAATTATTTCCTATCTGAGATATCAACTTTTTTTTCTGTCGTTTAACTTTAATCAAAGAATGCTGTGAAGTGCTCTCAGCCGTTATTCGATAACTTACACTAGCTCAGAGGTAGATGGCCAACGCACACGTAAAACCTTCGCACGTTTTTCGCGTTCTGCGGCAAAAAAAAAAAGGGCGTGCTAAAGCGTGTGTCTTAAGAGAGTTTTTGCTATTGTTGTTCAACGCAGTCAGCTTGTTTTGTTCAGCACTGTTTCGGAAAACTATGGTTTTCTGTCTCAAAATGCTGCCAGCGAAGCATCAAATCAATATGTGCATATCTCAATATCAAAAGGACGCAAGGGCTGCCGTTCGTAAGGGCCGTGCACGGTGGCGCGAGCAGGGTGTATTAAAAGCTGCAGTGCCAAGCATGCGGCTCAGCGATAAGACAGTAGAATGGGAGGCAGCCAAACCCAGATAAAAATTGGCAAATTTTCCTCCAATTCCAATATTTGTTATTTCTACTTGATGTTAATTGCAAGTATTGGGAAAACTTCGAGTTTGAAATGTTTTCAAATTTCGCTGGCAAAAATTAAATGTGTGCGTCACAACTAGCTGTGTCTACAGACTCTGGTCTAAACTGACTAGTAGACCTATGAGTTCGATCGAACTATCTCAATTGTTTTATAACTGTTAATAGTTATGTCTTTGATCGTGCAAATCACACCCGCTAGAAAATGAAAAGTGCACGAAGACAATTAGTCGTTTATCCTGCTCAGATAGCTTATCGTTGATAAAAAGAAGCTTCGGTGAGAGGGTGATTTATCTTGTGATGAAAATCAAACAGTTCCACAGCGATGGACCGTGAAGCCTGAGGTTCCTTGTTAAAAGAGAATAAATATTTCATTTTTGCATGCTCAAATCCATCTGAAGTTATAGAGGTGAGCGCGCAAAACCGAAATAGATTCACTGCGGAATAAACTGCCAATTGGTTTTCCATATCAGTTTATGAAAAGTTGATTATCGCGCACAGATAGCTTACCGATTAAAGAAAGAAACTTAGGCTCTACTGGTATGAATCTTGTTATGAAAATCCATCTTACCGGATGGTTGGATACAGAGGCCTGACGTTCCCTGTTACAAAATAATGTTATTTTTTCATGTTCAATTCCATCCTTGGTTATAAAAGTGACACGTACAAAACCGAAATTCATTCTCTTGAGTTGGAACACTCGAATCTTCTGAGTAAATGCTGATTCGCTCTCCATATCTCCCTCTCATTAATTCTCCCTTAGTATTAGATTTCCGTATTGAATTTTCGGCAGTCGCATGAAGACTGAGCAGTTTAACTCTCACAATCTTCTGCAAGATTATAGATATATTTTTGATCAATATTGACATTTTGTGAAATGAGAATCATTATAGTTCACGTCTCGTACATATTTAATCACTTAACGGAAAAAAAAGATACCATTTTAATCTTTTTCTCAATCGTATTTGATAATCGATCAGTTCCTATTCTCAGTCATTTTGTTAAATACTTTTGATCTCGGTTTTCATTTTTCCTAATCACAAATTGGCAGTAACAGTGTTTAATAGAAGGTCTTTGTAAAGTTAACCGTTAGCCGTAAAACGGCCAAAAAATTAGCCGTTCGTCGTAAAAATTGACAAATCGTAACCGCTAGTCGTAAAAGAGTTAACTGTAAGAAAAATTTATGGTGACAACAATGAAAAGATATTAACCGTTAGCCGTAGAAGCCATGCCAACACCCCTTTACGACCCTCTTTATACTTAGAAAGGGGTATTCAAGGGTTCATTGGAAGATTTTAACCCCCCTATCCCACAATTCCTGATAATAACCCACTCCCCCTATGCAGAAAAAATTGTCACTCCATTATTTTCCCGATGAGTTACGAGCTTTTCCGCCTCCCTTCGGCCAAAGTCCCTCAGTACTACCAATTACAGAAGGGCTTTTATTTGATGCTTAACGGAAAAGTTGAGCCAGAAAAATAGACCATTTCTTGATACGCTTGCTTGTTGTCCTTTGTAGAGAGTATCGTTATCTGCTGATGAGAACATGGAGAGCAACAGCGGAGTTAAATAAATATCAGAAAACTGAAGAACATAAGCATTCTTTGTCTTTCAATCGCATTGGTGTGAAAAGGAACTTTCAAAAAGTCTGAGATATGAGCAAATTCACTTTGGTAGCTTTAATTCCAATTTTGTAGTCATGGATAAGGTTCTAAAATTTCAGATTAGAGAGAGTTTATCCCCCTGCCCTCCTAATTATTGTTTTCGTGTCCAGACTCTTGTGCGTAGTAAGATGAACCCAAATTTTCTTTGTTTGCCTTTCTACGAAATACCTAACTGCTACTGAGGGGGTTAAAACTTTGTTGAGATCTAAATCTTAGCTTTTATTCCGTTCTAATGAATTTCAATTTTTGAAGTCCATCAATTTTCTCTTCTCTCTTTTAGAGACGAGATTTTGATCTTCAATCAGCACTTATTTCGACTCCTGCTTGTTACCCATTTCACAAATTTAGTAAGATGTGTTTTAATGCTCATTACAGTTTGACTTTCCTTTCCCTTTTGCAGACATTTCAGCGGGAGAGGAGAGTTGTAAAAGTGGTGATCCTTCAGAAAATAAACGTAGAAGGCTTGCAGGTATTATAATTATCAAATGAAGAAATTTCATATTAAGCTTACGTTTTAATAACTTATATTATACTTATAGTGGTGGAGTGTCCGAGCGCGGAATCTGGATGTGTTAGGTTCTATTCCTGGTGAGGACTCAAAATTGTTCCTTTGTCTCACGCTTGTGACAAGACAGTCATACTTCTTTCCTTTCCCTTTTCTCATGCCAATTTGTCATTCTTGTTCAAGAAACAGTACTCCGCAAAATTTTATGAAATTAAAATTCATGAAGTTTTTGTTTTTACTTCGGCCGCTTCGTTTTCCAACATTATTGATCCATGTGAATGAAAGTGATCCTCGCAGTAATTTGCACTACTTAGGCAGTAGTGAAAATAAGGCCTGAAAAAAATTCATTTCTCTGAAATTTAAGAAGAGCTACCGAGAAAGGTAAAACTTAAGGAACAGAGTTTGGATTTGTTTTTTGCAGGGGGGAGGGAGAGAGCGCGGTGGCAAGGGTGAATTACCTTACTCCTTTCATGCCAAGGAAACTGAACTTGAGTTTGTGTGGCTTTACAAATTTGTCATCGTGTGCATATTCGTTCTTTCAATAAAAGTTAACTCCTGATTTTTTTCTTAAATATTTCTTAGAACCGTTGACTGTTTGGTAGCATTTTCCCTCTGGGAAGAAGACCACCGACGCCCCCAATAATACACCTAGAAATTTCTGCCTTAAAAATTCACTCACTACACAACTGCCATCTGTAAGCGTGAGGTTATAGATATATTTCTGTTCACTGATGCACAGTACGGATGCATAATGCAATGGCGCGAATTGGCCTTGAAACAAATTCATTAGGAGACGTTTCATTAGGAAAGGAAAAAAGCTTCATTGCTACAATAAATCTGTTGGCTCAAATAATATGTTCTGAGCTAATTATTTTTTTTACATTTGTTATCATGCAGGTGGTTCTCCTAAACATTTTCGTCGGTCAAAGGTGAAACACCGTGATGAAGAGTCGTCTCCCATCTTCCTTTTCCTGCTTTTTGTAAAAATAAAACTGCGTGGATCCAGGAAAATGACAGGAGTAGATGCGGTACGTACTACCCGCTATCCTCTCATCTCTATGCTTCCCTGTGATGTCTATATGTGTTAAGTTAAGCAAGGAGTTCCCAGCGACGAAGATTTAGAGTGGCTTTACCCAAGTTGCTTATTGCATGAAAAAGAGTTTTTTTAGAGCTTTTCGCTCGATTGTAAACTAGAGATATAAATGGTATGTCACCAAATCCGTTTACGTGGCAATGCAGTACGTACTACCCGCTATTCTCTCATTTTGATTCTTTGCTGTGATGCCATTATGTGTTTAGTCAAGCGAGGAGTTCCCAGCGATGAAGATTTAGAGTGGTTTTACCCAAGTTGCTTATTGCATTAAAAAGAGTTTCTTAGAGCTTTTCGCTCGATTGCAAACTAAAGATATAAGTGATATGTCACCAAATCCGTTTACGTGGCGATGACAGTTTTTTCTTACTGGCTGAAAGCACAAGAAATCTTCTGTCCGCGTATGTGGGCGTGGATTTTTCGTGTAAAACAGTAGGGATGCGTGATGGAATGGCACAAATTGGCCTTGAAACAAATTAATCAGGAGACGTTTTATTAGAAAAGGAAAAAGCTCCATTGCTGCAATGAATCTGTTAGCTCAAATAATATGTTCTTGTCTGATGATTTTTTAAAATTTGTTATCATGCAGGTAGTTCTACTAAACATTTTCGTCGGTCAAAGGTGAAACGCCGTGATGAAGAGTCGCCCCCGAGTGACGCCTTAACTCCGAAGAGAAGAAAAACTCGTTTAGCAGGTAAAATGAGGACATATCTATGGGCGTGCCCGTTAACCCCCAACCCCATCTTCCCTTTCCCTGCTTTTGTAAAATAAAAATGTGTGGATCCAGCAAAATGGCATGAATTGATGCGGTACGTACTACCTGTTATCATTCCATCTTGATGCTTTGCTGTGATGTCTTTATGTTTTTTGCCAAGCAAGGAGTTCCCAGCGACGAAGATTTAGCTTTTCATCAGGGAAAAGCCCCATTGCTACAATGAATCTGCTGGCTCAAATAATATGTTCTGATCTATTTATTTTTTTTACATTTGTTATCATGCAGGTGGTTCTATTAAACATTTTCGTCGGCCAAAGGTGAAACGCCGTGATGAAAAGTCGTCTCCGAGTGACGCCTTAACTCCGAAGAAAAGAAAAACTCGTTTAGCAGGTAAAATGAGGACACATTTATGGGTGTGGCCGTTAATCCCCACCTCCACCCAGACTCCCCAACCTCATCTTCCTTAACCCTGGTTTTGTAAAGTAAAAATGTGTGGATCCAGCAAAATGGCATGAATTGATGCGGTACGTACTACCCGCTATTCTCTCATCTTGATGCTTTGATGTGATGCCTTTATATTTGTGGTTGCGATGAAGATTTAGAGTGGCGTTGCTCATTTATGAAAAAAGAGTTTTTAGAGCTTTTCCAAACTCCAGCTTCTTTTTCTTACTGGTTGAAAAAAAACAAAGAACAAGATATCTTTTAGACATGGTTTGATGCTATCCATTTAATGAATGTAATTTATAGAAATCGAACTGGTTTTATATGATCACTAATTAGTTTTTTCTGAGGAAGTGTAAATAGGCATCACGATTTAAAGGAGCGTGGGCGGATAAATTTTTGGCGATTAGTGAATAGTTAATGGTTGGTTAGGCATGTGTGTTCGATAAAGCTATCAGTTTTAGGTGGCCTGGAAAATGATGCAACATAATGCTGGCGTGAATTGTTCTTGAAACCTACTTTCAGAATGCAGAAAAATAACAGGGTGGTTCTAAAACATTCGCGTACGCCGTTGCAAACTTCATATCTCTTTTTAACAACTCTTCCTTCCCCTGCCTTTGTAAAATAAAAATGCTGTACGTACTACTCGCTATCTTTCTTTATGTTTTTTAGTTAAGCTTCCCAGGATAGTTTTGGTTTGAAAAAGTTACAGAATGTTACTACATTGGAAGAGAGGAATGGCTCAACTGCAACATACACGATCCTACATGATGCACTGTGTCATCCATTGGTTAAACGCACAGATTTAGCTGAGCACCTTATGACTGGTAATATACCACTTATCTTGATTTTTCTCGAATTTTTTGTAAAGTAGTTTTCTGGTAGAGTAAAATTCACTCACTACTTAACTGCATGTAAGCGTAAATGATAGTTTTTTTCATCAGAGATAAATTTTTCGATGAATAGTTAAGTCACCTACTAGAATGCCAAACAACTCTGTCTTTCTAGGATAGTTTTTTCAAGTATTTTTTCTCGAAAAAAAAAAAAAAAAAATTCGGTTTGTGTACCCAGGCCTTCTTATCACGTATAAAACGATATCTCAGTGTAACATGTAGGTATGCGTAATGAAATGGCCCTAAACGACGGGAAAACCTATGTACAAGCTTATCTATTGAACGAGAAAATCTGTTCCAATTTTTTTTTAACATTTGTTAAGAATGCGATACAACTGTGCACGTGCTACAAGTGCTCTTACAAGTTTTCATTTTTAGTGAATGTCTATGTTTTTCCCCTAAGTTGATTATTGTATGGAACATATTTTTCTTCAAGTTTCTCGCTCGATTGCAAACAAGAGATATGAATGGTAGGTCGCCAAGTCCGTTTACGTGGCGATCATAATTTTTCTTCCTGGGAGAAAAAAAAAAACAAGAAATCTTCCGTTCGCGTAGATGGGCGTGCATTTTTCGTGTAGAATGATACACAGTAGGGATGCATGCATTCCTGGGAGAAAAAAAAAGAACAAGAAATCTTCCGTTCGCGTAGATGGGCGTGCATTTTTCGTCTAAAATGATGTACAGTGGGGATACATAATGCAATGGCGCGAATTGGCCTTGAAACAAATTCATCAGGAGACGCTTGTTGCCTTTGGTATAGAATATCGTTATCTGCTGATGAGAACATGAAGACCAACAGTGGAAATTAATGTATATCAGGAAAATGAAAAACATATGCATTCTTTGTTTTTCAATCGCATTGCTGTGAAAAAGAACTTTCAAAAAGTCTGAGATAGGAACAAATTCACTTTGGTAGCTTTAATTCCAATTTTGAAGTCATGAATAACGTTCTAAAATTCAAGATTAGAGAGGGTTAATAAGAAATTACTCACTTCTGCATCTTCATTGTGTTTAACGAGTCTTAAATCTATTTTCTTTGTACTAGATTGTAGGTATTACAAATCGCTGATTAAGCACGGTTATGAACTACCCCCTCCCCCTGCCCTCATAACTATTGTTTTCGTGTCCAGACTCTTGTGCGCAGTAAGATGAACCCAAATTTTCTTTGTTTACCTTTCTACGAAATACCTAACTGCTACTGAGCGGGTTAAAACTTTGTTGAGATCTAAATCTTAGCTTTTATCCGTTCCAATGAATTTCAATTCTTGATGTCCATCAATTCTCTCTTCTCTCTTTTAAACTGTGATCAGGCTCACATGAGATTTTCATCTCCACTCAGCACTTATTTCGACTCCTGCTTGTTACCCATTTCACAAATGTAGTGAAGTGTGTTTTAATGCTCATTACATTTTGACTTTCTTTTCCCTTTTGCAGACATTTCAACAGAAAAGGAGAGTTGTAAAAGTGATGATCCTTCAGAAAATAAACGTAGAAGGCTTGCAGGTATTGTAATTATCAAGCAAAGAAATTTCATATTAAGCTTACGTTTTAATAACTCATATTATACTTATAGTAATGGAGTGTCTGAGCGCGGACTCCAAAGGTCGGAGGTTCTATTCTTGGGGAGGACTTGATTTTTTTTGTCCAACGCTCGTGGCAAGACGATAAAAGATATTTCCTTATTCTTTTATCATAACAATTTATTATTCTTGTCCTGGTTTACTTCAGCTGCTTCAATGCCGAAAATTAGTGATGGATCATAAAATGAAAATAAGATATTGTTTTGGAGCTTCTCCCCTCGCACTTAATTCGGACTTTGCACTCGCCCCAACCTTTCCTCCATTTGACTGAAAAGCGCCAAAAACTTGCGTCTGTTCTGCAGGCAAGAGTTCGTGTGGTTTTGGAAACTTGGCGTTGTATGCTTACTCATCCCAGCAATAAAAGTTCATGTTTCTTTTCTCTATTTTTCAGAACCGTTGAATGTTGAGAAGTGCCAAGAGAAGCTAAAATCTTATTATGACACCTTTAGTAAGGTGAAAATCGTTCCATGGGACGAAAGCTCTTCCATTGAGATTAATGAGATCTACACACCTTTGAATTGGGTGAGAGATCACAGGAAGCCCAGCGGAGTGACACAAGAGGAACTTGAAGACTATACCGACATGTTCAAGGGAAAACATACACGAATGCTTGTTTATGGTCGGCCAGGAATTGGAAAGAGTACTTTTTGTAAGAAGGCTGCATATGATTGGTCGAAAACCTTAAAAGAAATCCTAAAGAACTTTAGCATTTTGCTTCTGATTAAGTTGAGAGATGTGTGTGACGTGGGAAACATCCGTGATGTTTTACGTGCGTCTAAATTGCTGGCCAGTGATGGTCCGATCTCAGTTGATAGTCTCTATGATTACATAATTAACAATCAAGATGAAGTGCTCCTTATTTTGGATGGCTACGATGAGTACAGCTTTGCAGAAGAACACTCACCCATCCTTGCAATTTGGAAGGGTGAGCAACTAAGAGATTGTCACGTCATTGTCACCACGCGTCAACTTGCATGTGATAAGTTAAGAGGCCCGAGTCACGTTCAGTTAGAAATTCAAGGATTCAAAAGCTTGGAACGAATAAAAACCTTTGCGAGAAAAGTTTTGGCAGATGAACAAGATCCTAACGAGTTTATGCACTACCTGGAAGAAAAAGATCTCGTTGACATGGCAGAAATACCTCTCCTCCTACTGATGTTGTGTATTTTGTGGAAAGAGAAACATCACGTAGGACTGCCAAAATCACGGGCCGATATATTCACACAATTCATTCAAACTATGCTGGATCACAAAGATGGAAGTCACCAGCCTATGCCATTTCAGAAAGTGACCTCAACAGAAGCTAAAGAAGACTTTAGTAATCTTGGAAAGGCTGCCTTTGAAGCACTTCTGCAAGACCGTCTTTACGTACGCTGCAGCGAACTCCCCAGTAATATTTCAAGAAGTTTTGAAAAATTAAGTGAAGTTGGGCTTTTCCAGATTGTCAATCTTACGAGTCTCAATCCTGAGAAAGGGGCCTATTTCATTCATAAATCCGTACAGGAGTTCCTTGCAGCCTGGCACATTAAGGAGGAAGTGTTGTCGATTAAAGGAGAAAATACGCCTAGCCTTTCCAAAGTTGAATCATTTGAAGAGATCTGGAAGATGAAAGAAGTTCTGAAATTTGCCTGTGAGCTGTCAACAGAAGCCGCGTGCGCAGTTTTCCATCATATGGGGTCTGTTGGAAGAAAGGAATCTATGTCGGAATGTGATTTTGTTGAGTGTTTTCTGGAGCATGGAATACTGGATCGAAATGAAGCACTTTATCTTGAGCTTATCTCGCATAGCTACGTTTATTGTTCGGCCGAGAAGAGGCTGGATCTCTGCTCAGTATTTCCCTCTTGCACCGGAGGTGTTTTGTATCTTGAGTCTAACACGGTGAACATTACTGCAAATGAACATTTGCTGAAATCTAACATGATACCCGACTTTATCTTTTTTCCTCTCAGCGTAAATTCTTCAGAGAAAAGCTATCGAGACTTGATCACTGTAGCGGAGGACATAAATGCAGTATTTTTGAGCTGTTCGGGCGAAAAGAAAGCCGCAGATTTATTGAAGAAGTTTCCGCCTCTTTCTTTGGATAATTTCTTTTTGGAGAGAGAGAGAAAAATCGTCGTTTATGTTAAACACATATTTAAAGAGGCTGGTGACTTTTTTCCTACTGAAATGCTGCGAGAGCTCATTTCGCCAACAGCAGAGTCTACTCAGGTGGCGCGTCTTGTTGATCCGTTGAACGAACACGACAGCGAAACAGCTTCGAGTTTGACTCAGAACAGCCTTTCCTGTGTGAAGAATATTTATATTATCGGTATAGATAGGCAAGAGATGAAGGTGGTGGCTGATTGCTTACCACTTTTCACTGCTCTGGAAGATATGGCTATTTTTGGTAAATCCTTTAAAATCATTGATGCTCAGTTGACAGAGACCCTGGTGTCTCGTATCATCTTCACTGACAGATTTGACACATTAGAACTTGTTAGCATCAATTTAACAGCCAAACCTGCCGCAGTCATCGCCAGATCTCTGCACCAGTCTCCTAGCCTGAAACACCTCAACTTGTCAGAAAACCCTCTTGGTAAAGGAGTTAGTGTTCTTACTCAACATCTCAGCCGTGTTCCTCACCTGGATAGGCTGTACCTTTCTGATGTTAAAATGACAAAGCAGCAAGTGAATGAATTGAGTGCCGCTGTACGTCAGAGTAACATCCGCCTGTTTAACACAAAATACCACGTAAGTTTTGTGATCGTAGTTTGCATAATTGTAGTCATAATTCTTATAGATTCTGTTCAATTTCCTGTGGTGTTGTTTTAAGAATTTTTACGCCCTTGGTTCGCGGAGCAATTGCGATGTAGCTATCTCCAAGCCACAAGAGGCACTTGCGCATTTCCGAAAAACACGTGTGCGGGCAACAGTCAAAGTTGAACTGAAATGGAGCATCTTCTAAATGGATTCCTTAAGAATCCCCCGTCCCAAAAAAAAAGAATGAAAAAGTCCAGTCCATAATTCGCAGCTCAGTTTCGTTCCGTTTTAATCATGCTTTCATAACATTCTTTTGTATTTTGTCGCAACAAGCCGACTCGCAAACGGTTCGTAAGAGAGGAAATCCAAAGCGAAGCAAATATTGTGGCTTTTTAATGATTTTAACGATTTCAATTACAAAGTTTTACATTCCGAATTATTGAAAAGGCTTACATGCATGAGAACGTTATACTGTCACTCTTTGTCGCTACCATTTAATCTGTTAAACTTGGAAGCAAAGCAAGTCATTTTTTTTCAGTGAAGATGAGAGCCCATTTATTATCTTTGTTTACGTTTGAAGAAGAGTGAATTCTAAAGAGTGTAGTCTGTTTTTGAGTGTCTTAAACAATATTATTTTGTGTGTCTACAGTGGAAACACAGAAACAGGATGCACTTCATTCCTAATTCATCCCATTAACCTCGATAAATCTATTCCTTTTATAATTAGGACCAGAGAAAAAAGGAGAAAATAAAGTAAAACGAAAGTAAATGCGTTACCACTCTGTGCGCTTGAATGTGAGGACGGCCGCGTGTTTTCAGATATTACTTTTGTTTATTCGTTTAGCTATTCTTTTCCTTCGGAAAATGGTCTTGATTTCCGTAAGGGCAACAGAATGGAGGGAGTAAACAATTGCTTGTACTTACCATGAACTGAGCATCTGTCTGTAAGAAATGATTTGAGACCCTAGTTTTTTCACTTTGTTTTATTTACAGCTCTTAGGAGTTGTTAAACAATGTCATACTTTAAAGCTGATTCAAGCTTCTCTCTGATGGAGGAAAAGCTAAACTTCAAAGGAAATGTGGTGTGTTTCTGGACGCTCTGAGAAAAAAAAAATTGTAATACCTGAGTATTCCCTTAGAAAGAGCTTCTGGAATAGTATTTGGGAGTTTTGTAGAAGGAAGGTTAGCATAAATCTGTAAATTTTATTTGATTGATTAACTCAGTGGTTTACTATATCAATTAGGTTTTGAAAAAATGCTGTAAAGGCACCACAGAATTTTTTCCCTTAAACTTCCTTTCACACAGATTTTCCTCTTCTTCCTCTGGTCCTAACCAAAAGTTACCGGGAACATTGTCGATTAGAAAAGAAATGACCAAGGGCTTCCCCTTGAAAAGTAGTAGAGAAAGAATGCTACCACTGTAAGAGAGATACTGGTTCAAATTTGCAGGCAGAGATTCTCTAATGTCAGTGGTTTGCAGTTACTTTGTTCAAACATGTTTTTATCCTACTCTATCCAGAGAATTTCTTGTTAATCAGCCTGTGTAAAAATAGCAATGAAGGTTACATCTGTCTGAATAAAACTTGCCCTAACTGATGATATGCCTTTAAATTTTTTACTATTAACTTACTAAGCAGACTGCTAAGCTGATGAGCTGCTGAACTACAAAAATATTGCAGCATATGAAATGCTCACAAATAATGCCCACTTTTGCAGTTTCCTAAGTTTGAAAATGAGTACTAGCTGTGGATGAGCCACTAAGTAAATATTCATAACCTTTAAAGAGGAGACATCAGCAGTTCCTCGTTCTCACATGAACTACTGAGCCTTTTCCTTAAAAGGTTACCTTTAGTTGTATTCTCTGCATGGGCTTGTCAGGTCAAGTACCTATAAGACTCTAGGAGAGGTGGTCACTTTGATGTTATGTATATTCTTTGAACACTTCAACTTATTTCTCAAATAACATAATCAATATAGGCCCCACCATGGATGTAATTGGAATATATCTAAATTTTGGTGAGCCTTGCGATGTTTGCTTACAAGGAACGTTCCTTAATATAAAAGTTGTTTTAAATTAACTCAGTCAAACATACTCATGGCATAATTTCTCTTTGTTTAAAAAGTAACCAGGGTAAACAAGTTGGAGTACAGGTGTATGTTGTTTGACAAGATGATGTTGATTGTTGGTTTGTGATTTATGACAGGATCTCAAAGGAAATGTCAAACCTGAAGAAAAATGGCCAACAGATGAGTACTGGAGTGGTGATTGGTGGGAATCAGAAGAGTCGTCAAGGCATTGGGTATTTCTTGGCTCAGGTGAGGAGGAGGTGCCTGGGTCAGTTACTACCTTAGGTGACGAGGGGGATCCTGGGTCAGTTACTGACTCAAGTGACCAGGAGGACCCTGGGTTAGTTACCAACTCAGGTGATGAGGAGGATTCTGGGTCAGTTACCGACTCAGGTGACAAGGAGGAGCCTGGGTCCTGCCTGGAAACGTAACTGATTAGGACTGACTCAGTAGACCGCCTGAAACTAAGGAAACTTACCATTGGTCAGAACTGTCAGGCCAGACCAGTCCATCCATTGATAGAATTCCTTCACATCTGCCCAGTTAGAGAAGTCAATACCTAAGTTGTAGTCATTGTGTTGAACAAAATTTGAAAACAAGTTTAGGAAACCTGATTAAACAAAGCACATTTCAAGATGATTGTTTGGTTTGGTTGGTTTGGTTGGTTTCTGACCAATGGTAGGAGACTTCAGTGTTGTGATCAAATGAACAAACAATCAACTGTTGGACAAAGGATAAGGAAATATATTTTTAGAGTCATTTAGCTTAGGTAAATTGGTACCCTCACCAACATGGTAATTCCCTTCCACAACATCGCTAAGAACATGTGGGATGTTCATCTGGAGTCAGAGTGTCTCATCCTTGAAGTAGATTGTTGGATTTGGATATATTTTAGGTTATTTTTCGATGTCCAAAAATGTTGGTTGTAGTTTTGATTTACAGCTTTGGGCTTCAAAATTTGGTTTCCATGTTACTGAGCTAGAGACTGAGGTATTTTTTGTCATTTTTTAGTTTAGTTGGCTAATGGTTATGTGCTGCCTTGGCAATTAATTAATTCATTAGGCTGACTGTCATTTCTTTTGATATAAATGTAAGAAGTCCTCAATGCAGCCATTCTTCAGAAAATCATAGATACCAGTATTTCAATGTGGCAAAGAGCAAAACCATAGCTAATATTTTTCTTATTTTCATGGCATTCAAGATGCTGTGAATGAATTTAGCTGTTTGTTAATTGGGGATGAGCTTCTGCCTGCCTAAATTTCTAAACATACCATTTGAGATTAATGTAAATATTGCATTGTGGTTGACATTCAGTCATCAGAGCTTTCAAAAGTCAGTTGAGTTTGATAGAAGAAGGGAGACTGTTTGACAAGTATTTCCCTTACTCTGAATTGTAAAATAATTTAATTCAGTATGGTGTTGGTTGTACTCTCAAAATTGTCGAGTGAGTTACAGTTAAGTCATTGTTATATTATATCTTTTTTTATTTGCTGGAATTGTTCCTCAGGTGACATGTTCCATTGTGGCTGTATACAGCACATCGTAAGACACTAACTCTATCTCCTGATTTCTATATATTAAGCCTTTAAGGCTGATTTCTCAGTGATAAGTTCTGTTTTTAAGTGCTCTGTTTTGCAATTGTAGAAATGCACTAAATTAATTATATCAAATTAGGAAAAAGGGAACACTTTTGAGCCCTGTGATGTTAGCGAAGGTCATCACGACGAACCAATCGGACCATTATGTTTTATCACAGGCGTCCCAAGCTCACGTGTATCGAGAAACAACAAACGATTAATTCATGAAAGCGTCACGCATTGTGTGACTCGGTGTTAAGTTACGGAGAGAACCGTTGTAAGGAAAAGTATGGGGAAAGAAACATGGTCGATTTGCTTCGATAAATATTTCGAAGTATGAACATTTCACAAGTAAAATCATCAGAACTTACTCACATCTTGTGTGTCCGTCGTGGTTTCCGGTGTTCTCTACCGTTTTAAGCTTGTTTTGCCGTCACTGTTATTCCTGTTCCCCATATTCCAAGTCACACAACGTGTGACGCCTTCATTAGTTAATTGTTTGCGTTTTCTTGAAACGTGAGCTTGAGACGCCTATGGTTTTATCCACACTGTAGTGTCTGGCTGTTTCAGGCCTGCTCTATTTGTGCAACTGCTCACTTGATGTGTCATGCTCCAATTGATCAAGTAGAAGAGGATCACGGGATTTATGGGACGGCATTGAAAGTTACCCACCCCTTCAACCACCCCCCTCCCCTCCAACTCACCACGAAAACTCTATTTCTCATATATCTCCTAATAGTATCTCAAGATTTCCAATTTCCTGTCCTTCCTTCCTTCTCAGACTCTAACCTCCTAATGGTTTTCTGTTCGAAAAGCCTTGGTCAAATTTATCAATTTGCAAACTATAGTGGAAGGGGGACCGTGGGGATATTTTTGTAATCTCCAAAATCCGCCATTTTTTATTTTTGAATTGTGATGTAATGAAAAACTGTTTTAAGAATCTTGATTGAAATGTATTCCATGAAACGAGAAGGAGAAAAAACATACAGTGAAGAAAATAAATTGTGTACTTGTACTTAAATGAAGAGAATGCTGTGATCTGGTCAACGGTACATGAACTGTGTATCAAACCGATTACAAATTAACAAAACATCCCCTACAGCCTGTCAAAAAAATAAAACTGAGGAACTGGCTGATATTTACTGTATGCCACATTCTTGAAAGATTCCGAAATTTCAGCCCTTACAGGAAAATTCCCAGCAGTGTCAAGACGAGAGGGTCCGTGAGTTTTTTTCTTAATGACTGTTTCCTGGTTGCTAAATTGATGTTGCGTTATTGTTGAAGGAAAGCAACCGAGTACCGTGTTTCCTCGAATAAGCGCTCACGCTCCTATCATGTAAATCAAACTCCTCAATTTTCTCTTTCTTCACTTTCTTAATTAATAGACATACAAGGAAAACCTGTTTCTATTACCACTTTATTTACAACTTTTTAGCCCTCAACCACAGCGAAATCAGTACAGGTTGATAGTTTCTTTGATAACTGGCCCCCTCGGTTAATCGTCCTCCTTCCAATAAGCGCCTCTCCTTTTAGCCGAAATTTGAAATGAGCGCGGAAATAAGGTATTTAATCGGGTAGTGGAGGACGATCTTTCACCAGAAGCTCTTATTGCCAGATTTACCAATAAAAGCTCGTCTACTAGAAAAACATTCTTCATTATTTCCTTACGGAGGTAGGTAACCCTCTCATCTTAATTGCATGCTATGGATGGACTGAGCTGTCAACCGAATGACAAACCTAGTGAAAATAGTTTCTTTCCTAACACTCGGTGGAAGATCAAATTTGAAAATGATAGATCTGCACTTTTATTGAAAACTAAAACTTGACAATCGGCCAAACAATTTGTCAACCAACGGATGAAAATGTGCGACGCTCCATCGAAATGTGTCAAAAAGGTTTTAAGAATGTTATCAAGAGGAAATGAGACTTTTATTAATTTGAAAATCGAAGGTGACTGACCATACGAAAGTTGTATCATGAATTTATAATAAATAATATTTAGGGCAAGGTTTTCTATACTTTTGCTTTTGAACTCTTAGCTTTGCAATGGCTATATTTAGTTTTTTCCACTCGACTCACTATTATAGTTTCATAGAAGTTATTCAAGTAAGGATCGGCAAAACTTTATATTTGAATTTTCCCTCGGATTTATCATTACGTATGAAAAACTTAGTCTATAATCAAGTGCACTTTCAAGAAGCGGTAACTTTTAGGAAGTCTTTTTTTACCCCGACAAGTGGATCGCGTGACTTGGGAAAACCCAAGTCACGCAAACATTGCCTCTTTCCAGATTCCTCGAAAATATCACAGTGAGTATTGGAAGGACATGATTTGATAAGCACATTCCAGAACACATACGCGGGAAAGCTCTAATTGCCGTACTTGTTCAGACTTTTAATGGTAATAAGACTTGCTTGGAATTTTAAAGATAAACCAGTGCATCGGAAAAGATGTAAATGTAATCTTGACTCGAATATCAAGGTGAGCGATGCTTTACATAGAACTCTTAATCTTTAATTTATGTTTATTAAAAATTAAAATCTCATTTCTTGAATTAATTTAACCCAACGCCATCAGTTGTCCACATTGTTTTTAATTCATATCTTAACAAATATTTACAGGAATAACACCTACAATATGTCATTTTAAAGTATATAAAATGGGCTTCTCAGGAAAAAAAATTCATCATTGAAACCCAGGACTTTCCTAGAAAGTAAAATCTAAAACACAAAATAAGTAAGACATAGTGTAAAACTTGAGGTAAAAGTCACTTTTCCTCATAGGTATAGGTTAATCAAGATTAATTGATAGCAGAAGTTAATTATTAACATGTCAGCAGCATTTCCTGAAAATCTGAAAGAAAAAGAATAAATAATGAATTTTTATGTGCACCCATGTCACTCCAAAAATATTAGCAAAAATTTGTCCAAATTCAGTTTTTAATTCATATCTCAACAAACATTTACAGGAATAACACCTACATTTTAAAGTGTATAAAATGGGCTTCTCAAGAAAAAAATAATTCAGCATTGAAACCCAGGACTTTCCTAAAAAGTAAAATTTAAACACAAAATAAGTAAGACATAGTGTAAAACTTGAGGTCAAAGTCACTTTTTCTCACAGGTATAGGTTACTTAAGATTAATTGATAGCAGAAGTTAATTAAGTCTTATCAGTCATTGTAAGGACGTCGTTTTCTAATTCGATGACCTTTTCGGTAATTAGATAACGGCGTAATATGTGATTATCGTAGTCTATAAACTGTGAGATTTTAAGCCACTTACCCAAGGTCTGAATGTACTTTATACATAGAGATTTTATGCCGTTAATTAACGGCGTAAAATTTTACAGTAAGTTTATTCACAACCTGAAAGGAATTAATTTCTTACAGTTAGTATATTTGAAATATGTTATTTTGTATATATTAATTCATGATTGTAATTATACCGACGCAGATGGTGGCGTATAATCGTTCAGTATGTAGGCTAAGATATTCACATATTATGTTATTATATACATTCCCGTTCCTTTTGTAGTTAGGTTGAAGTTTAATTTGCATTTACTTTTAACAAGACGTCTTTACCCTTGGTGATATTTGCAATAAAACCTCCAGCAACCCACTGAAATTTTGTAACAGAAAAAAATTCTTCCAACCAAGCAAGATGCATGTCTCGGTATCATTTCTTGTACATGAATTTAGGCAAGGTGTGGAAAACATTTGGGGGCCAAGTGTGGGTAAAGTATGAGCCACTTGTCAACGGAGTATCATCTGCCATACATGTCGGTCAAGAGGCAATGAGTTGCGATGTTTGCCCCGTGGCGATCCCAGAAATCTGTGCGCAAACACAATGATCCGACTACTGGCAACTCATTCATTGATGTCAGTCAACATGTGGACCGAGTGTTTCTCTACACATCGGCTGATACTCAGTTATTGTGTTGACTGTTAGTGTCGGTCGATACCCGTCCAACAGATGCCTTTAGTACACGAGATCGGCTCTTTTTAACTACATATCCCATACAAAAATTTGGAGCCTGACAGAGCCTGAAGACGGCCTTGTTCCGGACAGATTACCATTCATAGAGCCAGACATCGACATGACATGAGCCGGACAAAAAAATTGTCCTGGCTTTCTACTAATGAACCAGAAAATGTTACGCTTTTTTCGGGGCCATGAAAGACCAGACAACGCTAACAGGAGCAGGGCAAGAGCAGGACAAGAGCCAGACAACGCTGAATACCTTTACACATTTTAAGGCAACATATAATTCACCAATGTGTCTGTTTTCAGAGCCTGACAAGAGACTGCTGCGAGCCAGACAAGCACTGTTTTTACACTTCGTTTCTTGAGGCTAATTATCACCGCTCGAAACTTGCTTTCACTTGGATAACATAGCATAGTCACGCAACAATCTTTCCGTCGGTCTTCTTGACACAGATGAGTAAGTATGAATTTTTCGGATTGGAAATATTAAAAATGTTCATTCTAGGAAATGAGTTATAGTTGACGCCCATCGAACGACTATAAAAAGTACATTTAACTCAGTGTTTAGGGGAAGCTCTGAGTGTTAGCAATTCGCGAGAAACTTTGATTCCTTTTCTAGTATTCAAAGACTTTAAAGAATGTTAACGTGCCTCAACGTTCTCAGTCTGAAAAGAGAACATGTTGACTATTTCACTGTACTCAAAATGTCACGCCCCTTGGATGTGATCGGAGAATTTTTGATATCTTTTGATTGTGGCTACAATTTTGATTTACTGAGTCACATATGAACCTTTTTCGGATTTGAGCTTCAAAGTCTGCATTTTATTGAATTAAACAGATGGCTTTCATCATTTTCTAGTTTAATGTGCTCAGGTATGTGCTGTTCAACGATCCTGTTTATAGTTACGCTGCATGTGTCAATATCTCTTATTTCCTTAACTCTTTATCTCCCGTGAGTGACCAAAATGCCCTGGACCGCTCTTACAGAGATCTCCACTTAAGTCTCTAAACGAGCGGTTTATTGGCGCCTTTATTTAGGATTTGTATTTCGATTTTAGCCATGAAGATATTTGCAAAAGCTACTACCGTTTCGGTCTCCATAGGGTCTCCGTGCGTTTGCAAGTAATTTTGTTCGTTGAATTGGGATGAGTTTTCCTGCAAAATCAGTCTAAATGGAGGGGAGGGGTGTATCTGTGCATAAATTAATCTGTGCATAATTGTAATCATTCTGCTAATGAAATTGAGAACAACTTGGACGACAATGGCTTATTTCTATCACAGAAGTTAAGTGACATCTCAGCGATCAAGGGCTTTAAGATTGTCCACCAAAATATTAGTAGTCTAACTGGTAGGATTGATGAATTGCTTCTCATCGCTTCCGAACTGCGCTCGAGTCTATAGTTTATGAGTTTCTTTGAAACCTGGGCACATAAAGATATTGCAGACTCTGGGCTTGAGATTCCTGGCTACAAACTTTTTCGCCGAGACAGAGGAGTTAAAGGGGGTGGCCTTGCAGTGTACGTAAAAAATGATGTGAAAGTTATACGTAGGCCCGACCTTGAGGAATCGACTATCGAGCGTCTTTGGGTCGAAGTTTGCCTACCAAAGTCACGTAGCTTTCTAATTGGAACATTTAATAGGCCGCCAACGTCTTCAAATCATGCGGTCAAAGACTTCATGCCTATATTTGACAGCTGTCTTAGGCGTGCTATGGCTATGGATAAGGAGGTGATCATTACTGGCGATTTAAATTGTGATTTTTTGCCAAAACGGACTACAGAGTCGGACTGTGGTGTTTGTGGTTTTGTACCTGGCAGTGCAACTAAAAACAATTCATGGAAGACTTTTGCTTGTGTTATGGCAGCTTCTGTTGTATCCAACATGTTGAGTAACTCTTTTGTGTTTGGAGACTGGCCTCATTACGGTATGTGTACATTTTTGTAACAGCTTTGATTGTGTTTTCCAAGAGATTTTGTAGCTTGCTTGTTTTCCTCGGTATAGAATATTGTTATCTGCTGATGAGAAATTGGAGACCAACAGTGGAATTAAATATGTATCAAAAAACTGAAAAACATACACATTCTTTGTTTTTCAATTACATTGCCTTAAAAGAGAACTTTTAAGAAGTGTGAGATATGAACAAATTCACTTTGGTAGCTTTAATTCCAATTTTGAAGTCAAATAACATTCTAAAATTCAAGATTAGAGGGAGTTAATAAGAAATTACTCAATAATGTTGAGTAACTCTTGTGTGTTTGGAGACTGGCCTCATTATGGAGGTACGTGTTAATTTTTGTAACAGCTTTGGTTGTGTCTTCCAAGAGATCTTGCAACTCGTATCAAGAAAAGTGGTTCAACATTGTTAACAATAGGCTTTGTTATACAAGAGAAAAATGATCCTAACCCTAGCTAAAGCTGTTGGGATATTTCCATGTTTGAAACTGTAATCGTTTAGATTAATCAGAATTTTGATTCTACTATGGAATAAGATAGAGATGCAAAAGAAATTGAAACTGAACTGTGCTCAACAGATATACTGTATATGGTAATCTATTCATTGCTAACAAGCTCTCTGTTTGATTAGTGTCGCCTCAATATCATGTTCTCACATTTCAATGGTGATATAGGTAACAGGTAAAAGAACCTTGCTACAATAGAATACAATTTGACAGATAGTGAATTGAAAATTAAGGTTGAGGTGGATGACTTGAAACCTGAAGAGCAGAATAAGCAGACTGGCATGCTGGCAACAGAGCATGGGGAAAAAGTGATAAAAATATTTTATTAAGTTATTATGGGAAGTTGTTGTTCGAACAGTTATAACATTAATGTGATAAATCTTCAATTATCTCAGTGCAATAATGTGGCATCAATAAATTAATATAATTGTACACAGTTCCACTTATGGGAACAAAACATTTGAAGAGAGGCTGTGAATGCTAATCTCCCTCTGCATTTTTTACCTTTAGATACTACACCCCACAATGTAGTACCCACTACTGGTCATGGAAGAGAACTAGAAGAATCAAGGGGAAGGACAGGTGAACAGGATGCTCAGTTTGAACTTATTTTTCAAGTTAATTTAATTGAAACATGGTTCTTCATGTTGGTTGAGTTTTTCTTTTTGTTATTGGGAAATAAAAAACCACTTTTAAGTCCATTTAGTTGATTTTAACTGGTATCAAACCATGTTGAAATGAATGAAAAGGTGTGGGGTTTATCACTTTCAGTTGTTTTTGTTGACTCATTGAAGCCTAGCATGGGCTCCAGTTTGGTTTCAGTTCCCCCTCACATGCTCCAATAAAAAGGAAACCAACATGGCAAATCACTGACTTGTTGTTTTGATGTATTGATATTGAAGAAGTGGAAGAATTCATAGGTGCATAAATTGGCCAGAAAAGCTGTAGGACTGAAGCTCTTGGGAAAAGAAAGGAGAAATGAAAAAAGAACCTGAATGTGATTTTAGTCATCTTTTGAAATAGAAATTAATGTTATTAATAACCAAGAATGCTTCTGTCAGCAATTATGAAAAATAATATTGGTCAATGCAAATTATTTCAAAGGTGTTTTTACCTCATTCTCTTCTCTAGTTTAAGAATATCAAAGAATGCTGTGAAGTGCTCTCAGCCGTTATTCAATAACTTACACTAGCTCAGAGGTAGATGGCCAACGCACACGCAAAACCTTCGCACGTTTTTCGCGTTCTGCGCCAAAAAAAAAAGGGCGTGCTAAAGCGTGTGTCTTGAGAGAGTTTTTGCTATTGTTATTCAACGCAGTCAGCTTGTTTTGTTCTGCATTGTTTCGGAAAACTATGGTTTTCTGTCTCAAAATGCTACCAGCGAAGCATCAAATCAATATGTGCATATCTCAATATCAAAAGGACGCAAGGGCTGCCGTTCGTAAGGGCTGTGCTTAGTTGCGCGAGCAGGGTGTATTAAAAGCTGCAGTGCCAAGCATGCGGCTCAGCGAAAAGACAGTAGAATGGGAGGTAGCCAAACCCCAGATAAAAATTGGCAAATTTTCCTCCAATTCCAATATTTGTTATTTCTACTTGAAATTAATTGCAAGTATTGGGAAAACTTTGAGTTTGAAATGTTTTTAAATTTCGCTGGCAAACATTAAAAGTGTGCGTCACAACTAGCTGTTTCTACAGACTCTGGTCTAAACTGACTAGTTGACCTATGAGTGCGATCGAACTATCTCAATTGTTTTATAACTGTTAATAGTTGTGTCTTTGATCGTGCAAATCACACCCGTTAGAAAATGAAAAGTGCACGAAGACAATTAGTCGTTTATCCCGCACAGATAGCTTACCGTTGATAAAAAGAAGCTTCAGTGAGAGGGTGATTTATCTTGTGATGAAAATCAAACAGTTCCACAGGGATGGACCGTGAAGCCTGAGGTTCCTTGTTAAAAGAGAATAAATATTTCATTTTTGCATGCTCAAATCCGTCTGAAGTTATAGAGGTGAGCGCGCAAAACCGAAATAGATTCACCGCGGAGTAAACTGCCAATTGGTTTTCCATATCAGTTCATGAAAAGTTGATTATCGCGCACAGATAGCTTACCGATTAAAGAAAGAAACTTTGGCTCTACTGTATGAATCTTGTAATGAAAATCCATCTTTCCGGAGGGATGGACACAGAGGCCTGACGTTCCCTGTTACAAAGTTATTTTTTCATGTTCAATTCCATCCTTGGTTATAAAAGTGAGACGTACAAAACCGAAATTCATTCTCTTGAGTTGGAACACTTGAATCTTCTGAGTAAATGCTGATTCGCTCTCCATATCTCCCTCTCATTAATTCTCCCTTAGTATTAGATTTCCGTATTGAATTTTCGGCAGTCGCATGAAGACTGAGCAGTTTAACTCTCACAGTCTTCTGCAAGATTGTAGATATATTTTTGATTAATATTGACATTTTGTGAAATGAGAATCATTATAGTTCACGTCTCGTACATATTTAATCACTTAACGGAAAAAAAAGATACCGTTTTGATCTTTTTCTCAATCGTATTTGATAATCGATCAGTTCCTATTCTCAGTCATTTTGTTAAATACTTTTGATCACGGTTTTCATTTTTCCTAATCACAAATTGGCAGTAACAGTGTTTAATAGAAGGTCTTTGTAAAGTTAACTGTTAGCCGTAAAACGGCCAAAAAATTAGCCGTTCGGCGTAAAAATTGACAAATCGTAACCGCTAGTCGTAAAAGAGTTAACCGTAAGAAAAATTTATGGTGACAACAATGAAAAGATATTAACCGTTAGCCGTAAAAGCCATGCTAACACCCCTTTACGATCCTCTTTATACTTAGAAAGGGGTATTCAAAGGTTCATTGGAAGATTTTAACCCCCCTATCCCACAATTCCTGATAATAAAACACTCTGGCCGATAGGCCCCTAAATTCAAATTTGACGTAGCTAAAAAACCCCACCCCTCCTCAGTTAAGTAAACATGTTGGTTCTAAAAAACGAGCGCCTTCTTTGAAAACAGCTGTGCGCCAGAAACAAGGTCTTTAATGCCTCGAGGCTCTCTACAGAAAACAGACATTTTCGATTGCATTTATCATCAGTAGTAAGACCAAAAAATATTTTTGTGCGTTGACTTTTTACAAGGCGACTTGACTTGCATATGGAGATAGGTGGTTTAAATGAGTCAATGCAATAAGGATAACTTTAATCGTTTTTAAACTTACGAACCTTTGGCTTAATGCGCTCATCGAGGGTCAAGTATACCCTTGGGTGCGCCGATGGAGATTGATCTAACTGGTGCATATTTACACTACCCACTCCCCCTATGCAGAAAAAATTGTCACTCCCATTATTTTCTCGATGAGTTACGAGCTTTTCCGCCTCCCTTCGGCCAAAGTCCCTCAGGACTACCAATTACAGAAGGGCTTTTATTTGATGCTTAACGGAAAAGTTGAGCCAGAAAAATAAACCATTTCTTGATACGCTTGCTTGTTGTCCTTTGTAGAGAGTATCGTTATCTGCTGATGAGAACATGGAGAGCAACAGCGGAGTTAAATAAATATCAGAAAACTGAAAAACATAAGCATTCTTTGTCTTTCAATCGCATTGCTGTAAAAAAGAACTTTCAAAAAGTCTGAGATATGAGCAAATTCACTTTGGTAGCTTTAATTCCAATTTTGTAGTCATGGATAAGGTTCTAAAATTCCAGATTAGAGAGAGTTTATCCCCCTGCCCTCATAACTATTGTTTTCGTGTCCAGACTCTTGTGCGTAGTAAGATGAACCCAAATCTTCTTTGTTTACCTTTCTACGAAATACCTAACTGCTACTGAGCGGGTTAAAACTTTGTTGAGATCTAAATCTTAGCTTTTATTCCGTTCTAATGAATTTCAATTCTTGAAGTCCATCAATTTTCTCTTCTCTCTTTTAGAGACGAGATTTTGATCTTCAGTCAGCACTTATTCCGACTCCTGCTTGTTACCCATTTCACAAATTTAGTGAGGCATATTTTAATGCTCATTACAGTTTGACTTTCCTTTCCCTTTTGCAGACATTTCAACAGAAGAGGAGAGTTGTAAAAGTGGTGATCCTTCAGAAAATAAACGTAGAAGGCTTGCAGGTATTATAATTATCAAATGAAGAAATTTCATAGTAAGCTTTCGTTTTAATAACTTCTACTATACTTAAAGTGGTGGAGTGTCCGATCGCGGAATCTGGATGTGTTAGGTTCTATTCCTGGTGAGGACTCAAAATTGTTCCTTTGTCTCACGCTCGTGACAGGACAGTCAAAATTCTTCTCTTTCCTTTTCTTCTACCAACTTGTTATTATTGTTCAAGAAACAGTACTCCGCAAAATTTTACGAAATTAAAATTCATGAAGTTTTTTGTTGTTACTTTGGCCGCTTCGTTTCCCAACATTATTGATCCATGATGAAATCAATGCTAGAAATTTAATCTTCCCTGCAATTTAAGAAGAGCTACCGAGAAAGGTAAAACTTAATGAACTGAGTGTGGGTTTGTTTTTGCAGGGGGGAAGGGAGAGAGCGCGGCGGCAGGGGTTAATTATCTTAATGCTTTCATGCCAAGGAAACTGAACTTGACTTTGTGTGGTTTTACAAATTTGGCATCGTGTGCATATTTATTCTTTCAATAAAAGTTAATACCTGTTTTTTTTTCTAAAATATTTCTTGAAACCGTTGAATGTTTGATAGCATTTTTCCCTCTGGGAAGAAGACCACCGACCCCCCGATAATACACCTAAAAACTCCTGCCTTAACCCCCCTTCCCTCCCCCCCAGCCCAACCCCCATTTTATTAACCACACCCAACCCACATTTCCTGATCGGTCCAACGAAGGTCTAACACTCGAAGCATCAGCTTCAGAATCTCTCTACAGAGGCCAATTTACATTATCAACTCAGTTAATGAAACCAAATTATCATTGCTAACTGAACATTTGATTCACATTTCTTAATACTAGTAAGAGTAATCCTATAATAAACTCCTGTTAGAAATGGATGCTAACCCTTATGAACTTGCAAGTTATGTTGGAGCAAATTTGTTGTTTTATACATGAAACCTTGTTTGTTAAAGTGCCATGAGTTGTCTCTGTAGCACATGATCCCTTCGCTGAGTGCGCTATCATCAAAGGAAACTGCTGAGAAAATGATGAACGTTGTATATCTCAAAGTTATTGAATGAACCTGGTCAATACTTTATGTTTCGTTGGGGCAAATTCGAGTTGGGAAGAGGTTTAGTCTCCATGCAGACTAATGGAAGACCCAAAGAGAAATGTTCCCTTTAATGTAGGGAAGAGAACATTTATCAAGCTGTTTGTTTTTGCTTTCATTTCGGCCATCTTTGCCTAAATTCTCAGACACCATGCTTTTGGCCACTGTATCTTTTATGTACGTTGTTGACAGTGCCTCGAAACTGGAAAAGTGTCGCTTTATTTGTGGGTAACCAAATCAAAGCGAAGGAAGATCATTTGATGCGTATATATTTTGATGTAGTTTTCTGGTAGCGCAAAATTTACTCACTACACAACTGCCAACTGTAAGCGTAAGGTTACAGACATATTTCCGTTCGCGTATGTGGACGTGCATTTTTTGTGTAACATGATGCACAGTAGTGATGCATAATGCAATGGCACAAATTGGCCTTGAAACAAATTCATTAGGAGACGTTTCATTAGGAAAGGAAAAAAGCTCCATTGCTACAATGAATCTGTTGGCTCAGATAATATGTTCTGATCTAATTATTTTTTTTTACATTTGTTATCATGCAGGTGGTTCTCCTAAACATTTTCATCGGTCAAAGGTGAAACGTCGTGATGAAGAGTCGTCCCCGGGGGATGCCTTAACTCGGAAGGAAAGAAAAACTCGTTTAGCAGGTAAAATGAGGACATATCTATGGGCGTGCCCGTTAACCCCCAGCCCCCAACCCCATCTTCCTTTTCCCTGCTTTTTAAAATAAAAATGCGTGGATCCAGAAAAATGGTATGAATAGATATGCGGTACGTACTGCCCGCTATCCCCTCATCTTGATATTTTGCTGTGTTGTCTTAATGTTTTCAGTTATGCAAGGAGTTCCTAGCGACGAGGATTTAGAGTGGCTTTCGCAGGAACTCGAAGAATGGAAGACAGTTGGGCGTCGTCTAAAAATTAAGGAAGCAAAATTTACGGCGTTTGATAATGAAAAAAGGGAATGCTCTGAAAAAATCTACAAAATGTTACTACATTGGAAAAGAAGGAATGGCTCGACTGCAACATACAGGGTCCTACAGAATGCACTGTGTCATCCACTGGTTAATCGCACAGATTTAGCTGAGCAACTTATCACTGGTAATATATCGCTTATCTTGCAATTCAATAAAAATGCAATTAGATACATGTATAGTGCCTAAATTCTCAGACACCATGCTTTTTGGCCACTGTATCTTCTGTGTTTGTTTAGAATATCGTTAACAGCTGATGAGAACATGAAGACCAACAGTGGAATTAAATAATATCAGAAAACTGAAAAACATACGCATTCTTTGTTTTTCAATCGCATATCTGTGAAAAATAACTTTCAAAAAGTGTGAGATATGAACAAATTCACTTTGGTAGCTTTAATTCCAATTTTGAAGTCATGAATAACGTTCTAAAATTCCAGATTAGAGAGGGTTAATAAGAAATTACTCACTTCTGCATCTTTATTGTATTTAATAAGTCTTAAATCTATTTTCTTTGTCCCAGATTGTAGGTATTACAAATCGCTGATTAAACACGTTTATCGACTACCCCCTCCCCCTGCCCTCCTAATTATTGTTTTCGTGTCCAGACTCTTGTGCGCAATAAGATGAACCCAAATTTTCTTTGTTTACCTTTCTACGAAATACCTCACTATTGCTGACAGGGTTAAAACTTTGTTGAGATCTAAATTTTAGCTTTTATTCCCTCCCAATGAATTTCAATTCTCCAAATCCATCATTTTCTCTTCTCTCTTTTGTTCCGGGATCAGGCTCACACAAGATTTTCGTCTTCAATCAGCTCTTATTTCGACTCCTGCTTGTTACCTATTTCACATATTTAGTAAAGTGTGTTCTCATTACAATTTGACTTTATACTTATAGTGGTAGAGTGTTCGAGTGCAGAATCCGAAGGTGTTATGTTCTATTCCTGGGGAGGACTCAAAATTTTTCCTTTTTTTTTTTCACGCTCGTGAGAAGACAGTAACACTTCTTTCCTTTCCCTTTTCTTTTACCAATTTGTCATTCTTGTTCAAGAAACAGTACTGCGCAAAAATTTAAGAAATAAAAATTCATGAACTTTTTTTATGTTATTTTGGCCGCTTCATTTCCTAATATTGTTGATCCATGGTGAAATAAATGCTGGAAATTTAATCCTCCCTGCGATTTAAGATGAGTTACAGGCAAAGGGAAAAATTAAAGAACAGAGTGTGAGTGTTTTTTTCCATTATCTTAATCGTTTCATGCCAAGAAGACTATACTTGAGTTCGTGCGATGTTAAAAACTTGGCATCGTGTGCATATTCATCTCTTCAGTATCATATTCGTCAGTGTATTTTAATTCTCATAAAAGTATAAATTTCTTTTCTCTTTTCAGACATTTCAACAGAAGAGGAGAGTTGTAAAAGTGATGATCCTTCAGGAAATAAACATAGAAGGCTTGCAGGTATTGTAATTATCAAGCGAAGAAATTTCACATTAAGCTTACGTTTTAATAACTCATATTATACTTATAGTAATGGAGTGTCTGAGCGCGGACTCCAAAGGTCGGAGGTTCTATTCCTGGGGAGGACTCGATATTTTTTTGTCCAACGCTCGTGGCAAGACGATAAAACATATTTCCTTATTCTTTTATCATAACAATTTATTATTCTTGTCCTGGTTTCCTTCAGCTGCTTCAATGCCAAAAATTAATGATCGATCATAAAATGAAAATAACATATTGTTTTGGAGACCAACGGTGGAATTGGATATATATCAGAAAACTGAAAAACATACAAATTCTTTATTTTTCAACATTGCTGTGAAAAAAATTGAGATATGCACAAATTTACTTTAGTAGTTCTAATTCTAACTCGCAGTCAAGGATAACGTTCTAAAATTCCAGAGCAGAGGAGGTCAATAAGAGTTATTCACTTTCTGCATCTTCATTGTTATTGTTTCGTCTTTGATCGTAGGTATTACAAATCGTTGATTAAACACACTTATCAACTTCCCTCCTTCCCCCGCCCTCCTAATTATTATTTTCGTGTTCAGACTCTTGCACAGTAAGATGAACCCAAATTTTATTTGTTTACCTTTCTACGAAATGCCTCACTGTTACTGTCCAGTTTTAAACATTTATGAGATCTAAATCTTACCTTTTATTCCCTCCCAATTAGTTTTAATTCTTCAAGTCAGATAATTTTTCTTCTCTCTTTTATTCTGTGAACGGGCTCACATGAGATTTTCATCTTCAATCAGCACTTATTTTGACTCCTGCTTGTTACCCATTTCACAAGTTCAGTGAAGTGTAGTTTAATTCTCATAATTTGAATTTCCTTTCCCTTTTGCAGAAATTTCAACAGGAGAGGAGAGTTGTAAAAGTGATGATCCTTCAGAAAATAAACGTAGAAGGCTAGCAGGTATTATAATTATCAAGTGAAGAAATTTCATATTAAGCTTACGTTTTTATAACTGATATTATATTTATAGTGATAGAGTGTCCGATCGCAGACTCTGAAGGTGTTAGGTTCTATTCCAGGTGTTGACTAAAAATTTTTTTTTTTTGCCTGACGCTCGTGGCAAGAGGAAATTCATGAATTTTTTTGTTGTTACTTTGGCCGCTTCATTTCCCAACATTGTTGATCCATAATAACATAAATGCTGGAAATTTAATCTTCCCTCCAATTTCAAACGAGCTACCGACAAAGGGAAAAATAAAGGAGGGGAAGGGGGAAGGGGACGGGGGAAGGGGCGGGGTAGAAGTGGGTAGGGGGAAGAGGGGAGGGGGAAAAGGGGGTGGCAGCAGGGGTTAATTATCTTAATCCTTTCATGCCAAGAAAGCTGTACTTTAGTTCGTGTGGTGTTAGAAACTTGGCATCGTGTGTATAGTTATTCCTTCAATAAAAGTAAATTCTTCTTTTCTTTAATATTTCTTAGAACCGTTGAATGTTGAGAAGTGTAAAGAGCAGCTTAATTCTTATTACAACACCTTCAGCAAGGTGAAAATCGTTCCATGGGACGACAGCTCTTCCATTCAGATTGATAAGATCTACACACCTTTGTCTTGGGTCAGAGATCACAGGAAGCCCAGCGGAGTGACACAAGAGAAACTTGAAGACTACACCGACATGTTCAAGGGAAAACCAACACGAATACTTGTTTATGGTCGGCCAGGAATTGGCAAGAGTACGTTTTGCAAAAAGGCGGCATATGACTGGTCGAAAGCCTTAAAGGAAGTCCTAATGAACTTTTATGTTTTGATTCTGATTAAGTTGCGAGATGTGTGTGACGTTGGAAACATCCGCGATGTTTTGCGTAAGTCTAAATTGCTGGCCAGTGATGGTACGATCTCAGTTGATAGTCTCTATGATTACATTATCAACAATCAAGATAAAGTGCTTCTTATTTTGGATGGCTACGATGAGTACAGCTTTGCAAAAGAACACTCACCCATCCTTGAAATTTGGAAGGGTGAGCAACTAAGAGATTGTCACGTTATTGTCACCACCCGAGAACTTAAATGTGACGGGTTAAGAGGCCCCAGCCACGTTCAGTTGGAAATTCACGGTTTCAAAAGCCGGGAACAAAAAAGAACGTTTGTGAGAGAATTTTTGGCAGGTGAAGATGATCTTGACGAGTTTATGTGCTACCTGGAAGAAAAAGGTCTCCGTGACATGGCAGAAATACCTCTCCTTCTATCGATGCTGTGCCTTTTGTGGAAAGAGAAACATCGCGAAGGACTGCTAAAATCACGGGCCGACATATTCACACAATTCATTCAAACCATGTTACATCACAAAGGCGAAAGTCAACAATCTATACCATTTCAGGAAGTGACCTCTACAGAAGCCAGAGAAGATCTTAGTAATCTTGGAAAGGTTGCCTTTGAAGCACTGCTGCAAGACCGTCTTTACGTACGCTGCAGCGAACTCTCCGGCAATATTTCTAGAAGTTTTCAAAAATTAATTGAAGTCGGGCTTTTCCAGATTGTCAATGTTACGAGTCTCAATCCTGAGAAAGGGGCCTATTTCATTCATAAATCCCTACAGGAGTTCCTTGCAGCCTGGCACATTAAGGAGGAAGTGTTGTCGATTAAAGGAGAAAGTACGCCTAGCCTTTCCAAAGTTGAATCATTTGAAAAGATCGTGAAGATGAATGAAGTTCTCAAATTTGCTTGTGAACTGTCAACAGAAGCCGCTTGCTTAGTTTTCCATCATGTAGGGTGTGTTGGAGGAGAGGAATCTTGGTCGGAATGTGATTTATTAAGTGAGAATGAAGTACTTTATCTAAAGCTTATCTCGCATAGCTACTTTTGTTGTTCGGCCGAGAAGAGGCGAGATCTTTGCTCAGTCTTGTCCTCTTACACTGGAGGTGCTATGTGTCTTGATTATAACCAGCTGAACATTACTGCAAATGAACATTTGCTGAAATCTAGCATGATATCCGACAACATCATTTTTATTACCGACGAAGATTCTTCAGAGAAAAGCTATCGAGACTTGATCACTGTAGCGGAGGACACAGATGCTGTTTTTTTGAGCTGTTCGGGCGAAAAGAAAGCCGCAGATTTGCTGAAGGAGTTCCCGCATCGTCCTGTGGAAGAGTTCGTTTTGAAGAGAGGGAGAAAAACCGTCGTTTATATTAACGAGATACAAAAAAAAGATGGTGTCACTTTTCCGACTGAAATGCTGCGAGAGCTCATTTCGCCAACAGCAGAGTCTACTCAGATGAAGCGTGTTGGTGATCCGTTGAATGAAAACGACAGCGAAACAGCTTCGTGTTTGACTGAGAACACTGATAGCATCACTGGTCCGACTCGTCAGAGCCTTTCCAGTATGAGTACTATTGTTATTTACCACATAGAAAGGCAAGAGATGAAGATGCTGGCTGATTTGTTACCACTTTTCACAGATCTGCAAGTTATAATTATTCAAGGGAAAACATTTGAAATCATTGATCCTCAGTTAACAGAGACCCTGGTGTCTCGTATCATCTTCACTGACGGACTTAAAGCATTAGCACTTGATGATATCAATTTAACAGCCAAACATGCCGCAGCCATCGCCAGATCTCTGCACCAGGCTCCTAGCCTGATCTATCTCGAATTGTCAAGGAACCCTCTTGGTGAAGGAGTAAGTGTTCTCACTCGACATCTCAGCTGTGTTCCTCACCTGGAGGGTCTGAGCCTTGTTAGAGTTAAAATGACAAAGCAACAAGTGAATGATTTGACTGCAGCTGTACGTCAAAGTAAAATCAAGTTACGCACAGAATACCACGTAAGTTTTGTGATCTTAGTTTGCATATGTAGTTATTATTCATGTCTATTGTGTTCAATTTACTGTGGTGTTGTGTTAAGAATTTTTACGCCCTTGGTTCGCTGAGCAAGTGCGATATACCCTTTGCTTTTATAGAACAAGCGGAAAGTTTATCTCATGAAAAGTCACCACCAGTCAGTTCAAATCAATTTTATAAATGTTATTTGTAATTATGTTGAATTCTTTCATGCGACATGTGTAAATACCACGGTGTGCAGTTATATTTTTATTTCGCTGTTTACATCGCTGTCGCTTTGTTGTTTGCATTTACTTTTTGGTGTGTTTCTGGAAGAACTGGCGGAAGTCTGGACCACCTTGCATTTCTCGGCGTTTAAGATCACTTTGTCAGTTCGCCCACTAAAAAATAAGAACACAGAACTGAAAAGACTGTTTACGATGAAAATAAGACATTTTTCAGTTTGCTTCTTTTACGGTATGTCAGTCGGTAAAGGGCTATCCTGTATTGTGGAAAGTTGAGCGAGAATTGAGATACCAAACGGCGTGCAGAAAATTTCTTCCTACTCGAATTTTAATCACGGTGCAACTTTCAGTATTAGTAATAACTACCTTACATTACCTAGCGTCTTCTTTTAAATTTTGAAAGGATGCCAAAATAGGAGAGGAAATATAAAGCTAAGCAAATATTGTGGCTGTTTAATTTTTAATAATAACGATTTTCATTAAAGGGTTTTACATTCCGAATTGCTGAAAAGGCTTACATGCATTAGAACATTACACAGTTACTCTTTGTCGCTACCATTTAATTTGTTAAACTTGGAAGCAAAGCAAGTCATTTTTTTCAGTTACGATGAGAGCCCATTTAAGTATGTTTGTTTACGATTGAGGAAGGGTGAAGTCTGAAGTGTGCAGTCTGTTTTGAGTGTATTAAACAATATTATTTTGTGTGTCTACAGTGGAAACACAGAAACTGGGTATACTACATTCCTAATTTCATTCCATTAACCTCGATAAATCTATTCCTTTTATAATTAGGACCAGAGAAAATATGGAATGTTTCTCAATATAAAAGTTGTTTTTAATTGACTCAGTCAAAAATACTCTTGGTGTAATTTCTCTTCGTATGAAAAGTATCGAGGGTAAACAAGTTTGAGTTCTTGTGTATGTTGTTTGACAGGATAATTTTGAGTGTTGGTGTGTGATTTATGACAGGATGATGAAAGGAATGTCAAACCTGAAGAAGAATGGCCAACAGATGAATACTGGAGAGAGTTTTGGAGCAAATATCGTGGATCAAAAGACGAGCCAGATCCTGGGTCAGTTACTGACTCAGGTGATGAGGAGGATCCTGTGTCAGTTACTGACTCAAGTGACGAGGAGGATCCTGGGTCAGTTACCGACTCAGGTGATGAGGAGGAGCCTGGGTCAGTTACCGGCTCAGGTGATGAGGAGGATCCTGGGTCAGTTACCGGCTCAGGTGATGAGGAGGATCCTGGGTCAGTTACTGACTCAAGTAACGAGGAGGATCCTGGGTCAGTTACCGACTCAGGTGATGAGAAAGATCCTGGGTCAACTACCAACTCAGGTGATGAGGAGGATCCTGGGTCAGTTACCGACTCAGGTGACGAGGAGGAGCCTGGGTCCTGCCTGGAAACGTAACTGACTAGGACTGACTCATTAGACCGCCTGAAAATAAGGGAACTTACTATTGGTCAGAACTGTCAGGCCAGACCAGTCCATCCATTGACAGAATTCCTTCAGATCTGCTCAGTTAGAGAAGTCAATACCTAAGTTGTAGTCATTGTGTTGAACAAAATTTGAAAACAAGTTTAGGAAACCTGATTAAACAAAGCACATTTCAAGATGATTGGTTGATTTGGTAGGTTTCTGACCAATGGTAGGAGACTTCATTGTTGTGATCAAATGAACAAACAATCAACTGTTGGATGAAAGATAAGGAAATACATTTTTGAGTCACTTAGCTCAGGTAAATTGGTACCCTCACCAACATGGTAACTCCATTCCACAACATCGCTAAGAACATGTGGGATGTTCCTCTGGAGTCAGAGTGTCTCATCCTTGAAATTGATTGTTGGATTTGGATATATTTTAGGTTATTTTTCGATGTCCAATATTGTTGGTTGTAGTTTTGATTTACAGCTTTGAGCTTCAAAATTTGGTTTTCATGTCATTGAGTTAGAGACTGAGGTATTTTTTGTCATTCTTTAGTTTAGTAGGCTAATGGTTATGTGCTGCCTTTGCCGTTTTAAGCAAAAAAATAATGTGAGTGTCAATTTCGGGATTTAGGATCAATATTTTTCTTATTTTCATGGCATTCAAGATGCTTTGAATGAATTTAGCTGTTTGTTAATTTGGAACAGGCTTCTGCTTGCCTAAATTTTCTAAACATACAATTTGAGATTAATGTAAATATAGCATTGTGGTTGACATTCAGTCATCAGAGCTTTCAAAAGTCAGTTGAGTTTGATGGAAGAAGGGAGACTGTGTTTGACAAGTATATCGCTAACTCTGAATTGTAGTATTGTATTGGTTGTACTCTCAAAATTGTCAAGTGAGTTACAGTTAAGTCATGGTTATATTATATCTTTCTTATTTAAGAAGCTGGAATTGTTCCTTAGGTGACATGTTCCATTGTGGCTGTACATTGCACGCGGTAAGACACTGACTCTATCTCCTGATTTTTGTATATTAAGCCTTTAAGGCTGATTTCTCAGAGATAAGTCCTATTTTTAGGTGCTCCGTTTTGCAGTTGTAGAAGTGCACTAAACTAATTTATATCAAATTAGAAAAAAGGGAACACTTTTGAGCCCTGTGATGTCAGCGACGGTCATCACGACGAACCAATCGGACCATTATGTTTTATCACAGGCGTCCCAAGCTCACTTGTATCGAGAAAAAGCAAACGATTAATTCATGAAAGCGCCATGCGTTGTGTGACTCGGTGTTAAGTTGCGGAAAGAACCGTTATCAGGAGAAGTACGGGGAAAGAAACATATCGATTTGCTATGATAAATATTTCGAAGTATGAACATTTCACAAGTAAAATCATAAGAACTTACTCACATCTTGTGTGTCCGTCGTGGTTTCCGGTGTTCTCGACCGTTTTAAGCTTGTTTTGCCTTCACTGTTATTCCTGTTCCCCATATACCGAGTCACACAACGTGTGACGCCTTCATGAGTTAATTGTTTGCGTTTTCTCGAAACGTGAGCTTGGGACGCTTGTGGTTTTATCCACACTGTAGTGACTGGCTGTTTCAGGCCTGCTCTGTTTGTGCAACTGCTCACGTGAAGTCTCATGCTCCAATCGATCAAGTGGAAGAGGATTACGGGATTTATGGGACGGCATTGAAAGTTAACACTCGGTGGAAGATTTTAGTTTTCAATCAAATTGAAAACTAAAACTTGACAATCGGCCAAACAATTTGTCAACCAAAACCATGCATGAAACCGGATGGAAATGTGCGACGCTCCATCGAAATGTGTCAAAAAAGTTTTAGGAATGTTATAAAGAGGAAATGAAATTTTTATTAATTTGAAAATCGAAGGTGACTGACCATACGAAATTCGTATTATGAATTTATAATAAATAATATTTAGGGCAAGGTTTTCTACACTTTTGATTTTAAACTCTTAGCTTTGCAATGGCTATATTTAGTTTTTTTCACTCGACTCACTATCATAGTTTCATAGAAGTTATTTAAGTAAGGATCGGCAAAACTTTACATTTACATTTTCCCTCGGATTTATCATTACGTATGAGAAACTTAATCTGTAATCAAGTGCACTTTCAAGAAGCGGTAACTTTCAGGAAGTCATTTTTTACCCCGACAAGTGGATCGCGTGACTTGCGAAAACCTAAGTCACGCAAACATTGCCTCTTTCCAGATTCCCTGAAAATATCACAGTGAGTATTGGAAGGACATGATTTGATGAGCACATTCCAGAATAAATACGCGGAAAAGCTCTAATTACCGTGCTTGTTCAGACTTTTAATGGTAATAAGACTTGCTTGGAATTTTAAAGATAAACCAGTGCATCGAAAAAGATGTAACTGTAATCTTAACTCGAATATCAAGGTGGGCGATGCTTTACACAGAACTCTTATTCTTTAATTTATGTTTATTAAAAATTAAAGTCTCATTTCTTGAACTAATTTAAGTCTTATCAGTCATTGTAAGAACGTCGTTTTCTAATTCGATGAGGGAATTTCCTCCGTGATATCTTGAAACAAATCACGTTCCTTTTCGGTAATTAGATAACGGCGTATTATGTGATTATCGTAGTCTGTAAACTGTGAGATTTTAAGCCATTAACCCTAAGTCTTCATACATACTGAGAGCTTTTATGCCGTTAATTAACGGCGTAAAAATTTTACAGTAAGTTTATTTACAACCTGAAAGGAATTAATTTCTTACAGTTAGTATATTTGAAATATATTATTTTGTATATATTAATTCATTATTGTAATTATACCGACGCAGATGGTGGCGTATAATCGTTCTGTATGTAGACTAAGATATTCACATATTATGTTATTATATACATTCCTGTTCCTTTTGTAGTTAGCTTGAAGTTTAATTTGCATTTACTTTTAGCTAGACGCCTTTGCCCTTAGTGATATTTGCAATAAAACCTCTAACAACCCACTGAAATTTTGTAACAGAAAAAATTCTTCCAACCCAGCACAATGCATGTCTAGGTATCATTTCTTGTACATGAATTTAGGCAAGGTGAGAAAAACATTTGAGGGTTAAGTGTGGGTAAAGTATGAGCCATTTGTCAACTGAGTTTCATCTGACATGCATGTCGGTCAAGAGAAAATGAGTTGCAATGTTTGCCCCGTGACGATCCCAGAAATCTGTGCGCAAACACAAGGATCCGATTACTGGCAACTCATTCATTGATGTCAGTCAACATGTGGACCGAGTGCTCTACATATCGGCTGATACTCGGTTGTTATGTCGACTGTTAGTGTCGGTCGATACTCGTTCAACAGATGCCTTTAGTACACGAGATCGGCTCCTTTTAACTACATGTCTCACTTGGATAACATAGCATAGTCACGCTACAATCTTTTCGTCGATTTTCTTGACACAGACGATTTAGTATGAGTTTTTCGGATTGGAATCTAAAAAATTATTCGTTCCAGGAAATGGGTTAGTTGACGCCCATCGAACGACTATAAAAATTACATTTAACTCGGTGTTAGGGGGAAAGCTTTGAGTGTTCACAATTCACGAAAAACGAGTCGTTTTCAAGAATTCAAAGTCTTTTAAGAATGTTAACGTGCCTTAACGTTCTCAGTCTGAAAAGAGAACATGTTGACTATTTCACTGTACTTAAAATGTCACGCCCCTTGGATGTGATTGGAGAATTTGATATCTTTTTATTGTGGCTACAATTTTGATTTACTGAGTCACATATGAACCCTTTTCGGATTTGAGCTTCAAAGTCTGCATTTTATTGAGTTAAAAAGATGGCTTTTATCATTTTGTAATTTAATGTGCTCGGGTGTGTGCAGTTCAACGATCCCGTTTGTAGTTACGCTGCGTGTGTCGATATCTCTTATTTCCTTAACCCTTTATCTCCCGTGAGTGACCAAGAGAGAATTTCTCCTTACAATATCAAGCAAAGAAGAGATGAAAATAAAGAGAAATATCGATTAGAGGATTATTACTTGATCCAATTCCAAATTCTCTAAATTGACATCATAAGAATGAGGGTCCCGATGGGGTTAACCGTTAGCCGTAAAACGGCCAAAATATTTAACCGTTAGACGTAAAAATTGACAAATTTTAACCGTTAGTCGTAAAAAAAGTTAACCGTAAAAATATGTCTGGTGAAAACAATGGAAAGGTGTTAACCGTTAGCCGGAAATTGGTCAAAATTTTAACCGATAGCGTAAAAGCCATCACCCCATTAAGACCCTCAAGAATTGTATGGCAGACGGTAGGGAAAATTGCCAATGAGATCTTTGGAGTTAAAGGGTTAATTGCAAACAGATGAGGTCTTTATTCGATCTTTATGGTGAGGGTTCAGCATAGGTTCGGCGGGATGCGGGATTAGGCTTGCAATCGAGGTGGGATGTGGGATACGAGAGATTTTAAAGGCGGGATGCGGGATGAAAATAGGGAGGCGGGACCAGGATATGCTCCATTTGGAAGGCGGGATAAGGGATTGGACGGGTATAGGCAGGATAAGGGATTGGACGGGTATAGGCGGGATAAAGGAATGGACGGGTATAGGCGGGATCATTATTTAGCTCCAGTTAAGAGTCACTCGATGTTGAATCTTTCACCCTTACAAATAGTGGAAAGGAAGCAGCTTCTGAGACAGATATCTCAGCCGTAAATTTGATTGTTGGATGGTGTTTATTTGCTTGGTCAATGAGCCGGTTGACTACGTATCTGTTGGTGAGCAAGAGAGAGTTTAAGTCTCCAAACGAGCGGTTTATTGGCGCTTTTATCTAGGATTTGCACTTCAATTTTAGCCATGAAGATATTTGCAAAAGCTACTGCCGTTTCGATGCCCATAGGGTTTCCATACGTTTGCAAATAATTTTGTTCGTTGAATTGGGATGAGTTTTCCTGCAAAATCAGTCTAAATGGAGAGGAGGGGTGTATCTGTGCATAAACTCGTAACGTCCGTTGAAAAGAGTATCACTTCTTTCGGAATAATTTTTTTTCTATGAAGTTGATGAAGTGTGTTGTATCTTTGGGATGAAATGAGCTGTTGGTCCTTCCGTAGGTGGAGTTAATTGTCTCACTTGTAAAGACTGTAAACACACCGAGGAACAACCGTTCTTTTAGCCGTCCAGAGCAAGTCTTTCCCTTTCTCCATTATGAGAGAACATTATCAAATTGACAAACATCCCGTACAGCCTGTCAAAGAAATAAAACAGAGGAACTGGTTGATATTTACTGCATGCCATATTCTTGAAAGATTCCGTAATTTCTGCTCTTGCTGTTACCATCGGAAAATTTTCTAGCAATAGCAAGACGAGAAGGTCCGTGAGTTATTTTTTAATGACTGTTTATAAATTATTTCCTGGTTGCTAGATCGACGTTGCGTTATTGTTGAGGGAAACCAGGTACCGAATTTAATTGAATAAGCGCCCACGCTCCTATAAGCGCCCTCCCCCAACTATTTCCCGCCCCATGTAGTTATGTCAAACAAGTGCTTTTCATGAATAAGCGCCCCCCCACCCCTCCTTCCTCACTTTCTTGAAAAATAGAGATGCAAGGAAAACCTTTTTTTATTGCCATTTTATTTATAACTTTTAAGCCTTCAACTATAGCGGAATCATTACAGGTTGATATTTTCTCAAAAAGTGGCCCCCTCGATTAATCGCCTTTCTCCCAAAAAGCGCCTCTTCTTTTCTTCGAAATATTAAATAAGCGCGGAAATAAGGTATTTAATGTTCGGGCGGTAGAGGACGATCTTTCACAAGATATTCCTAGTGCCATATTTACCAATAAAACCTTTTATACTGAGACAACATTGTTTATTATTTCCTATCGGAGGTAGACAACCCTTACATTTTAACTGCATGCTATCGATGGACTGAGATATTAACAGAATAACAGACCCAGTGATAAGAGGTTCTTTTCTAACGCTAAGTGGAAGATCAAATTTGAAAATGGTAGAGCTGTACTTTAATTGAAAACTAAAACTTGACAATCGGCCAAACAATTTGTCAACCAAAACCATGCATGAAAACGGATGGATATGTGCGGAGCTTCATCGAAATGTATTATAAATGTTTTAGGAATGTGATCAGGAGGAAATTAGTTTTTCATTAATTTGAAAGTCGAAGGGAACCGACCACATGTAAGTCGTATTATGAATGTGGAATAAAAAATTATTCAGAGTGAGATTTTTTGTTTTTTTCCTTTTGAACTCAAAGCTTTGCGATGGCTATTTAGTTTTTTCACTCGACTCACTATCACAGTTTCATAATAGAATTATTTTATGTAAGGGTTGGCAAAACTTTATATTTGCATTTTTTTTTTCTTTCTTAAAAAAAATTTATTTAATCACGGACAATTCATCAGCTATTTACAAAAGGTTTAAGACTATTAATTATTAATCATATTCATTACACCATATTGCTGCTTTTCATGAATGCCGTGCCTTAGAGGGCTTTTCTGATTTCTCGTTTCAACAACTCGGAGGATTCCACGCATCTGGCCTCGCAAGAAAGGCCATTGCACAATGTCGCGCCATTATAGCTAAAACTATTTTTTAAATAAATTGTGCGTAGTATTCGAGCTTTAAGTTTATTCTTGGAGTCCCTCAGGTTGTAGCTTATATTATGTTCAGAGAATTTTGAAGTTCATCAGTCCGGAGCTAGCCCATGTGTCAGAAGTAATTTTCTAACACTCGTCGTTCGGTTAAATATTTCTTTTATTCTCTCTTTTATTACTCAAATGGATACAACGGGGACTAGCTCTGGTTTCTCTAGAAAAGTGTGGGTCACCGCTTATAAAGGTGACGCTTAATGAACTGTCAATCTCACTAAACTACGCCAAGCGGAGTTCGCATACAAAGTAGATACCTTTGCAATGTTTACGCTTTTCCAAATGACTTTCTACCTTAAATTTCTTAGTCCTACGGTCAAGGTCGAGCGAGACAAATACAAGATTGACAATATAAAAATTATAATAAACTTACTGACAGAATTAAAATCATACTTGAAAAGATATCTTAAGAGAAAATAGTCATTGAAGACTGCGACATATCGGCAGAATAAACAGAAAATTCGGAGAAGAAAGGGCGTATCCAAGGTACCGCCCCTAAAAGAGCGACGTGCTATTCGTATAAATTATCTGATTACAAATTCAGTGCGGAAGATGAAAAGTGCTACATGTTTACACCTTATGTCACGTCTAAGAAAAAGAGGTGTCGAACGTGCTAAGTTAAAATTTAAAAGCTATTTTCCGGATCGGGAATTCGACATGGATTTAGCTTAAAAACGAGAGTATTAAAGAGGTAAAAGTATAAAGGAGGGTTATTTCCAGGAAATTCCTGCACGGGATCAATTTTTTTGGGTAGAGTCATTTTCTTGGTAATTAATCATCTGTTAGCAACATAATGGAAATATACTTATATCTAGCGGCAAACCGCAGTTTACGCAAAAACATCTGTCTCCATGTCAAATTCACGATCACAATAAGGAAAAAGGTGACCAAATTCTTCCTGTAGGGTAAGATCGCCAAAAGGAATAAGAAATGATTAACTGGCTTATTATAATTTTTGCTGAATGGCTTAAGCTAATATATTATTTCCATTCATTTTCCACGTTCAAACAAGTCAAAAAACACCTATAATGAAAATGCTTGCCAGATGCTTATTTCGTCTTTTAACACATTTACACAGTAGGTATTTGACAACCATGGTGGCTTTTTGTTTGTTCTACTGGCGGTCAACTGAAGATCTTTCCACCCTAAAATTTCTAACAATTGGCCTGCGTCAGCGTTATAATTTAAAAATGTCAGTACGCGAGCTGCTCTATTCTGCAATTTTTTGTAGCTTATCCAGTAAAGTTACCTCACAGGTTACCCAGTACTACAGTAGTCAAAGTGAGGTTGTATTAAAGCTTTGTATATAAGATTCAAGGTCGCTTGGGGAACCAGGTGTCCAACACGTATCATGGCCCCGATTCCACGAGCGATCTTTTTGGTTAGTTTTTTGATGTGGCAATTCCAGCTGAGTTTGTCTTCAATTGTTTCGCCAAGTGATTTCGTGGTTAAAACCTGTTCCACCCGAGTACTGTCCATTGTGACTGATGGGGGAGCAGTAAGGGTATTTAGCCTTGGGCCAGATCTTATCAGCATAAACTCGGTTTTAGTAAGCTTGTTTGCGTTTAACTAAGTATGCACATGCAATAAGTCCTCAATAAGACGTGATTCAATGTTGCCTACATCACTATCCGCATATGAGAGATGTATGTCACCGGCGAACATCCTCGGTTCACAATTTGACAAACAGTTTGGAAGGTCATTTATGCAGGATAAGAATAACAGTGCACCAAGGATGGTCTCTGTCCCCCTCCCCCTTTGGTACACGGCTGTCAGTTGAGGGCCCACTAACTGAGCATTGTCTTGCGCAGTTCTCCAAATACGACAGCAACCATTTTAATCAATTCCCTGATATACCATAAAGGTCAAGCTTAGATAGAAGAATATTGTGGTCAACGGTATCCAAAGCTTTCTTTAGATCTACAAAAATAACCGAGTTGATTTTCTCAATGTCTATATTATATGTCCAGGAGTCAGTTGCCTCAAGCAAAGCCGTAACAGTTGAGTGAATAGCACGAAAACCCGAGTGATGTTTGCATAGTTTATCGTGCTCCTCTAAATAGGCATTTAATTGTTCGTATACTATTCTCTCCAATTGTCTCGATCGTCTTGCTTGAAAAGGGGTGCGACTCTAACAGATTTGCAGTCTTTTGGGAGTTTACCCTGTCTGAAAGAGTGATTAAAAAGATCGCATATAGGCACACAAATGAGGTCGGTGCACTCCCGAATAAGTCTCACAGATATTCTGTCTAGACCAGTTGGCTTGGACTTTCTTATTTTGTTCATAAGTGAAAATACTTTGTCTGCATTAATTGGAAAGAGACAGGAGCTAGGAACTCGTTCAAAATACGAGCGTGTGCAAATAAGATCTATAGTAATTACAGCTAACAAATGATATCGTTTCATTTTCCATTTTTTTTTTAAATTTAAGGTTAAAATTAGGTAACTCCAAAGTCGAGCCCTCACCTCTTAGCCCATACGGTGTATGCCTGTTTTTAAAAAGGTTCCCACGATAAGGAGGTCCCATACGACGCATTTAAAAAGAAGTATGAGTGCCTGAGTTAAGCGCTTACAATGTAAGGATTTCATGCCAGCCGTAGTGGGCAGCTCGTCGTATGACATTGACTTATTTTGCCCAATGAATGTTCTCAATATGTAACAGTTGCCATCTTCGAGACGGTTGTGTTGACCTTTACCTGAGCCTGCAATAATCTAGAGGTGGTAAAATGAATGCTTTATCTAGTTTTATCATAGCGTGATGAGGCAGAAAACGACTTATTCTTCTCAGCCCAGAGGCGTTTGGGTAGCCCTTCTTTAGTTGATCTGATATGTGTTTTTTATTGGATAGGTGCCAATCTAGACTAACTCCAAGAATCTTAATAGATTTGAAAAGTTCTATTTTAACATCACGTTAAGAAATAAAGAATAAACATAGTCACAAGGTCCGACGGATGATGCTTGAGTCTTAGTACTGTTCACTATTAAGTGGTTAAAAGCCAAACCACAACGAAAGAGTTTGAAGATCTTTGTCAATGGAAAATTGCAGGATGGTAGGAGATACATCTGACAAGAAGGCAGTCGTCTCATCGGCGTACAGCTGCAATGAGACACTAGGTACACAACTCAAGTCATTAATAAAGATATTGAAGAGCATGGGCCCTAAAAGCGAATCTTGAGGGGCACCAGTTATAACTGATATGAAGTTAGTACACACGCCCGTTACACTGACACATTTTTGACGGCCCAGCAGGTAAGAGGACATCATTTCCAGGGCATGTAGAGAGAAGCCGTAGGCCTTCAGTTTCTCTAGCAAAAGGCGGTGGTTAATTGCGTCAAACGCTTTGCTCAGGTCTACAGCGACCGCCGCAATAGCTTCCCTGTTGTCAATACTGTTCTTCCAATCTTCAGTTATTTGTAGCAATGCAGTGTAGCAAGATTGGGTTTTCATAAAACCAGATAAGTTAGAGGACAAAACATTGTGAAATAATTTCCAAGTTTGATCATTAATAACTTTCTCAAACACCCTCCACAGAGAAGTTAGGATTGAAACAGGGCGATAGTTTGCTTTATCTGTCAGTCCCTCGTTTAAAGACTGGAGTGAGGCGCGCTTGCTTCCATTCACAATGCAATGAGCGATTCAGTATGCAGTATTTAGTCACCTCTTCAGCGAGAACTGCCGGGATCCCAAACGCAAGAGTCGTGGTGAAATGCCGTCTACCCCAACTGTCTTTCTCGGATTAAGGTGGTCCAAAATTTTACGGATATATGAGGTATTGATTGGCGAGTAGTTAAACTCGCCAGTGAATTGCCGTTTGCTTATTGCCTTAATACTAAGATGCTCAGAGTATTCAACGTCAGATCCATGCTCTACATGAATAATGTTGGCAAAGTGATCACTGAAGACCTCGGCTACAAACTTAGGGTCGGAAACAACACTATTGACTTCAACGAGGATGACGCTATGTATGCTTTCACCAGAACTAGTGGGCAGAATTCTTGCGGATGTTTAGCATTCAAGAAAGCGTCACAACTGAACTTTTTCAAAAAGTTACACTTAATGAGGTAACATTGCCGCTTATAATCTTCCCAAGAAGTAGAGGAAGGATGTTCCTTGTGGCGCTTGGACAATTTGTTTCGGTGCGAAACTTCTCACAGCAAATCAGGTGATATTTATGGCAGCTAGTCGTCACGAATCCACCTTTTTTCGCAAGGGCACGTGCTGATCAAGAGCACGGCTTTGGCCTTGAATTCTCATTTTTTCACACGGTGAAGATTAAGTCGTGATCGCTCAGTCCAAGGGGCCCGGGTAAAGAGCCACTTGTGGTGTAACATTCCGCCTGTCTAATTAAAATACAGGAAAGTGTGTTCCGTGTGGAGGAATGTTGAAGCTTCGAGTTGTTCGGCACAAAACCTGTAGGGCATAATTAATACAGCTTATTTCGTTTAATTACACAAATTATTTATAGTTAACTTTTTGAGTGTAAAGAGGCGTGAAAAAGGCACCTGCGTGATCGCGTGACGCTCATTATCTTGTTTACTCGCTGATCACGCAGTCGTCCCTGTCACTCCCTGTCACATTCTTTAGACACCACAGTGGGAAAGAGGCCAATTTGATGCATGGGTGGATCTATCAGGAAATGTTCATGAACGTATTGATCATGGTCATAACTGACGGCAGTCGCTCTCCAGCTTGTGAGACACCTTGCTGACCATTCACAAGATGAATCAGCATCTTGATCAAAAATTAGATGCTTCAAGATGTATTCTTAGCAATATTTTAAGTTTTTCGCTGTTGAATCCCTGAAGATATCTTACAAGTTCCGCTGCATCACGGAAGATCACAAACCGATTTAAGTCAAGGTATGCTCTGGAAACTTGAGTTACTTGTTTGTGCACATGTCTGTTTTGTTTAGTTATCAACTGCTCCCTACAGTGCCTAAAAAGCCATTATTCTTAAAGAGTCGAAGTAAATTACAAGGTAAAATAAGAAATGGAAGGCTTCCACACGTCATAATGGGTTGTTTGGGATTAAATACATTATGAAATTTGGGTTCAGTTGTTTTTAAAAGAAATAACTAAAAAAGACTTGTGCATGATCGCGTGACGCGCGCTTTTTCTCCCAGATGTTAGTTGAAATAGTCACGCAATCGTTCCTATTTCTACAATTACCGCAACGATTCGAGTTAGCGCCCTCCTTCCAAAAAGCGCTTCCTCTCTAATAAGTGCCTCACTCGAATTTGTTCTCGTCAATAAGCGCCCCTACCGAGTAAGCACCCTTATTCCGATAAGCGCCCTATACCCATAGGCGCTCATATCAATTATGTTTCTAAGTCCTTGAAAACACGCAGATTGTAGACCACGAACTTGTGTTTAATCACGAGCAATTTGCTGTAGGAATGTATAACTTCCTTCCCTGCGTACCTTACGTAGGCCGATTCACTAATGTTTGTCTAGTCCTGTTTCTGGTTACTTTTCCTGTATCTCTCTCCTTTTTCATTCCAACTTACAGGAGTCTGTAACAATGGCATTTAAATGAGGCATTGAAAACATTTAATGATGTGTACACTGTTGTATTAACTCCACCGCCAAACACGTTTATTAGCAATTTCACACTTTTTACCTAACCCTATTTACCAAAACCCGAAATTTCGAAGTGAAACGAAATGCAATCAGAGAGGCTGACAAAACCGTCAAAACTATCCAGGAGCGAAACGACAGAAACAAGCGAAAGGAACAAAAACAAAAGGGATACCAAATGCGAAACGACTAAAGACAATGGCAGCGGCCGCACTGAAATAGATAACTGGGTTTGTATATAAGAAACCTGGTTAAAATTTCCCGAAAACTTAACTCGGTGAAGGTTGGTTAGGAGGAAGCAATGGGGTTATATTTTTTGAACGGCTGCACTAATCATTAATGGGTTAACTTGACATCATGGGGGAAACCAAAACAAATGCAGACTTGTAGTTACATATGTTTATACTTTATTTATGCTTGAAATTCACGGTGTGGCTGTAGAGCTAATATCTTCGAGAAAGTAAGCTAAAATAAAATAAAAATATGCTATCTTACAATTGAAAGTGGAGATGGATAGGTCACATCCTAAGGAAACCGGCTAACAACATCACCCGGCAGGCACTACGTTGGAACCCCCAGGGCAAGAGAAAGAGGGGTCGTCCCAGGAACTCCTGGAGAAGAGGTGTAGAGTCCCAAATGAGAAACTGGGGCCACACTTGGGCCACTTTAGGAAGATTTGCCCAGGACAGAACCCGATGGAGGACGGAAGTGGTTAATGGCCTATGCTCCAACCGGAGCTAAGGGAATATATATATATCTTACAATTCCAATATTATTTATAAACTATATACAACATTATGCATGAAGAGGGAAATATAACTTGTAGATCTACTGTAGAAAAGCTTCATATCTGAGGATCTTGTGCTTGAATTCTAGATAATTTAATTTTTTGTAAGTTCCACATTATTATATTCTCCCTTCTCTTTCTTTCTTTTCTTTTTCCTTCATTCTTGATTAAGGCAATTCTTCTTCCTTCTGATGTATACTATGCAAACCTCTAATGAATTATTTCAAACATAATGTTGATTTTGCGTAGATGTCAGTGTGTTCCCAAAGGTTGTTGATTGAATTGTCCCTGAGTTTGGGTCTATCTGATAAATCATGCAGCAATGGCTTGAGGAATCTTGCTATGTATGACTTTTGTAGAGAGCACTTTAAAATGAACATCAAGTCCTTTCAAGCACTCAGCTGTATTCTCTCATTAATCCATTCATGACTCTTGTTTCCAAGCAGTAGGATACCGATAGCAAATTATGTGACAATTGAATTTTAGTACTTGATGTAACTTGTTGTTGTGGCTGTTCTTACCATCTGCCATGTTCAGAAGCCTATGAACTTGTTTGTACCATATCATAGAGAACAACATCTCCCACACAGACTGCAATGAATGACACATTTCATGAAAAAGAAACAATGCACGGCACTGATAAGAGACCACTGACCTGGGTTTTATTACACATAAAGGTAGTTTAAAACCAAGCAAACTCAGTTAAAAAAATCTATGGTGGTTCAATTAATTTCTATGGTTACCATTATCTCAGTTTCAGTTTGACAAAAAACCAAAAAAAGCGGCTGCTTAATGATATTTTGGTAACCTGGTTGACTCTAATTTATTAGAAGTTACCCAGTTAACTCATCTAGTGTGGCCCTTGCCAATCTCTAGTAGCTAAATAAATGGCGGCTGGAGTTGGCTGTCATTACTTTCTCATGTTTTGATTGATCCTGCAGCTTTTTATTCCAAGATTCAAATGCCTTCTGATTGCTATTGCTTTCATACCACCTACATTAAATGTTTTTTTCAAATCACAGAGTACTGTTTTATTGTTGTAGGTTACTCATATTTGTAATGTCGTACGTCAATCATGTTGGATCACGTGACTAGAGAGAGAGATTATTAAAAAAAAGCAAGGTTTTTACTACAAGCAGGGCGTTGTGGTTCATTTTACTTTAGCTCTATTCGAGACTGATACTCTCGATACCACATCTGGCGACGAGGATTCTAAAATTCATGAATCCCACAGTCAATATTCACATCAACACCGGTTTTCATTGAGGAGTTCGCTGTGTAAATTTTTCTTGAAAGCACGTGCTGTTTGCGACGCGCTCAACTCTGTGAGACCTCATGGCGGTTTCGCTACCAAGTTTTCCACCGTTCGACGTCCATGCCGATGGCAGTGCAGGTCCACGATGGAAAAGATGGCTAGGACGCTTAGAACGAATGCTTATCGGAATGAACATCACAGCTGCGAAAAGGAAACGGGCTTTGTTGCTGCATTATGCCGGCACCGACGTAGACGAAATATTCGACACCTTACCAAACACTGGCGAAGACGGCGACTATGACACGGCGGTCGCGAAACTTAACGAGTATTTCTCCCCACAAGTCAACACCACATATGAAGTATATAATTTTCGCCAGACGAAGCAGAAAGAGGGTGAGTCGCTTGATAGTTTTCACACCAGGCTTCGCCAACTCGCGAAAACCTGCGAATTCAGCGATGTTGACAAAGAAATTAAAGAACATATTATTCTGACGTGCAGTTCCAGCTCGCTTAGACGCCGAGCGCTACGTGAAAACCCAACGTTAGAAGGTTTATTGAATCTAGGAAGAGCATTAGAACTCAGTGACAAACAAGCGAAAGACGTAGAAGATACCGGAGGCGAATTCCAAGCCGTCAACAAAATCAAACGAAAAGAAGAGAATCGGCAAAGTCGCCCACGATACCGGCGTGACACACAATCACGCAATCGTCGTTTTGGAAACAAGCAAGGCAATTCTCCCAGAAAATGTGGCAAATGTGGCGGGTACGCACCTCACAAAAATCCATGTCCTGCGCAAGGAAAAGTCTGTAAAGCCTGCGGGAAAATTGGCCATTTTGCTCATGTTTGTCGTTCAAAACCTCGTACCGTGGCCTCCGTGGAAACTGGTCAAACCTCTGATGAAGAATATGAGTACGTTTACACTGTCGACCATCAAGAAAACAAGAAGCCACCCATATGTCAGCTACAAATCAATGGAAGAAACGTGAACATGATGATCGACTCAGGTGCATCTGTTAATCTTCTTGATGAAATAACCTTTCAAAGAATTAACAGTCACGGCAGTGAAAGCCTGCAGCCTGTTCACACCAAGATTTATTCATATGGATCTAAAGTCCCTCTTCCTACCCTGGGAATCCTCACTGCAACCGTGAAATCCAGTAACGCGAGCACCTCCGCTCAGCTGACTGTTGTTAAAGGAGAAAACGGAAATCTTCTCAGCTATCACACTGCAAAGAAACTAGGTCTGATTGCGGTTTCTATTAATACTGCCACCGTCACTGAAAGAAACAAAGACGACCCGGAGTCTCTAAAAGAAGAGTTCAAATCACTGTTTGGAGGCATAGGAAAGTACCAAACAAACAAGTGAAGTTACACATTGACCCCGATGTTACACCCCGACAGCAACCCCACAGACGAATTCCATTTCATGTTAGAGACGATGTCGAAAAAGAGCTTGAGAGACTTGAGAAACTCGACATCATCGAGAAAGTTGAAGGCCCCACACCCTGGATCAGTCCAATTGTTGTCGTCCCCAAGAAATCCGGAGAAGTTCGAATCTGTGTTGATATGCGTGAGGCAAACCAAGCAATTAAGCGGGAAAAGCATCTCATGCCAACCATTGATGACCTTGTTGCTGATTTGAATGGTGCAACGCTTTTCAGTACATTAGATCTGTCCTCAGGATACCACCAGCTTGAGTTATCACCTGAAAGTCGTTATGTCACAACCTTCAGTACACATGCTGGCCTAAGAAGATACAAACGTTTGCCTTTTGGAATTAATGCAGCGTCCGAAATTTTCCAGGAAAAGATCAGGAACTCCTTTCTGGCCTCCCAGGATGTAAAAACATCTCAGATGACATCATAGTATTTGGAAAGACCAGGAAGAACACAACAAGAATCTCCGTGGTGTTCTCCAGAGGCTTAAAGAAAATAACCTCCGTCTCAACAAAGACAAGTGTGCGTTTTCCAAAACTGAAATCAAGTTCTATGGTCACATTTTCAGCTCTGTCGGTGTTAGACCTGATCCAAAGAAAGTTAAAGCAATCCACGAGGCACAATCTCCTCGGAACCATAGTGAACTGAAGTCTTTTCTTGGTATGGCACAGTACGTCTCCCGATCCATACCAGACTATGCCACAATCACGACCCCTTTGCGCCTGCTGACCCGACAGGACACCCCTTGGAAATGGGAGCAAGAAGAACAAAAGGCATTGGACAAGCTGAAAGAAGCCCTCGCTGGGGATCAAGTTATGTCCTATTTTGATCCAAGAAAGAAGACCGAAATCATTGTCGATGCGAGTCCAACTGGTCTTGGTGGACTGTTAATACAAGAAGGCAAAATTTTAGTTATGCAAGCCGTGCTTTGAGTGATGTGGAAAGTCGCTACTCCCAAACAGAGAGAGAGATGCTTGCCGTAGTATGGGGAGTGGAACATTTTCATCTGTATGTTTATGGTGCCCAGTTTTCTGTTATTACTGATCATAAACCTCTCATAGGCATCTTTAAGAACCACAAGCAAACTTCCCCAAGAATGGACAGGTGGAAACTTCGACTCATGCCCTACGACTGTCAGCTGATCTATCGGCCTGGAAGAGATGCCGAAAACCCTGCTGATTACATGAGCCGACATCCGTGTCCCACAGCACCAGAAGAACAAAATTTGGCTGAAGATTATGCCAACTATGTATGCTCTAATGCTGTACCAAGAGCAATGACGCTCGAAGAAATAAAACACGAAACCAGAAATGATGCAGAAATGCAAGCTGTCGTCAAGGCTGTGGAAACTGGCCAATGGAATGTTCCAGACGTACAGAAATACAAGAAGCTCAAGGAAGAATTATCAGTGTTCAATGGACTAGTATTGAGAAGAAACAGAATTGTGATACCATTTACTCTCAGAAGTAAAGCAGTAGACCTGGCACATGGTGGTCACCAGGGGATTGTCAAAACAAAGCAACTCATCCGAGACAAAGTGTGGTTCCCCGGAATCGACAACCTAACAGAAGAGAAGGTCAAAAGCTGTCTTTCATGTCAAGCTGCATCGACCAAGTCACCACCGATTGAACCCCTTCTAATGACGCCACTCCCTAGCGGACCTTGGAGAGAAGTCGCAGTGGATTTTGCTGGACCGTTCCCCTCTGGTGATTACATCATGGTTGTAACAGATGAATTCAGCCGTTTTCCGGAAGTAGAAATACTTACCTCAACATCAGCAAGAGTTGTGATCCCTAAACTTGATGCAATATTCTCAAGACAAGGTATTCCTGATGTCCTGAAAAGTGACAATGGTCCACCGTTTAATGGTCATGAATTTAAGAACTTTTCTGACTACTTAGGATTCAAGCATAGAAGGATAACCCCGTATTGGCCAAGAGCAAATGGAGAAGCGGAACGACTGGTTCAGACCCTCAAAAAGTCTATCAGAATTGCTCACCTAGAAGGCAAAAATTGGAAGCAAGAGTTGTACAAGTTCTTACGGCAATATCGTGCAACACCCCACTCCACCATCAATGTGTCTCCAAGTGAAGCCTTAAACAGCAGAAAACTCAAGACCACACTACCAGAGTCACCAATCACCCAACACAAGCTGCCGCGATATACACTTCAAGATCCATCCGCTAGCGTCGCCCAGAGAGATGCTCTGCAAAAGCAGAAAATGAAGGTCTATGCTGACCTCAAAGCGCATGCTCAAGAACGAGAGATTAAGCCAGGAGAAGTTGTACTCATTAGACAACCCAAACAAAACAAGCTCAGCACTCCATACAATCCAAAACCATTCATCGTGGAGGAACAGAAAGGCACCATGGTCACAGCGAGTGATGGATCACACACTGTTACGAGGAATTCATCGCAGTTCAAAGTTATTCCGAAACATCTTGCACCCTGCCAAGAGAATGGTGGAAGGAAAGATGAAGAAAAGACACAATGTCCATCCAAAATGAAAGCTGACGCCTTGCTGAGACGATCGAAACGACAGATCAAACCTCCTGTCAGGTTTTCAGACTATGTACAAATCGTCTACGAGAAATAGGCTGGAAAAGGAACTTTTCTGATTCTCTGAGAACGTTGACATAATATGAAGTGTTTGAAGGAAAAGAGATCTCAGTTTAAATTCAGTTTGAATGTTGATTATTGAACTTTGATTACAAAACGATGTACATTGTTTTGTTTAGAATTTTAGGACGTTTATCACTTAAAATACAGTTAGTCACCTTGTGTTCTTTTCATCCGAAAAAAAGGGAGGGATGTAATGTCGTACGTCAATCATGTTGGATCACGTGACTAGAGAGAGAGATTATTAAAAAAAAGCAAGGTTTTTACTACAAGCAGGGCGTTGTGGTTCATTTTACTTTAGCTCTATTCGAGACTGATACTCTCGATACCACAATATTGTAGTTTGATTTTTAAGTGATCAATTGTCATTCCTTCCTTGTCCACACTTGTAAACAAACTTCTGCTGGCTGAACCCTATAACACAGTGGAGGTGACAATAGATTTGAGTTTAACATACAGTTGATTAAAATATCAGGACAAACAGGTCATGTTAAAATATAATGGAACTGACTTGTACTTCTCTTGCCTTTTGAGTCTTTTGAGGAACAGGAATTTAAAATTCATAGATAAAGAGATGATCTATTTGTAAGAAAGCTAAATAGTTAACTGGAATTTTACCATCTTGGTAGCCCTTTTGAAACAAGTTGCGACCACTTCATTTCTTGATGGTTTATGTGGACTGTAATGTTGAAGTCACAAATATTTATCTATAAATATTACAGAAATAAGACTTTCCAATCTAATTTACCCTCTCCTTTTCCCTTCCCACTCTGAGGTTGGTAGACTTCAATGAATGTGTTTGGTTTTCAAACAAACAAACAAAAAGGGGAAGTGACGTGAAAACAATATAATTTCATGAGAAAAGAAATAAGGCACATTTGAGTTGTCTCTCAGTTTCTATAGCCATGCAACCTTTCCTCTCAAGCCAGTTCTTACGATCACAAGTGACTTGTAAATTGAGAACAAAGCCTGAATTTGCTAGGTGAGATTAGAAATGTTTGTAAATTTCTAAATCCCAGTTAACACTCACCTAGATTGAAGACATTTTACTGACCATCCATCAGACAAATCAGTATCTAGAGAAAACTGTGAGTTGCCTGCCCAAGGTTCCCATGATATACCTGGTTTGAGTTGAGCACAGTTGAACTCCAGAGAATATCACCAAACAATTCAAAGAACAGTCCAAGTCAAGGTATACTGAGGTCATTCAAAATGAAATGTCTTCAATGTTATCCAATATTAATTAGAGCAAAGACTCAAAGAAATGTTTGAAATAAAAAAGGTTTATTACAGTTAAGTTTGATCAACAAAGCAATTAAGTTGGCTTGAAAATTAAACTTGAACATCTTTTTCTCTGCATCACTGTGAAAATTGGGCCTTAAATGCGACAGATAAAGAAGTATATATTGCAGGTATAAAGGAACAGATTTGAGACATAAATTTCAAAGATTTAAGTTCCTAAAACCTCGAAGTCATGAAGATTGTAGACTACAAACTTCTATTTATTAAACTTCCATTTATTAAAGTTGAACATCTTTTTCTCTGCATCACTGTGAAAATTGGGCCTTAAATGCGACAGATAAAGAAGTATATATTGCAGGTATAAAGGAACAGATTTGAGACATAAATTTCAAAGATTTAAGTTCCTAAAACCTCGAAGTCATGAAGATTGTAGACTACAAACTTCTATTTATTAAACTTCCATTTATTAAAGTTGAACATCTTCTGCTTTGCATCGATGACCATGGAATGTGACTGCAAACTTCTATTTAATCACGAACAGAGATATTTGCTGCTTAAGACTCCCTGCATTGATTCACTAACATTCCCATCGTAACAGTTAATTTCCATATATTTGAATATTGGAATGAAATGACCTGTTTAATCTTAAGGTTGTGCAATCAACTAATGATTGTATTTACACTGTTATAGCTCTTTCAGCTCTGTAGACAAATATGTTTAACTGCCATTTCATATTTTGCACATTTCACAGTGAAATTCCAGAAATGATATCAGAGCCAACCTTTAGTTAAAATGGCATTTTGAATAATTAAGATTTGAAGACTGTCCTAATTGTTTTTACAGAATTGTTTAACACTCTGTTTTTTCTGTCTTTTTTTAGTAACGAAATTGTCCTCCATTTATCACAGAGCTGATTTATATTGAGCTTGTCAATTACATTAGTGATTTTGTGGCAACAGGATTAAAGGGAAAGTCAAAGCAGGTAAAATGAACAGCCTTTAAAATTATCTGTAAAATACTGCTAATAATACTTCATTCAATGATCAAGATAGTATGTTTACCATACAATACTCATAATTATTCATTTTACTTTTTACCTCAAAAAATGTGGATATATTTGTTCTCTGTCTGCTTTTAAGACTAGAATGTGAATGGAGAAAAGTAAAAAGGAGAAGTCCATGGGTGAAAGTAAAGAAGAAGTAAAGAAATTTGACATGTCTTAATTGGCAAAAGAATCTCCTTGAATTCAATAAAGACTTGTGATTTTTAGGCAATCTTCATTGCTGAGTCTGCTGAGACTCTGCAGGAGGCTTCTGTTTTTCTATTGGTGTTGGCATTTCAAGCTTTTCAGAGTGTTGACCTAACTTGACATGTCATCACCCAAAGGCGTAAATTGTTGGGAAAACTTTAGACACAAAAAAACCTACTTTGTTTTACACAAATGTGCCCTCTATAAACAAATTAATAGGGTATGAAAACTTAATGGATTGCCTTTAAATTTAGTCCTAAGACTCCCAAGATATCAACCAAAAAAAAATGGAAAATTATAATCAGTGAACTGTGCAGAGGTTTTACTTCTGTGGCCAGATTTGATATGCAATTAATTCACTTAAAGAAACATTGTCCATTTGGAATTGACCTGCCCCATTTGGTTTACAATAAGATCTAGCTTAAACTGAATATTTTTTTCCAAATAGTGCATTTCATAACCTTTCCATTGATATATAGTTTGTGGTGGTTAAGTTTCAAATACTTGCTTTGCTGTTGTTCAAAATGAACACTGAAATGTCATCAAAATAAGCTTTGAATTTTTACATTATAGAATAAAGTTGCAAATCAGGGTTTGAAATACCAATTTGTCTAAGATGGACTGAACATGATTGTGCTTCTATCAGCTCTTTAAAATCATTTATAATCAGGGAAAAGCCAATGTGTACTTTATTTTTTAAAAGCTCACTACCACAAAACTCAACAATCTAAAAATGAATTGCTTTTTTCTGGACAGATTTAAAGCATGCTGACAAAGATCATTACTCAGATCAATCTCAATGTACTGAACTAAAAGCAAAACTTAAGTCTAACTGAGGTCAGTCCAGTTTCCTGTCAGTAATTTTTACATAAAATTGTTGACTAATGCAGATTAATAGAAACACAAAGCATGTACATTTGCTTTTTATGTTTGATTTAGTTTTTTTTAACTACTAAGACTTGCTTTGTATCAAATGTCATGATCATGTGAATTTGTGAATACCACTCGGAGGTATACAACTTGTACCAATTACCTGGAAATGATGATTGATGTTAAAGAAACTATACATGCAAGCACAGATTTCATGTAATTATATAATGACCCTAGATATTTGAGTGAAAATTTAAGAAAATACAAAAATTTGGCAAGCTGGTTTATACAGTATGTAAAATCTTAAGGACTATCAGGCATGTTTTCTTTGCTAAATGATAAGTCAATAAAATTTTTATTTCCAGTAGATACCTGTACAAAAAGGCAACAACTCCAATCCTGGATCTGAGTTTCTAAATACAGGAATTAACTTGTGGCAGCATGGGTGAGTTTTATAATGTCTTAAGGTGTGAACTGTGGTGAATTGTAAGTTCCTAATCTTGGTTATTTTGTAATTGTGGGTCTGTTTTGTTTTGAGTGGGTTAATTGCTCCGACCTGAATCCTTTACACTCTGACATTAGTCTCTATATTCTCCATACTGTTCTCAGTACTTTTCCTAAGGTGCAGATAAAGAGAATTTGTTTAATAATCAAGAGCCTTTTTAGCTGGTGATCATTTCTTTCATTCTAGTGACCTTAATGTGTGATTTAGGAGTAATGTTATAAGGAGAAATTAGATACTTACAGTCACTCTTAGGGGCAAAAGGGTGAAATGTTATGAAAAAGAGTAACAGCTGTTTACAGTCTACTTAATCATAATTAACTTTTGGTATTGTGCCAATCATTGGCACTATGTTGTTTTCTCACACATGATAAAAAATAATTGCAGTTCTTTATTAATACCTTTAAATGCTATTGATGATGTTATTGTTTTATCAAATGAAATAAACGTTTATATCTTGCTGCGATGACTTATGTATAAATATTCTGCAAGGAACAACTTAGGTAATTTAATTGGCTGATCAAATAAACCTGACCAGCATGGTCTGACTAAATTTGTAGCTGTACCCAAGACAGCCTAAGGTCACCAAAAGCTACTTGTAAGACCTGACATGTAGGATCTAACAGCACATCTTTGAGCATCTTTTGCATTTATCTGTCAATTTGCAAATTTCAGTCCCAAATTTTATGATTAACAAGTACATTAATTGACTTGCAGTCAGGTCATTAAAATCTTTTAATTCATAAACCTACGTTTTAACTGGGATTGGAGTTAATATTCTGCAAACTGTAACTTTGCTAATTCATAGACCATTGCAGGAAATAGAATGAAGTGTTTCTGTTGAGGTCCATACCTGCATACACAATTATTTGGCGAAGGTAAAAGAGAAGAAAAATTTAGGGGTCTTATTGAATTTGATAGAAGCAAACAGATGACAATTGCAAAGTCTAAGTCAGGTAGCAGAGTGAAACATATGTCTTGAATAAGGGGCAATTTGGAAAAAAAAAAAAGAATACAAGTGGCCTATTTTGGTCTTATGCATATTTGGGTGTTAGCTTTTGATAAAAAAATATAATTTTAGGGTTTGTTACAACCCTTAATTCATTGTTACAGGAAGACTAAGGAACGTGAGTTTATTTTTTTAACTTAAGTGGTGTAGCGGCCGACACAAGCGAAGCAAATTTTTGACGACAACTGTGAGTTTCGCAAATGAAGACACACTATGAAGCGAGGATATATTTTACGGACAAGCCTTGAATCGTTTTATTTAACGTAGTCGAGGTATCCAAGTGCTTATCGTAAACTGAAATATGAAAATTATAAGGAAGAAGCTAACCTAAATTCAAATATACGAATCAAAATTCCAATCATTCCGATATAAAGATCTAAAAACCAGCTCAAACTAAAAACAAACTCGCAAAAGGGCTATATCTTCAAAAGGATAAAAGGGTACTGCTTGAAAACGAACTCTAACAAAAACTAATAGCCAAGTGGGGAAAACGTGTAGGGTTCTAACGAAGCGTAAACAACGTAAGCCACGTGTTACAAGTTTGCGAAAACGAGCGATAAAGAAACTAGTGTAAAAACTAGGAGAAACTACCAGAAGATTTCTGAAGCAGCCACTGCACACTGTGCTTTGATTAGATAAAGAAGTAATCACTTGTCTAAATCCAAATTAAATTTCAGATTTTAAAGCCTTTACATGTACTGTTTTTTTGTGGCTGGCGACTAAAATGTCTTTGGAGACCAATGACCTTATCAGTTTTGAGAATACGAAGAGTATAACTAAACAGTTGGAAATTGTCTTCAAACGTTCTGTTCTGGTGAGTTAATTCAAAAATTAGGAGTTATTCCAAAAGGCATTCTTGATTGAAGAACTGATTTTCTTTTATTTCATCAACAATAGACCGATAGCTGTTTATAAACCACACATTGTGGTTTTACATGTGCTGCTACCAGGACACCACTGTTAAAATTGCTGGTGATATCCGCATTCAAAATTTTTACACATCTGAGGAGAAAATAATGTTTTAATAGTTAGAATACTTGCTCTTTTAAATCTCAAACTGTGGTTTAAAGATAAATATTGATGAACACTTTGTATCGGTAGAGAAAGATATATGTAACATACTTGATGATGATGATGATGAAGTCTTTACTGAAAAAAATCAGACTCAAAAGCAGTGAGTCTTTACAGTCCAAATCATGGATAAAAGGGACAATTTAATATCTAAAACAAGATATAAAAAGAAGTAAAAAGGAATAATCGAACATAACAAAATATGATCACACAAGTTTAGAAAGACATCTGTTAATAAACAAGTTTTTGTATATTTCAGTTCTAATATCTGGGGGAGTTGGAGTTCATGCCCCCTTTTCCTCAGTATTCTTGTTAAGGATAAGGTGTGTGGGTCAAATAACTTGTTGAGTTGATCTTAAGAATAGCTGTTAACCTTACAAACACTCAATATAAACAGCCAAGTGTTTGCATTGGTTATTAGGTTGTCAACGTGGAGGTCCCAGCAGCCAGGGTTTTCTTGAAATATAAACTCTCTACGGTGGCCAATTTACGTTATCACCTTAGTTGTTAATACTTAATTACCCTGTTATACTCTCCCACCGACGCAGCACCACGGTTTCTTTAGACACTTGCCTCCTTTATTCTTACCATCAATGCCAGGTACTGGGTGTCGTTTAGACTCGGAAGTCTTGCTGTATATTAGCATCTCACACGGTCATACTTTGATTACCTTTCAGATATGTGACATTCTTATAAGCAAACATGTGTTTACAAATTATTTATGTTTATCTCTTTTTGAATTAGTTTCTAATTTAATTTGTTCAACTCTAGGAAAACTTTGAACACAGATCCAGTTTGTTATGATGACAGGACCTAGTGATGACAAGTGCAGCTGCTCAGAGAATCGCAGTGATGACCCTCCATCTCTGAGTATTACACTGAAGAAGACGAGAGATCTGCCAAAGAAGGTGAAACATTGGAACATAGACCATCGTCCAGTTGACATTCTTCTTTTGACTGTGGACTATTGCGAGTTCTTAGCTTGTTATCATTACCTGAGAGATTCCTATAAAAGCTATGAGAAATCCATTGGATATGTGTACTTTGGAAAGATGGGTGACGATGAAGATGACTCACTGAAAGTTGCTTTAGTGAAGTGTTCTAAAGAATCCTTGGATCCTGGAGGTTCTCAAACTGCTGCTAAGAATGCCGTCACACTCCTGAGACCCAAGGCTACCTTTTTGGTTGGTTTCTGCTACAGTTTGAATCCTGACAAAGCCCAGCTAGGAGATGTGGTGATATCCTCAAAGCTTACAACAGAGTTTCACAAAACCCCAGTAAGTAGGGATGTTGGCAACCTTGTCAGAAGTGCAGCTGATGGATGGGAGGCACCATTAGAAAACCCAGAAACACGTGAAGTCAATGTACGTGATGGAGAGATTTTGAGTTGCTCTGATCTGATTGATGCTGAACAGCAGTGTCAATCACACCCCGGGGCAATTGCAGTTGAAATGGAAGGAAAAGGTGAGAATTACTCTAAGGGTTAATCTTGTTAGGCTCCTGGTTGCTAGGTTCTTAAGCCATGTTCTTGTTGGAGGCGAGGTTCTCGATACTTTTTGTTTGAGGAAACTCTCTCCTGAATTCTAATTTCTTACTCCCTGATATACTGCTTCTGACAAAAAGGTAGCTTGCCCTACTCACTATACTTTCTAGAAAGAGTAGTGCTAATTTACATACCTGCAGAAAAACACAAAGTCTCTTAAAAACTTCCAGTAGCAGAGGAAGAACAAAAAGAGTGATCTTCAGATAAACGAAGCCTCTTTTGCTCAAATTAATCGAAACATTCTCTCTATAATGTCATTGATTGAATCTATTTCAATTGTTATCGCTTTTTTTTCTTTTTTTTTTTTTCATTTTTCTACCTCAGGCTTGTTTGCAGCAGCTCATGACATGAAGATAGAGTGGCTTGTCATTAAAGGAGTTTGTGGTTTTGTACATGCTGTTGCATCTACAAACGATCCATGGAAGACTTTTGCATGTGTCATGGCAGCTTCTGTTGTATCTAACATGTTGAGTAGCTCTTTTGTGTTTGGAGACTGGCCTCATTACGGAGGTGCGTGTACATTTTTGTAACAGCTTTGGTTGTGTCTTCCAAGAGATCTTGTAACTTGTCTGTTTTCCTCGACATAGAATATTGTTATCTGCTGATGAGAGCATGGAGAACAACAGTGGAATTCAATATATATCAAAAAACTGATAAACAGGCGCATTTTTTTTCAATGGCATTGCTATGAAAAAAAACTGAGATATGTACAAATTCATTTCAGTAGTTCCAATTCCAGTTTTGAAGTCGTGGATAACGTTCTAAAGTTACTGATTAGAGGGGTAAATAAGAATTCACTTTCTGCGTCTTCATTGTATTTCATTAGTCCTAAATTAAATCTTTTATATTTCATATTAGATTGTAGGTATTACAAATCGCTGATTAAACACGTTTATCAACTACCCCTCCCCATGCCCTCCTAATTATTGTTTTCGTGTCCAGACTCTTGTGCACAGTAAAATGAACCCAAATTTTCTTTGTTTACCTTTCTACGAAATACCTTACTGTTGCTGACCGGTTTAAAACATTGTTAAGATCTAAATCTTAGCTTTTATTCCGTTCTAATGAATTTCAATTCTTGAAGTCCATCAATTTTCTCTTCTCTCTTTTAGAGACGAGATTTTGATCTTCAATCAGCACTTATTTCGACTCCTGCTTGTTACCCATTTCACAAATTTAGTGAAGTGTATTTTAATGCTCATTACAGTTCGACTTTCCTTTCCCTTTTGCAGACATTTCAGCTGGAGAGGAGAGTTTTAAAAGTGATGATCCTTCACAAAATAAACGTAGAAGGCGAGCAGGTATTATAATTATCAAGTGAAGAAATTTCACATTAAGCTTTCGTTTTAATAACTTATATTATACTTATAGTAGTAGAGTGTCCGAGCGCAGAATCCGAAGGTGTTATGTTCCATTCCTGGTGAGGACTCAAAATTTTTCCTTTGTCTCACGCTCCTGACAAGACAGCAAAACTTCTTTCTTTTTTATTTTCTTATATCAATTTGTCATTCTAGTTCAAGAAACAGTACTGCACAAAATTTTATGAAATGAAAATTCCTGAAGTTTTTCATTCTCTCTTTGGCCGTTACATATCCCAACATAATTGATCCATGATTAAATAAATGCTGGAAATTTACTCTTCCCTGCGATTTAAGAAGAGTTACCGACGAAGAGAAAATTACAGAACAGAGTGTTGGTTTTTGCAGGAGGGGGGAGAGGGCGCGGTGGCAGGGGTAAATTATCTTCTTCCCTTCAATAAAAAGTAATTTCTGTTTTTCTTTTAATATTTCTTAGAACCGTTTAATGTTGAAAAGTGTCAAGAGCAGCTTAAGTCTCATTATGAAACCTTCAGGAAGGTGAAAATCGTTCCATGGGACGAGAGCTCTTCCATTCAGATCGAGAAGATCTACACACCTTTGTCTTGGGTCAAAGATGACAGGAAACCCAGCGGAATGACTCAAGATAAACCTGAAGACTACACCGACATGTTCAAGGAAGATGAATATGATCGCAAACCAACACAAATGCTTGTTTATGGTCGGCCAGGAATTGGCAAGAGTACGTTTTGCAAGAAGGCTGCATATGATTGGTCGAAAGCCTTAAAAGAAGTTCTTACGAACTTTTACATTTTCCTTCTGATCAAGTTGCGAGATGTGTGTGATTCGGAAGACATCCGTGATGTTTTACTTGCGTCTAAATTGCTGGCCAGTTATGGTCCGATCTCAGTCGATAGTCTCAATGCAGACTTGAAAACCCGTTGTCTCAAAACCAAAAACTTTATCTAGAGCTTATATCGCATAGCTACATTTGTTGTTCAGCCGAGAAGAGACAAGATCTCAGCTCAGCGTTTCCCTCTTACACTGGAGGTGTTTTGTTTCTTGATGCTAACCAGCTGAACATTACTGCAAATGGACATTTGCTGAAATCTGCCGTTATACCCGACTTTATCTTTTTCCTCGCTACGTAGTGGATTCAGAGAAAAGCTATCGAAACTTGATCACTGTAGCGGAGGACACAAATGCTGTTATTTTGAGCTGTTCGGGTGAAAAGAAAGCCGCAGATTTTCTACAGAAGTTCCCGCGTCGTCCTTTGAAAGAGTTCTTCTTGAAGAGAGAAAGAAAAATTATCCTCTACATTCTTCAAATACGGAAAGAATGTATTGATGACACTTCTCTAACTGAAATGCTGCGAGAGCCTATTTCATCAACAGCAGAGTCTACTCAGGTGAAGCGTGTCGGTTATTCGTCGAATGAACACAACAACGAAACAGCTTCGTGTTTGACTAAGAACACTGATAGCATCACTGGTCCCACTCCAAACAGCCTTTCCTGTGTGAGGAACATTTTTATTTACGACATAGAAAGGCAAGAGATGAAGATGTTGGCTGACTGTTTATCACTTTGCACTTCTCTGCGATGGATATATATTGTTGGTAAACCCTTTGAAAGCATTGATGCTCGGTTGACAGAGACCCTGGTGTCTCATATCATCTTTACTGACAGACTTGTGAGATTATTACTAGAGGATATCAATTTAACAGCCAAACCTGCCGCAGCCATCGTCAGATCTCTGCACTCCTCTCTGCGCTGGCTCAACTTGGCACGTAATCCTCTTGGTGAAGGAGTAAGTGTTCTCACTCGACATCTCAACTGTGTTCCTTACCTGGAGGAGCTGTGGCTTTTTGATGTTAAAATGACAAAGCAACAAGTGAATGATTTGACACAGAGTAACATCTCCTCCTTGGGGACACACTACCACGTAAGTTTTGTGATCTTAGATCTTAGATCTTAGTTTGCATTTACAGTCGTTATGCATGGAGATTCTGTTCAATTTCCTGTGGTGGTGTTTTAAGAATTTTTACGCCCTTGGTTCGCGGAGCAAGTGCGATGTAGCCATCGCTAAGCCACAAGAGACACTTGCACATTTCCAAAAAACACGTGTGCGTCTAACAGTCAAAGTTGAACTAAAATGAAGCATCTTCTTTAGATTCCTTAAGATTAGCCCAGTCCATTACCCGCATTGCTGGACAAAGGGTAATTCGCAGCTCAATTTCGTTCCGTTTTAATCATGCTTTCATAATATTCTTTTGTATTTCGTCACAACAAGCCGACTCGCAAACGAATAAAGGGGTAAGTTTCTAAAGAAACTGTGGTGCTGCGTCGGTGGGAGAGTATAGCAGGTAATTTAGTGTTAACAACTGGGTTGAAAAGGGTAAAAAAGCTGACGTTTCGAGCGTTAGCCCTTCGTCAGAGCGATAGACGAAGGGCTAACGCTCGAAACGTCAGCTTTTTTACCCTTTACGGTGACTAATTTACGTTTTCAACCCAGTTGTTAACACTAAATTACCTGCGACTCGCAAACGGTTCGTTTTCTTGTCGAATTTTTGCCATGTATTGCTTCGTAGTTTTACGGTTCTTGTTTTAATCCTGCTGAGGAAATTGAAGAAGTTGTAATTCTGCCAGCTGTGTATTCAATTGTTTGGATTGAATTTGGAACTATTCATCGTCGAAGGGTCACTGGTAACATGCGATATTTCGATTGCTTTTATAAAAACAAGAATAAAGTTTGTTTCATGAAGAGTCACCACCAGTCAGTTCAAATCAGTTTTATAAATGAATTTGAACTGCTTTGAATTTTTTTTATGCGACTTTTGTAAATACCGCGGAGTGTAGTTACACTTTCATTTCGCTGTTTACATCGCTGTCGCTTTGTTGTTTGCATTTATTTCGTGCTGTGTTTATGGAAGAACTGGCGAGTCTAGTCTCGGTGTTTTAAAATCACTTTGTCAGTTAGCCCGCTAAGTAATAAGAATGCAGAACTGATAAGACTGTTTACGATGTAAATAAGACATTTTTTCAGTTTGCTTCTTTTGCGGTATTCACCCTACTGTTTCCATCTTGTTACACTTAGGTATACCTTGTATTCTCTGCATGAGCTTGTCTTGTAGGACTGTATGAAAGGTAGTCACTGAATGAGTTTTTGTTCATCATATGATGTAAGGTATATTTCTTGAACACTTCAGTTTATTTCTCTAACAAAGTAATCGGTATGGGCCCCACCATTGATATAATTGGATGATATCTAAATTTTGGTGAGCCTTGTGATGTAAGGCTACAAGGAACGTTCCTCAATATAAAAGTTGTTTTAAAATGACTCACTCAAAAGTTCTCTTGGCCTAATTTCTCTTCGTATAAAAAGTAACCAGGGTAAATAAGTGTGAGTTCAGGTGTACGTTGTTTAACAAGATGATGTTGAGTGTTGGTTTGTGATTTATTACAGGATCGCAAAGGGAATGTCAAGCCTGAAGAAGAATGGCCAACAGATGAATACTGGAGAAAACGTTGGAGCTTCTTCCATGGATCAGAGCAAGAACCAGATCCTGGATCAGTTACCCACTCAGATGACGAGGAGGAACCTCAGTCCTGCCTGGAAACTTAGCTGACCTGGACTGGCTTAGTAGACTGCCTCTAACTAGGGAAACTTACCATTGGTCAGAACTGGCTGGTCAGACCAGTCCATCCATTGAGAGAATTCTTTCAGATCTGTTCAGTTAGAGAAGTCAGTACCTAAATTGTATGGACTGTTCTGATTGAAATTTGAAAACAAGTTTGGGAAGTTTGACTATACAAGGCACATTTCAAGGTGATTGGTTGGTCTGGTAGGTTTCTGACCAATGGTAAGAGACTTCATTGTTGTGATCAAATAAGCAAACAATCAACAGTTGGATAAAAAATAAGGAAATAAATATTTTAGAATCACTTAGCTTAGGTAAATTGGTACCCTCACCAAAATGGGGACTCCCTTCCACAATATCGGTGAGAACATGTGGAATGTTTCTCTGGAGTCAGAGTGTCTTGTCCTTGAAATTGATCGTTGATTTGGATGTATTTTGATTTTAGGCTATTTTACGATGTTTCCTTATGTTGGTTGTAGTTTTGATTTACAGCTTTGAGTTTCAAAATTTGGTTTTCATGTTACTTAGTTAGAGACTCTGAGGTATTTTTGTAATTTTTCTTTTTTAATTTACCTTGGTTGGTTTTTTCCTGCTCAGATAATTGATTACTTCATCAGGCTGACTGTGCAGATAATTTTCTCATTTCTATTGATTAAAAAATAGAAGTCATTAATGCAGCCATTCTCCATAAATTATTAAATATTTTAATGTGGCGAAGAGCAAAACCAAAAAAATAATGTGAAGATAAATTTCGTGATTTAGGATCGGTATTTTTATTTTCATGGCATTCAACATGCTGTGAACAAATTTAGCTGTTTTTTTAATACAGGACAGGCTTCTGATTGCCTTAATTTTCAAACATTCCATTTGAGATTAATGTAAAAATAGTGCAATGTGGTTGACATTTCGTCGTCAAAGCTTTTAAAACTCTGTTGAGTGTGGCAAAAGAAGGGAGACTGTGTTTGACAAGTATTTCCTTGACTCTGAAATGTAAAATAATTTAACTCAGTATTGTATTGGTTGTTCTCTCAAAACTGTCAAGCGAGTGACAGTTAAGTTATAGTGCTATTGTGGCTGTACACTATGCAACTATGCACATTGTAAGATACTAAATCTATCTCGTGATTTTTATATATTGAGTCATTAATGCTGATTTTTCAGGGATAAGATCATGTATGCGAGGAAATTATAAACTTTTTTCCCTCATGATTTCTGATAACTGGGTAAGTTCATCTGAGCAACCACCTTGCGGAGGTCGATAGCAGCATCTCTCCTCTGCAAGATACATCTATCCTCAGAATGGTTTCCTGTCAGAAAAGCCTTAGTCAGCTGCATCAATTTACAAACTAGAGGGGGAGGGGGTCGCAAGAAATTTGTGTAATCTCCAAAATCCACCATTTTTCATTTTTGAATTGTGATGTACTGAAAAACCGTTTTATGAATCATGTTTGACATGCATTTCATGAAACGAGAAGGAGAAAAAATCCATTAAGTGAGGGAAGTAAATCGTGTATTTATACTGAAATGAAGAGAATACTTTGATCTGGTCAACGGTACATGAACGGTGTATCAGACCGATTACAAATTGACGAAACATCCCGTACAGCCAGTCGGAAAAAAAAAACAGAAGGACTGGCTGACATTTACTGCATGCCATATTTTTGGAAAGATTCCTTAATTTCTGCTCTTACTGTGACGATCAGTAAGTCTACGAGTTAGTTCTTAATGACTGTTTATATAATTATTTCCTAGTTCCTCAATCGATGTTGCAATATCGTTAAAAAAGGAAACCAAGTACCATATTTCCTCGAATAAGCGCCCACGCTCCTTTACGCGCCCTCCCCCAACTAGTGCCCACACTCTTAGAAGCGCCCTCCCCAAATTAGTGCCCACACTTTAGGTCGTTATGTCAAACAAGCGCTCTTCTCGAATAAGCGCCGACCCCTCCTTCCTCGCTTTCTTTAATAGTAGAGATACAAAGAAAACCTGTTTCTATTGTCACTTCATTTATAACTTTTTAGCCTTCAACTACAGCGGAATCAGTACAGGGAAATAGTTTCTTAATAAGTGGCCCCCTTCGATCAATCGCCCTCCTCCCAATAAGCGCCTCTCCTTTTAACCGAAATTTTAAATAGGCGCGGAAATAAGATATTTAATCATAGGGCAGGAGAGGACGATCTTTCACCAGATGCTATTATTGCCAGATTAAACAATAAAAGCTTGTATACATAGGTAACATTGTTTATTATTTCCCTACGGAGGTAGGCAACCCTTTCATTTTAACCACGTGCTGTCGATGGACTGAGATGTTAACAGAATAACAGACCCAGTGTAAAGAGGTTCTTTCCTATCACTAAGTGGAAGATCAAATTTAAAAATGATAGAGCTGCAGTTTAATTGAAGAATAAAACTTTGTCAACCAAAACCATGCATGAAAAGGGATGGAAATACGCAAAGCTCCATCGAAATAAGTAAAAAAATAACGGAGCTCACCAAATGCCATTAAATTACACTTTCAATTTTGAATATCCCCTTAAGTTTTGCACGCGTTCCGTCTTTTTTCCCGACGTTTTTCTCGACTTTTTCCTCGACTTTTTCTTCGACTCTTTCCTCGACTTTTTTCTCGACTTTTTCCTCGACTGTTTTCCTGACTTTTTTCCTGACTTTTTTCTCGATTTTTTTCTCGACAATTATTTCAGTTTTTTTCCGACTTTTTCGTCTACTTTTTTCCAAACTTTTTTCTCGACTTTCTCCCCGAATTTTTTTCCGACTTATTCCCGACCTTTTCCCGACTTTTTCTCAACTTTTTTCCCGATTTATTTCCCGACTTTTTTCCCCGACTTTTTTCCCCGACTTTTTTCTCGACTTTTTTCCCGACTTTTTTCCCGACTTTTTTCCCGACTTTTTTCCCGACTTTTTTCCCGACTTTTTTCCCGACTTTTTTCCCGACTTTTTCCCAACCTTTTTCCCGTTTTTTCCCGACTTTCTGTGGAAGGTGGCTCACCCCAATCTAGTTACTGCTGTGGACTTGGCAAACCCTACGGATTGATATCGTTGTTAAAACGAGAAAATTTTCTCTTTACTGGGACGCCAAAATGATCAGCGCTTTCGCCGTGCTTCTAATTCTAACATTTGATTTGAAAACGTCCACATGCGATGGTGTCCGACTTGCAAACTACATTACTACATCGCAAGAATACCCGCTTAACGTCATGACTTAATTCAAAGCTATTGTCATCTTGGGCTGGAGTATACAGAGATCTTGTTGTTTCTTGTATTCAGTCGTTACATCGGCTTGAGCCTCAGACAGTTAAAAAGGATTTTAAAAGCCAAGGGACTCGGACGAAGAAGAAACGCCAGATTGTTCAAGCTCTGGAAGAAGATCTCAGAGCAAGCGGTTGTAACATCGGATACAAGCAAATGACTCAACGTTTAGTCAACGACCACCGGCTTGTTGTTGGCAAAGAGAACGTTCTGGAGTTATTGAATATCCTTCATCCAGCGGAGGGTAAGTTAAGAACAAGGCGTAGGCTAAAATGGAGGCGATACATAACCAAGGGGCCCAATCATTTGTGGCACATAGATGGCTATGATAAATTGAAGCCGTTTGGTTTTTGTATCCACGGAGCCATCCATGGATTTAGTTGGTGATTTTTATGGCTTGACGTTGGATACACCAACAATGATCCTACCGTTATTTCTCGGTACTTTGTTGACTGTGTCCGGCAACTTGGAGGAACTGCAAAGGTTAGAAGAGCTGATTGTGGAACTGAGAATGGATATGTTGCAGCGGTGCAAAGGCGAGATGGCGAAGATGATTGAGCGGGGGATGACAGTTCCATCTGTTAAAAATGAGATTTTTAACCATCGAATCGAGGCCTAGTGGAGTATACTGGGAAAAGACTGTACCAGATGGTGGAAGACATGAGGAGCTGCTGTCTTTATCATGACAATGACTGTACTGAAGAGTGTCTGAAGTTTTGTTTCAAGCTTAGATTGCGAGTTGAACTTCATCGGGAAACAGGACTGTGGAATCTCCATCGAATTCGACCTTTAACAAACTTAAAACCCCCATCTGGGAGGCCTCATGTACCATTCTTTTTCCCGGAAGTGTCCGGTATAAGGAACTATACGGTGGACGTCGACTTGGACGAATTGTATCTTGCAGAGGAGAGATGCTGCTATCGACCTCCGCAAAGTGGTTGCTCAGATGAACAACAACTTTGTATGTCACTGTACACGAAGAAATAGGCAAAATGTAAGAGACCTGGGACATGCGTAACCCTTCTGGGGTGCTAACCCCCCGCCAACCCTTCCCCCCACCCTCTTCTCACTTATGTCCAGTACTTCTTATTGACTGAATATTTTAGACACTTTCATACACTTCATATTTGGTGTAATTATGTGTGTTTGGTGGAATTTCATCGATAAGGACACTTTGTGATGGCTTTCCATGACGAAGATGAACACTTCCTTTTGTTAGGTTTTTATTAATTTCATACAATCCATGTGCAACATTTGTTAACATGTAACAGTCAAGAAACTGATGACGTATACTGTTAGCTTATTTGAACTGTAATAAAACCATGAAACAAAATTTCCAATGTTCCCTTTCCTTGAACATTTTTTCTTTCAAAACAATGAGTTATCCGCAATAAGTCTTTATTAGTTATTTGCGTGGTTCGCAATGCAACGTTTTACTACCATATCAGCTATCGAAAAATATTGAACCCTTTGTACAAAGATAGGGGGAACGCTATTAGCAACCACATCAAAACTGTAGCTGAAAATTCTTGGGTCGCTAAATATTTTAATGACATCTTTTTTGACGTTGCTTCGATAAACAGTGACACGCTGTGGTCGTTCGCCTGCCAATAAAGTGTAGTAGGAAGAGAATTTAATGCAACAGAAAACACTGTAATATTTACAGTCCAGTTATTTTATCCACACGCAAAAACATACACACACATACACACACACATACGCATATATATAATATGTACATTTGTACCGTTTCCTTTCTCATCGAAGGGTGATGCACGATGCATGTATATTTCACATGGAAATAACAATTCTTTTTCTGTTATTGTGCAATATCGTACTTTTCCTTTGTGCGGATATTTTAATTTATCGAAACATTTTTAACGGAAAGACAAATGATGATGTCTTTATTAACCCTTTAAATCCCAAGGTCTGATTGTTCATTCTCCCCTCTAGTTGTTACAGACTTCCTTTTTAATTAAATACGAGAATTTGGTGTTAGATCAAGACGACAACGTCTACCTGATAAGTTTGAGTATTCTCATTGCCTGTTTGCTGGATAAAGTATGCATATCATTGCAAGAAGTTACGTGGTAATCCCTTGAAGGAGTCAACGGGTTAAGTACGATGATGAGGCAGCACAGTCAAGCATGGTCCCCGGTAACCTTCGAGCACCATTGCAAATAACTTCAGTGACAGTCACACCAGAGGAGTTACGTTGCCATCTTCAAGTACTCTCATAAGTAACCTCTGTGACAGCCACACTGAAGGAGCTGGACCATCGTCTTCTGTTGACATAGAGTTTATTAATGATGACTGGCTGATGAAGGAACTTTGATGGAAATGTTCCCCAGTAGTGACATCAAACTCATGAAAGAGGCTGTGCACGACTCAATTGAGCTAAAGGAGACAGTTGACACTTCTCTCTCATAGTGCTGGCAAAACTGGTGGGTTGAATTTTTTTTTATCTGCATTTCATGCCATGCATAGGGTGTAGGAACCGAATAACTAGAATTTTGATTACTTTTATAATATGTTCCATTTCCTTACAGACGAATCTCTCGCAACTGTGCTGAAGGCCCTGTTGGTCAAAATCGCATTAAGACTCAGTATCAGGCTCGATATAGATCCTGCTGACCTGGTGTCTGATGCTATGTTTGGAGACCATTGAAGTATTAAATGCAATACGTGCAAAACCTGCACTATTGCAGGCTCTGTTTGTTCCCTCCAGTGGGAAACTTACTCCTAATTCTGTGAAGGATACATTAATTTCGAAGCCTTTTTCAACTATTTGATATAAATTTTGCGGCAAAATTACGCAAATTTAAACGTTCGAGTCGTTCCTTTCAAGGTCATAATTTGCATCCTCAAGTAACGGGCTTCCTGAACGCTTTTAGCTTTATCTTTTTTCCCCTTCGAGCATATCTAAAATCTAAAGGGGATAAATTGTCCAAAAAAATTTCAAAAAATAACTCTATGTCAGCGTGTAGAGTATTATGTTGCTCGCACCAATCAGATCGCTGCATTAGGGTATGTATCTTGCTCCAATCAGATTGCCGCATTAGGGTATGTATCTCACACCAATCATATCACAACATTTGGATATCATGCACCAATCATAGCGTCTGGTATTGTTTTCTTGTACATAATGTCATAGAATCAGGGGACTTTGCATAAAGAATGAAATTAACCAGAAATTTTGGGCTCATTTGCTAAGTTTTATGATCGTGGCCTTTGCAGGAGCCTCGTCGTGTGAGGTCGAGATTCTCGGGGTATGAAAGGTTCGCATTTATTTTTATCGTATAATTTTTAAGAAAAAACGTGTTTTTATCGCTCCTTTTCTCACAACACACTCGCCAAACAACTTACATTCCATCACGTACTATGAAAACAACGTCCAAAGTCCAATCAGGACATACCCAGTCAATTCGCTGCATGAACATTAGGCAATTTTTTACGAGCTTGAATTATATACATTCTAGTGCATGTGTTCCCTGGATCATTAATAGTGCATATCTTAATGCGACTGTGTTTTGTAATGCAACTATATAAGGTAAATGAAAACTCTAGCTAGTAAATTGTCAATTATTTTTCAGTTCTGTTCCCACACTTATCTAACGGTTCTTCATATACAGAGTTCAAGCAATTATTAAAGTTTTGTACTGGTGGAGAGATGAAGCCCGCAAGAGGTGTTGTGTTTGTGGAAGTTAGCCCTGATAATGAAAGCACTAACACATCCACGTGCTTGTGCGAAATTGTCTTTCCCAAGAATATGGCTAATTTAACTTACGAACAATTCAAAAGCATATTTTCTGTGTTGATTGAAAGCAATTCATTTAATTGTGTATAAGAAATCATTTCCTTTTGCTGTTAGGACGACTATTATGTTTTATTTCTTAAATAAGCCCTTGAATTGTTGTGATTGCCTTTCGACTGAATTCAAGAACTACAGACGTTCTTGATTACTTGCAGAGCTAGTTTTTGAGTAATGTTAGGTTAAGACTCTAGCAAAGTGAAATGTAGGATAACCGAAGTAAACTTGTTTATCTTAAAACAACAGCTCAGAGAGCCCTTGTTGGTATAGCATAACTTGAAATGTTGATCCTTTTATTGTTTTCTGTCACTGTTTGTAAGAGAAGATACCTTTTGGTGTTTCCTTCCATGCCGCTGTTTAAATTTAAATTAAAAAATACTTCACCCTCTATACTTGTTTTGAGGCTTTTGGCTGTTTTTGTTGTTGTTGAGATAGGGTGCGGCAGGTTAAAACTAAGTGAGAGTGTGAAATCCTCATTTTGGAACCTTACCCCATTTCAGACACTGAACTAAATTAATTGAATTGCTTAATCCGAAGTTAAATAGTTCGGCGTCATAATTCGAAAATGTCAGAATGCGAGCTGCTCTATTCTGCAATTTTTCCACAGGCTCCCCCAACAGTACTGCCGCAGTCAAAGTGAGATTGTGCTAAAGCTTGGTATATAAGATGCAAGGTCGCTTGGGGAATCAGGTTGCTAACACGTTTCATGTCCCCGATTCCACAAGCGATCTTTTTGGTTAGTTTTTCAATGTGGCAATTCCAGCAAAGTTTGTCGTCAATTGTTACACCAAGTGATTTTGTTGAAACCTGTTCCACCCGAATGACGTCCTTTGTGACTGATGGGGAGCAGTAAGGGTATTAAGCCTTGGGCCACATCCTGTCAGCATATATTCTGTTTTAGTACGTTTGTTTGCGTTCATATTCAAGAGGTCCTCACTAAGACATGATTCAATGTTACTTGTATCATTATCTGCATATGTAAGATGCGTGTCATCAGCGAACATCCTCGGTTCACAGTTTGACAAACAATTTGGAAGGTCATTCATGTAGGATAAGAATAACAGTGCACGGAGGATGGCCCCTCACCCCCCCTCCCCCGAGGGACACCACAGGTTAGTACACGGCTGTCAGACAAGGACCCACTAACTGAGCATTGTTGTGTGCGGTTCTCCAAGTACCACTGAACCATTTTAATGAATTCCCAGATATAACATAAAGGTCAAGCTTAGATAGAGGAATTTTGTGGTCAACGATATCGAAAGCTTTCTTTAGATCTAGAAAAATAGCCGCGTTGATTTTCCCTATATGTCTATATTATGTTTGTTAAATGATAAAACAGGTCTATATCTTATCTAGAAGCATTGTAAGAGCTTCCTTACTTTGGTGTTGGGAAATGAATGGAAATAAGTCATTCAGTAAAAATTAATTATCTTAATCCTTTCATGCCAGGGAAACTGAACTTGAGTTTGTGTGGTGTTAGAAACTTGGCATCGTGTGCATATTCATCCCTTCAATATCATACTCGTCAGCGCATTTTAATTCTCATAACGGTATAAATTTCTTTTCTCTTTTGCAGACATTACACCAGGAGAAGAGGGTTGTAAAAGTGGTGATCCTTCAGAAAATAAACGTAGAAGGCTAGCAGGTTTTATAATTATCAAGTGAAGAAATTTCATATTAAGCTTACGTTTTGATAACTTATATTATAGTTGTAGTAATGGAGTGTCTGAACGCGTAATCCAAAGATCTGAGGTTCTATTCCTGGGGAGGACTCGATTTTTTTGTCCAACGCTCATGGCAAGACGATAAAACGTATTTCCTTATTTTGTATTATAATAATTTATAATTATTGTCCTGGTTTACTTCAGCTGCTTCAATGCCGAAAATTAATGATCAATCGTAAAATCACGTGTAAAAGGATATATATAACATGTAGGGATGCGAAATGCAATCGCAAGAAATGGCCCCAAACGACGGAAAAACCCTAAAACATTTAAGCGGAAAAGCAAAATCGTCAAGGCTGTGTACAAACTCATCTACTAACCGAAAAAAATATGTTCCAATTAGTTTTCTTTTATCATTTGTTAAGAACGCGATACAACTGTGCACGTGCTACAAGTGCCCATGCAAGTTTTCATTTTTAGTGAATGTCTTTGTTTTTTCCCTAAGTTGCTTATTGAGTTGAAAATGTTCTTTCAAGCTTCTCGCTCGATTGCAAACAAGAGATATAAATGTAGGTCACCAAATCCGTTTACGTGGCGATGACAATTTTTCTTCCTGGCTGAAAAAAAAGAATAAGAAATCTTTCCTTCGCATATGTGGGCGTGCATATTTCGTGTAAAATGATGCACAATAGGGATACATAATGCAATGACACGAGGTGGCCTTGAAACTTATTCCTCAGGAGACGTTTCATGAGGAAAGGAAAAAGCTCCTTTGCTTCAATGAATATGTTGCCTCAAAAAGTCTGGTCTAATTATTCTTTTTTTTTTTACATTTGTTATCATGCAGGTGGTTCTACTAAACATTTGCCTCGGTCAGAGGTGAAACGCCGTGATGAAGAGTCGTCTCTGAGTGACGCCTTAACTCCAAAGAAAGGAAAAACTCGTTTCGCAAGTAACATGGGGACATATTCATGGGCGTGCCCGTTAACCCCCAGCCCCTAACCCCATCTTCGTTCCCCTTGCCTTTGTAAAATAAAAATTCGTGGATCCAGAAAAATGGCATAAAAAGATGCGACACGTACTACCCGCTATCCTCTCATCTTGATGCTATGCTGTGATGTCTTTATGTTTGTAGTTAAGCAAGGAGTTCCCAGCGACGAAGAGTTAGAGTGGCTTTACCCAAGTTGCTTATTGTATGGAGAAGAGTGTTTTAGAGCTTTTCGCTCGATTGCAAACTAGAGATATAAATGGTTTGTAACCAAATCCAATTACGTGGCGATGACAGTTTTTCTTACTGGCTGAAAAAAAGAACAAGATATCTTCTCTTCGCGTATGTAGGCATGCATTTTTCGTGATAAATGATGCACAGTAGGGATGCATAATGCGATGGCACGAATTGGCCTTGAAACAAATTCACCAGGAGAAGTTTCATTAGGAAAGGAAAAAGCTCCATTGCTACAATGAATCTGTTGGCTCAAATAATATGTTCTGGTCTAATTATTTTTACACTTGTTATCACGCAGGTGGTTCGTCCCCGAGTGACGCCTTAACTCCGAAGAAAAGAAAAATCGTTTGGCAGGTAAAATGAGGACATATCTATGGGCGTGCAGAAACTCGAAAAATGGGGGACAGTCAGGTGTCGTCTAGAAATTGAGGAAGCAAGATTAACGGCGTTTGACAATAAAAAAAAAAGGAATTTTCTGAAAAAAATCTACAAAATGTTACTACATTTGAAAGAGAAGGAAGGCTCAGCTGCAACATACATATAAGACATAACTCCTGCCTTTACCCCCCCGAGCCCAAGCCCCATTTTATAAACTACACAGAACCCAATCGGTCCAACGAAGGGCTAACGCTCGAAATATCAGCTTTAGAAACTCGTAGCTACTACAATATTTGAGATTTTTCCTAAATGTCTCTCTCAGTAATAATTTCACTCGTCACAGAACAAATCATTATATTTTTTTAAAGATTTTTGTGTAGCCGAACAAACAATAGCCTTGATCACTAGAAGCTGTTCGTGATATGAGCCCGCGCTTCTCCCCCTCACGGAAGGACCGGAGACTGCACTCGAGAATTAGGCGCAAATTGAACCCCCCTACTCCCCTTAAAAAACAAAAACAAAAAAATACCGTGGTGACCAGACGGTGAAAATGTGAATATTTACCCTCGGAATTAAAGAGTGACGTTTTCAAAGTTACAACTTACAGTTGGAAAGAAATTATCTCCGTACTGTTATAAAACTTTGGTCGAGTAATGTTCTTCTTGATGTGGGAGATAGAAAAGTTTTTTCAAGCGATTTGTTTTTTTTCTACAGACTCGTCTGTAAAGGAATTTTTTGAATGGTGCCAGAATCAGTTGAGGGCGTTTTAAACTAATACCATGTGTCAAGAGGAAAAGCACCATGGGACCCAGACAACACGGTACACATTCATGGCATTTACATACCGTTAACGTTTTTACAAGACCACAGGAAACCTGACGGGACAACGAAAAAAAGGCTGGGAGACAGCAGTGAAGTATTTGAAGGTGACGAAGATCATCCCATCCGTAGACGAATTCTAGTGTTGGAAGACCTGGAATAGGAAAGCCTACTTTCACCCAAAGAGTAGCTGTGGATTTTGCAAATGGCAAAAAGGAGATCCTCAAAAAGTTTTCTCTTTTACTGTTCATCAGGTTACGAGATTGTCTGTAACGTGTTGAAAACCGCTGAACTGTTGTCTGCTGATAAACCGAAGGCAGTCGATAACTTGTATGAATATGTCCGTCAGAACCAGGAGAAAGTGCTGCTCATTTTGGATGGATATGATGAGTACAGCGGCGGAAAATCATTCCGAATTCATTAGATTTGGAGAGGTAGTTAACTGAGAGACTGTTGCGTAATGATCACAACGCAACCAGTGAAAGAGGATGAGCTTAGACTGCCAACTCACGCTCAGTTTGAACTTAACGGGCTCGATAGCTTGGAACAGAAGAAACAGTTTGCAAGTAACATTCTTCGTGATGAAGAGGACGTTAAACGGCTACTTAAATACCTGGAGGAGCATGACCTCGTAGAGATGGCAGAGATTCCCCTATTATCGTTGATGTTGTGTCTTCTCTTTCTCTGGAAAGAGAAAAAGTATCAACTACCAACATCTTGTGCGGAAATTTACGCAGGATTTATTCAGAATCTTTTGGATCATATGGCTACTAAAGACTTAGAAAACGTCGCAACAGATAAAAGCATAGATGAATATCAAGAGGAACTTTGCAAAATAGGAAAACTTGCTTTTGACGTTCTTTTGGAGGACTGCCTTGATTTTAACTTCAGCAATGAAGAACTGAAGGTTAAGAAGAATGAAACTGTCACCTGTCTGTCAAGAATGGATACGTTTGAAAAATCAAGGAAGATGGCTGAAGCTCTAAAATTCGTTTGTGAGTTGTCACCTGATGCTGTCGGCATTGTTTTTGATCATCTACATTACTTCGGAGAGAAAGAAGGTCTCACAAATTATATTTTCACCAGGACGCCTTCAGTCGAAGATTTGTCTGTTGATCAATGCGAGTTAAAAAAGCATATATGAATATACAAACATTACAACAATGTGCAGGGTCAAAGAGGCAATTCATATATCGCCCCATGTAAGGTAATCCAGGACAGTATTAGATTCTGGATTTCAGGTGTTGGATTCCGGATTCCAGGTGTTGGATTCCGGATTCTACCGTTGCAGATTCCGGATTCCAAAACACAAAAGATTCCAGATTTTAGTTTTTTATTTGCCCCTAATTTTCGCTTTGCGTTTTCTAGGAATGACTTCAATAGCGGATTTCGCTATTGAAGGACATGTTTGTGAATGCATGTTTGTCTATTCATATTTCCTAACAACATTTGATAATTATGAGAAATGTATAACAGCAAATTAAGGGATAAATTTTTGTTGCAGGAATACCTGTTGAGACTGTCCGTCTCTTAAGTCCAATGTCCATTCATTCCACATCTTTTTAGCAACTCTGAAGAGGCGAGGCCGCATTTCTTTCATACAGGTTCCTCGAGGTTCTTCAAGTGATTTAATAGTAACAAAGAACTAATAGTTCAAATCTTTGCGTATCATTTTTAATTTGTAAATAACTGTTAGACTAAAAAGTTTTTCTACTGCAGCATAACATTGTTCCGACTGGGAAAAGATGGCCAATTTTTTAAATATAAAATTGACTTAGAACTGCAAGAAAACAGCTCGAAAATAATTCCCTATCATCTCAAATTACTTTTTAAACTTTCCTTTTAAACAAAACCGTGGTAATGAGGCAAAAATTTAAACTGGAATATAATTTTAATGACACCCCGAGTAAATCGCGGATAGAAAAGCTTGTTTTCCTAGATGTAATTTGCGATGATGTTCGACGAGATTGCGCATAAAACGGTCTTAAACCAATTTAACTATACTTAAACATTTGAAAAATCGCCGAAGATCTTCATTTACACGGTAATTTTTGAAGAATAACAGATTCTCTTTTCTATACTTCCTTTTTTCTTTAAAAGGTTAGCCAAGTCATGTCGCATTACGTCGGCTATGAATCCTTCAGAGCAAAGATTTTATAAGGTTTCAGATGGCCCGCCGCTATTTTTTTTTTTAGAAAATGTTGTTTGACCTTAAAACCTGGTAATATCTTATCTTTGTCGCACCGAGATATGATGAAATCTTATATTTGTTATTCCAAATGCCAAATATCAAAGGAAGCGGTTTACGTGTAAATGCCGAACATTCGACCTATAAATAGACCTTTCCTGGCTCCCATAAATATCCATATATAACTTTGTTCAAAGTTTATCATAATTGGAAAAGTGTGGTCCGTCGCCCTCATAAGCTCACCCCTGATAATCTTGGAGGCGACACTTCCCTTTCACTCTTCCCAGCTGCTCTCTGATCCTCTGGAGTTTGATCCGCATCATCTCCAACATCTTCGTCATCAGGGTCACCATTAGCAAGCCTGCAGAGCCTATTGTCCTCCTCAGACGTTAGAGTGATGCTTGAACCCTCGGCAGTGAATCCCAAAACTCGGGTTAGAATGAAGTTGGGTGAGTTCCGATCACAGACATCGCCGTTCAGCCACTGAAATTGTACTTTCTTTCGTAAAAAATTGCCTCCGTCTACTTCTAATTGAACGTCTTGTAAGAGAATAGCCAGCCAGAAAGGCGAAATCTCACAGCAACGATATCCTTATTGTGGTAAACAGTTTGCACCCGCACAGTTCAACCCTGCAGTACGACATTAGCATATTTTATTTGGCAGGCTGTTGTTACGTCTTGGCAGTCTACCGATGAGGCTGTGATGACAGAGGGACGCATGCTGAAGGCATATGGAAGTGTGCCAGTCAACTCTTTCGTCTTTGAGCGAACGTTTTCCTGTCGTACACCTTTTCGCCTTTTGCCCTCCTCTTCACTTCCTGTTCCCTTGAGAAAGAATACATGCTAGAATGAATTTTAAAAGAAAACCGTTGTCATGAGTAGCAAAAAATAAGTTCTATATTATGGCATTTTAATAGTGTTCCGCTTATAGCAATTAATTCGAATTAATCCACCTGGTCGTCGTCGTTGTTTTTTGGTGATCTTGATCGTCGCCTTCGAGAGGGCGATCGCTCTGATTTTTCGAGGAGGCTTCAAAAACAAAGAAAGTGATAGTGTTAAGGCTACATCACCTGTTGTTAATTGAGTTTTCAAAAAACTTTTTTCGGTTCGTTAAGATATAACAGTTAACATACCTCGGTGTACGTTTGTTGCGAGACCTTGATCGCCACCTTGGTGGAGATGTCGAAGGTTCATACCGTTCACGAAAAGGCCTGCAAGAAAAAAAATTAATTATTTTCGAAAAAGCCCAATTTTAAGAATGGTGGTGTGAGTCCTAGCGCCTGGGCCAGTCTATTTTTCAGTTCCAAAACTGACAGTTTTATTGTACTTCTGATTTACAAAATTATCACACCTTATTGGGCTGGGTGATCACCGAGCCTCAATGCTTGAACCTAAAGTCCGGCGGTTAGCCATGGTTAAGCACATGCAAGTTAGCGCAATAAAATAAGTCTCTCATAAACAATGATGGTTTAACCAATAAACTCCCAGAAAAGACTGACATGTAACATCTCCCTATAATATCTATATGTTTTTCAGCAAAGGGTTCATGGGGATACTCAAAATTAGCAGGTTGAAGTTGTCATCTTGATATTACACCAAAGTTTCGTAGCTAATTGACGAGGAATTGTGTAGCAGCTATAGGGGAGAGTTAATAATCAGATTTGGAAATTAAAGGGCTAAGTGTGAATCACGATTCGAGCGGAATTTCGCGCAAAAATAAGCGATTTCCATGACCAGTGCCAGGTAGCATGATAAATTATTTAACGAGCAGAGTTTATTCAAACCTCTAGCGTAACTGATCTCAAAACGACGAAAGGCCTAAATCACTGCTAACAAGCGAGTCATGCAGTGCGTTTGTTGCGTTTCATCATTTAACGAGGCATAAAACATTGTTGTTCCATGAGATGCAAACAATTGGCCGAGTATTCTCAAGTTTAGCAAGCGTTTTTTCTGGATTCCAGAGCCCAGTATTCCGGATTCCACAAGCAAAAATTTCCTGGATTCCGGAATCCGGATTACCTTACATGGGGCGACATATAAGACTTCACCCTGACAACATCAACAGAAATAGTGGAATAGAAATTCCAGAAGCGTGGATGCCCAAGATCAAAAAACACAACAACAGAAGAGCCGTGCGACAGCGGATCGCCAAGGGGACAAATCACTGAGTGAACAGTAAGGATCGAAATGCACCAATCAGAGCTGTTGAAAAAGCAACTAATCACAGCAGAGCATTATGCTTTATAAGATAACGCATGACCAGTCGACCTTATCGCCTGAAGAAGACTAGCAGTATGCAGTCGAAACGTCGCGATCTACATCACACGTGACTACATCGTGAGACAAACGAAAAAACTTAGCTTTTATTGTTATTCACCACGATGAATAACCACAACTTTTTTTACGAAAAATGCAAGTTAATTGTGCTCTGTGTCGATTGTTTGTTCTGTTGTTGTTGTTCGTTGATGGAGGAGTAGGGCTTATTACTCGAACAGAGAGTGATCGTCGACCTTACACTGGAAAAATTCCTCGTTAAAACAAATTATCGTCTATATTCTTTAGGAAGCAAGAGTTTGTGCCCAAAAAGAGTACTTAGCTGAACAAAGAAGAGATAGAAAAGCTATCGTACGGGATAGATGAAACGAAAACATTTTTTTAACATTTCGTAGTTTTATTATGAAGTTTTCCCAACGACGAAGACTTCGCTCCAACGACGGCAGTGTGGGCAAAGACAAGACTTTTCCATTCTTCATCTGGCTTCTCAGGGATGTTACTCAGTCCATTCCAACCGACTGCAGAAACATTAAGGAGTATTTCCTAACAAGGGTAAGGCAACTGATTTTGAAACGTTGGACTGAAATGACAAAAGAATTAATCAAATGTTTCCCTGAAATATTATCTGCTTCAAACTGAAAACATTGCAAAACTCTTTGTTACAGCGGCAGAAATATTGATTATATCATTGTTTTCTCGGACTGCACTGCCGATTGTTATCCTATAATAATCTTTTTTGTTTTTCATTATTTGGCAATTGCGCATTCTTCCGAATGTCTACCTTGTGTGTGTGTGTGTATGGAGAATTTTATATCCACGGACGACATTCGATGGGTGTGAATGTTTATCAACGATAGAGTAAAAAGGAGCAACAACCTTCTCCCCCAACCCCCCCCCCACCCCCCTCTTAACCAATTTTTAAGGCGTGCAAAAACAGGCTAGTGAACAGTAAAGAAAATCAGTCTCCCCACCCTCCCCTTCCCTAGTTAGATGCAGGCAAGTGGGGTAGACATGACGCTCCTCTTATCTATTTCATGATTACATGTGTGCAGTTCCCATTGCGCCCAGTAGGAGCTTAGACATTCATAAAAAGTAAAACTTCTTATGTAAAACTAAGGTCCATGAAGACATGGACAGTAAGCATACCTTTCACAGTCTTAAGTTTCTTCAGCGCTTCCTCCACCACATACAGTGACGTATGCTGTCCTCCGGTTTAATATATTCTCCAGTTGCTGCGTTCCATGACGCGCTTATGTCCAGAAAACAAAATAAAGTTTGCAATTATTTGTACAGGCAATCACATGATTTCGAGTGCTATTTGTAGAAATAAGTACGAGTAAATTTTTCAACGATCAACAAAATTGCACGGGTCAGTAAGACAAGTGCAATTTGCAGTCTTTGAATTAAATTATGAATGCACATTTATTCCAAACTGCAACAAACATTTCTTCATTTTGATTGATCACAAGAAATGCCGTTTTTTGAAACAATCGGTGCTACAATCGGTACAGAAGCAAAAACAGCTTCACCAAGGGACAGGGACAATCTTCCCTACACCTTCAAGAGCTTTCTTCCAAAAGTCTGGGTTTTTCTATTTCTTGTTGCCTCTCTCGAGTCTTTGCTATGCTTCTTTGCCGCTGGTTCTTTTATAAATCAATTCAGTCGTTTCACCACTCCTCACCTCATCCCGTGGAACTTGCACAGCCATCTCATTTGACTTTGCGTTTAATTCATCCCGTAGAGCCTTCATTTCTTCGTCGTGTTTTTCATTCAACGCTTTTCTTAAATCTTCCTTGTCTTGATTAGCTTGATTCTTCATCTGTTGACGAAAAGCCTCTCTTTCTTTCTGTTGCTGAACGGCTCGGTCAGAAAGATTTTGAACCATTTTCATGATTTCTTCGTTGCATCCTTAGAATGCCAGGAACCGTTCTTGTAAAGCTTTGCTTTCCCTCATGAATGCCTAGCGTTACTCTTTTTTGTCCACTGTAGTCATAAAAAAATCACAATTTCCTCGATTGTGATTGGTATAAAAAAAACTCGTGTTTTCCACTAATTTACTTGCCAAGTTGTTATCGGAAAGTTCAATAAGCTAATCACATTCAAAAGTTGTAATTGAAATCAACCAGTCACAACCTTGGTTTCAATCACCATAAAAACAGTGTACAGACCCCTAAATTGGGGCTTTCTTCAAAATAGAGAATTTTTCCCCATAAACTATGACAATATTTTGGAAGACATTTGTGTGATTTTGTTTGGAAATGGTCATTTTTATGATTGAATTTAATTGGCAATGAGACTTCGTGACGTCCAATTCGGTCTATAATTATACTCGTGTTGCTCGAATAACTTTCGTCCTCTTATTATGAGGTAGAATAGTCTAGTCGTTTATGCATGTTTTGTAGACTAACTGATTTGAGATACTGCAACGGTTTGCGGAGGTGAACCTCATCTCTGGTACAATGGGCAGATCTTGGTGAATACCAAAACGGAAATAATTTCACAGAATTGCACTCGTTTCCAACCTTGCGTGCTCATAAAATGTCAGTGAAGTTGAGAATTCAATTCCGTGACTTGGCACAATTACTTGTCACGCAACATTCAACATGTCCTCAAGGAGTCACGGAATGGTTTTACTCCAGTATTTCACTGAACATTTCTCTTTCTTTTTGCGGCATAAGGGTCATACATAATATGTTGAGCCAAAGTATTTCCACTACAAGGAGCGATCAATAACAATGAAACATATTTTTGAAACATCAAGCACTTCCGGCTTGTGGCTTATCACGTGACTAGCAAGCTTGAGTGGCAGTGGAGTGCAGAGTTCCCTCGAGAAATCAACTTACCGATGTAGTGAAGTTAACATTTTAGCGAAAGAATCCTTGTGTTTCCTCCTTTCAGCCTGGCTCTGAACTTTTAAAACAGTTCGTTATGTAAATTTCACCCAGCCAAGTTGAAGTTGTAAACAGTTGTAACTCAGTTTCGTTAAACACGAGCATGTGCAATCGTCGATTAAAGATGGAGGTAAGGTTGTGGTCTGCCAACTTAAGCGAGAATGCATTTTTTAGATGGTTTTTACGAGATGTCCAAGATTTCTTACTCGTGTTCGCTTGAGAAAAAGTCATGTTGCACAGTTTAGAGCTGTATAAATGATTTTTGTAGATTGGTATTTGAAAAAGTTGTCTACGTAAATATAAGATCAGCAGCCTTTAATGCTTCATCATGAAAGTGAAAGTTGCCTATGTCATCATGTCCCTGTTTATTTATAGGAAGCTGTACGTATAAATTCTTTGTTTTTCCAGTATCTCTCTGTTTCTTGGTTGTTCGTTTGTTTTATTTCAATTATTTGAGACTGTTCTTTTAAAATCGATGCTTGTACAGAGTACATCAATTTAAACGTAACGGATATCGTTTAATCGACATCAGTTTGCAAATTAAAGCTAAATTTACCGCATTTAAAAGCATCTCGGTCAGGAGAAATAGTCGTTATGTTAGTTAACCGAAATTTTAAGGCTAAGACACCCGATATGAAATTTTACTTAAACCTGATTGAAACGTTGTACACTGTAAATCATAATTCTGGAATATCATTTGCTGATACGATGTCCTTAGAGCTGTTTTAATGCGACAGGTATTTATGATCATGACTTTGCCCAGCTTCCTTTTCCAACGTTTTATGAATTCTTAACTGTGACTCACTTAAATAGACTTAAATTGAATTATCTCTATCTTAAAGTTAATTTTGGTGTATTAAATTTGCCATTTTGACAATAGTTCTACATCTTAATTGTTACTCTTTGCTGCCGTAATAACTTTTCAAATATCACTGCTATGACACTGTAGAGTATATAATAAGTTTGAATCCTAGAATGGCGAGATAATTCTACCTGTAGTTCAGTAATTAACTCTCAATGGCTTCACTTCAAACAGCTTTGCTTTGCCCAATTTTTTGTTAAGATTTCTTCTTCATCATGCATCAAATGCATGGGAGCATAATTTGTGACTTAATCACTCTTATCAGTCTCTTTCCTCTGTATGGTGTTTATTTTATTTTAATCTACCGCTTTTATGATTTTGATTGTACTTGTGGACTTGATAGTTTGTCAGAGTTTAGTAATTAATGAACAGTAAATTATTTCCAGTGCCTACAAGCTTCTTGTTTCTAATCTGAGCTACTTTGAAATGCTCTCTTCTGTTTTTATTTCATCACTATTACTCAGGGTAACTTCTTTACTTGGGTGCCAAGTGTTAGTTAAACAATTGGATTCAGTCACCATTTGAAGCAATGACTTGGTTGCTAAGTCTCAATGATTCCAAAAAAAATGTTCTCTTCAATTGCAATACAATTAAACGTTGATATCCCTTTCACTCTCAGAAGTAATTAACATGTAACTTCCCTGTAATAGTGTCAATACATTATCCAGCAAACAGGTAGAGAGATTACTCAAATTTATCAGGCACAAGATATTATCTTGATTGCACACCAAATTCTCATAACCAATTTACAAGGAAATGCGTAGCAGCAAGAGAAGAGAATTAACAATCAGATCTTGGGAGATATTCATGAGATAAATAAATTATGAACTTTATAAACAGCTGATGCAAATCATCTACTTCACCGTTCTCATCATGTTCAGCTGAAACATTTTTTCATTGATGCTATAGGGCTTTTGTTCCTCTCAACATTTCTTGTTTTTGACATTTGACTCAAAGATGAAATCCTGTTTTAATTACACATCCAGGTGTTCAGGAGCAAAGAACAAATTTTACATTATTTTAAAACTTAATGTCTGAACAACTTACTTGTAATTGTTTAGAGAAGTATGCATATTCAGTTATAAATGAATACATGCTTATATTCTTTTTGATTAATAGATTTTGTGTTGTTGTGTGTCTGTTTAGTAATAGTTCATAGTTCACATCAAAATGTGCAAATAACAAAAAAGTGGCATATGAGGTGCTGTCTAATGTGCCACAGATGTGCTTACCACATTTTGATGTAAGAACCATCAAAATGTGTGTATAATTCAGTTTATTGTATAAATAATAATAATTAATCCATTGATATGTGTTTTACTTCCTTGCAGCTGAGTTCCAGAATATTCTAAATTGGGGTTAGGTTCGGATCCATTCCAACAGCTGCAGGTGTTCTGATACTTGACTGACTGAACAGCCACAACTTTCAGTGATTTTCTCCTAGAGCAGTTATTTTTCCAACAGCTGGTTGAATTTTTTGCTGACCACCAGATTAATCACTACCCAGTGATTAATCTGGGTGAACACAATTGGCCACACTGCAGAGTCAGTGGTTTATCTGGTGGATGGTATTATTGATTCAATCCAGCAACAGCAAGTGCCTAAGAGTTTAATTCAACTACTGCTACCATCTCACAGGAGAAGCAACTTGAAAAGTGAGTATTCATCTTGTGTGTATAATTGATGTAGATATAAATTTATGTATAGAAAAATAGAGATAAAAATGAAGATAATAATTATGATAATAACAATGATAATAGAGAGACCTTCAGCTGGCATAAGAGCTTCTAGTGTGCAACAGAGTATATCAACTGATAACCACTGACAACTACTTGATTTGAGCTCCATTACACAGTACATGTACATGTGTAGGGATACGTTTTACACCAGTATCATGGTTAACATTCTCAAAATTCTGTATGATAACATCATTCTATTTTATGTGTAAACAATAACTTAAGAACAGTCAGGAATAAAGGTTAAAGGTACATTACAGACAATTCACAGAATCAAAACAGTAGTTCATCATCTGATTCTTCAACTTGATTGAAAGTCTTGGCAGATTTCTTTGACACAGCTCCTAGTTAAAACTTTCCCTTGTTATCTTATCTCCTCCATTGCTATATAACAAAGGCTGTGCAGATTGTAACAAATGATTTTTTTTGTGACAGTTGTTACATTTTTTCCAGAGGCAGGAAATTGATGTGCATTGATTTGTGAGATTTCTATGCACAGTCTCAGCATTAGTACCTTTTGTGTGGTGTCAGATTTCTTTTTTTGATTCTTGACCATACTTAAGGGTGCTTCTACAGCTCCTTAAGTCTATGTTCTTCAGCTCAATGGTGTATATTTTTCCAGCACTGATGATATCAATTGCCTCATCAAGTGTTAATGCTTTGATTTGCTTCCTGACTTCACAGCTCTTTATTCCTGTTACCAATTTGCAGAAGATCAGTTCATTTTTTAATACACATTAAGCAACCAGTAGATGGCAATTTTTTTGGCCTGTTTTTGGTGTCAATTTTCCCATCTTCATGGTTGAAACTGTTAAATAAGCAGTGCTCAACAATGGAAAATGTTGGGTTCTATGTGATCCCCAACTGGTAAATTTTTAGCTTTTTGGCAGCTGGTTTCCTTTCCCACAACACTGTTCTGAGGATTATTTGTTAAAGCCTGTTTTCAGGCTCTCTCTTTCAAAAATGTCCAATTCCCCACCAGATTACCTTTCAGACTGATTGACTAATGATTTTAAAATGACTGTCTTTGTAGATTTCTGCAGTGCATGAATTAAACTTTGATTAAATGGGCAGGACTGGAGGATAGTTATTGTGTCCAGGCTTAAATATGGTGAATTCAATTGAATTAAAATCTAGTTTTCATATGTTTCTGTATTGCTTTTATTTTCAGGAGCTGATTGGCAATGTCAGAAACTGTGAGAACTGACAAGAGCAGTTCAAAGAACATTTATGGTGACCCACCAAAGGTCAATATTAGTCTTCCAGAGATAAGTGAACTAACCCAGAATTCTAAACGCTGGAAGGATGTTCGACTTCCAATTGACATTCTGTTGTTAACAGTGAAGAACTGTGAATTCTTAAGTTGCTACTATTACATTAATGATCCATTTAGAAGCTACTTAAAAGGGCTTGGTCATGTGTACTTTGGCAGCTTTGGTGAAGATCAAGATGTTAAACTGAAAGTAGCTTTGATGAAATGCTCAGAGGGTTGTAAAGTTCCTGGTGGTGCTTTGACTGTTGTGAAAAATGCTGTCACTCAGCTGAGGCCAAAAGCTGTCTTTTCTGTGGGCCACTGTAGTGGTATTAATCAGGAATCAACAAAGCTTGGGGATGTGGTTCTATCAAAAAAGCTCACAACCTATTCCTACCAGAAGGTTACAAAGGATGCAAAGAAATTTTGTGGGTTCACAACTCCTGTAAGCAGAGACATTGCTGAACTCATTGAATGTGCAGGTCATGGTTGGAATCCACCCTTAGAAAATCCTAAAGAGAGGAAAGTTGAAGTCCTCTGTGGTGAGGTTTTGAGTGGTACTGAGGTCGTGCAAGCTGAATGGCGACGAGAGGAACTAGTGAAGTCATTTCCTGAAGCAATTGCAATTGAAACAGAAGGAGAGGGTAAGATCTCTTTTTCCTTTGAAGTAACTGTTACTGTAAAATCTGCTTAAAGAAATATTTGGGTATATTTGTATCCTGGAAAGAAAGAGTTGATACTCATATGTTGTAAGTAAGCTTTTCTGCATGTTGAGAGATGCACTGGCTTGTGTGTGAACATACTGGACTTAATAGATCAAGAGATCTGGGTTCAAGCCCTGGGCTAAAGTGATTGTGTTCTAGTCTTGGCTGGGAGGCTTTACTCTCACAATGTGTCTCTATATCCAGGAGTATAGATGGCTACTGATGAATTGACCAGTATTTCATATATATGTGGAGTGAATAAGAGTACAGTCTTAGTGGCTGAATGGTATGGGACCAGGAAGAAGCTTGTGCTACAGTCACTAGCTCTGCACCTTGTATATGTAAAGTGACTTTCCAAAATATATCTCTAGTTCTTTACAAATCTTTGATAACAATTGTAACAATGGGAAAGGTTAAAATTAATAGATGTTGGAGAATACCTTTTGTTTTATTCATAATAGCTTGTTATTGTATGTCTCAGGTGTTTTCAGTGCAGCACATGATCTGAAAATGGAGTGGGTTGTCGTCAAGGGTATTTCAGGATATGCAGATGGAACTGAATCAAAAGAAAACTGGCAAACATTTGCAAGTGTAACAGCAGCTTCTCTTGTTGTCAGCATTCTAAAGGAATGCAGTATTTTTGAAGATTGGCCACATTACAAAGGTAAACAGATCAACTTTTATCTTTTTTGGCCTGTAGTATAGTCTTGTATGCTGTTTAGTCTTGTATTTTATAAATGTGCCGGAACCGAGTACCAAAACTGAATTGAAAACATGATTAATGACCCATGATCATGCGGTGACCAATCAGATCAGCTCTTGGATCAGAAATTTTACATGTTCATCAGCAATTTCACAGGCTCTGCTCATGTATGTTGCACCAGGCTTTAAGATAATGGCATTGAAGTCAATTCAACATACAGGAACTCTAATTTTCTTTCCACAAAGATTGATGGTGGGATGTTTTCAAGCTTTTGATAGTATTTTCCCTCTGGGAAGAAGACCACCAACCCCCCGACCCCCCAATAATATACCTAGAAACTCCTGCCTTCCCCCTTCATCAGCGCAACCCCCATTTTATAAACCACACACAACCCACATTCCTTTAATCAGTCCAACAAAGGGCCAACACTCGAAACATCAGCTTTGTGGTGGCAAATTTGCATTTTAACGTCAGTTAATGAAACCAAATTATCATCGCTAACTGAACATTTGATTCATATCACTCAATAGTAGTAAGGGTAATCCTATGATAAACTCCTGTTAGAAATGGATGCTAACCCTTATGAACTTGCGATTTATGTTGGAGCAAATTTGCTGTTTTAGACATGAAACCTTATTGGTTAAAGTTTCATGAATTGTCTCTGTAGCACATGATCCCTTAGTGGAGTGCACTGTCATCAAGGGAAATTATTTAGAAAATGATGAACTTTATATACATGTATTTCGAAAAATTATTGAATGAACATGGACAATAATTTATGTTCATTGAGGCAAATTAGAGGTGGAAGAAGTTTAGTCTCCATGCACACTAATGGAAGACCCAAAGAGTAATGTTCCCTTTGATGTAGGGAAGAGAATATTTATCAAGCTGTTTGCTTTTGCTTTCATTTTGGCCTTCTATGCAGTATCCCTACTGGAATTTTGACCTGCATTAATATCCTTTAGAGTATAGCCAACTTGCGCACCATTTATCTCTGGTAATATACCTAATCTTGCAATTCAATGAAAATACGATTACATAGCCAACTTGTGCACCATTTATCTCTGGTAATATATCTAATCTTGCAATTCAATGAAAATATGATTACATACAAGTATAGTGCCTAAATTCTCAGACACCATGCTTTTTGGCCACTGTATCTCCTATGTACGTTGTTGACAGTGCCTCAAAACTGGAAAAGTGTCACTTCATTTGTTGGTAACCAAATCAAAGCGAAGGAAGATCATTTGTTGCGTTTTTGTTTTTTTCATGTAGTTTTCTGATAGTGCAAAATTCACTCACTACTTAACTGCCAGCGGTAAGAGTAAGGTTGCCAGTATTTCCTCCTGCTTTTTAGGGTTTGGTATCCATTGATCGTAAGAAACGAACTGGTGAATTTTTTTCATCAGAGATAAATGTTTCAATGAATAGCTAAGTCAATATCAGTATGCTGGAAAGCAACATGACACCTAGAATGCAAAGATACAGAAAATACCGTTGTAAACTTCCTTTTTTAACGACTCTGTCTTTCTACACTGGCTGTTTATTTTACAGAAGGGATAGTTTTTTCCAAGTATTTTGCTCGAATTTTAAAAAGACAAGAAAATGATAGGTCTCTAAACTCAAAAAAAAATTTAGTCTGTGTATGTGAGCCTTCTTATCACGTGCAAAACGGTATATATAACATGTAGGGATGTGTAATGCACTCGCACAAAATGGCCCTAAACAAGAGAAAAACCTTAAAACTTTTAAGCAGAAAATTATAATTGTCAAGGCTGTGCAAAGCTTATCTATTGACCGAAAACATCTGTCCCAATTAGTTTTTTTTAACATTTGTTAAGAATGCGATACAAGTGTGCATGTGCTACAAGTGCCTTTGCAAGTATTCATTTTTAGTTATCCGAGTGCCTTAACTCCAAAGAAAAGAAAAACTCGTTTGGCAGGTAAAATGAGGACATATCTATGGGTGTGCCCATTAGCCCTCATCCCAGTGACGAAGATTTAGAGTGGCTTTACCCAAGTTGCTTATTGTGTGGAAAAGAGTGTTTTAGAGCTTTTCGCTCGATTGCAAACTATAGATGTAAATTGTATGTCACCAAATCCAATTATGTGGCGATGAAAATAGGTATAGAATATTGTTATCTGCTGGCGAGAACATGAAAACCAATGGTGGAAGTAAATATATATCAAAAAACTGAAAAACATACGCATTCTTTGTTTTTCAATTGCATTGTTGTGAAAAAGAACTTTCAAAAAGTCTGAGATAGGAACAAATTCACTTTGGTAGCTTTAATTCCAATTTTGAAGTTATGGATAATGTTCTAAAATTCCAGATTAGAGAGGGTTAATAAGAAATTACTCAAACATATTTAGTAACTCTTTTGTGTTTGGAGACTGGCCTCATTACAGAGGTACATGTACATTTTTGTAAAAGCTTTGGCTATGCCTTCAAAGAGATCTTGTAACTTGCTTGTTTTCCTCGGTATAGAATATTGTTATCTGTTGATGAGAGCACGAAGACTAGCAGTGGAAGCAAATATATATCAGAAAACTGATAGACATACGCATTCTTTTTTTTCATCATTGCTGCGGAAAAAACTGAGTTATGTACAAGTTCACTTTAAGTTAACAGTTCTAATTCCAATTTTGAAGTCATGGATAACATTCTAAAATTTCAGAGTAGAGAGGTTTATAAGAAATTACTTAAATTAAATCATTTTAATGGTTAAATATGTAAGATGTTAAAAACCTTGTTATATTAGGATTAAATTTGACTGTTACAATTTAACAGGTAATGAATTGGATATTAAGGTTGAGGTGGATAACATGAAACTTGAAGAACAGAATACGCAGACTGGCATGCTGGCAACAGAGTCTGACAGATACCAAGAGGTTCAGCAGCCTAGGGCATCTGCTCCATCAGCTGCATCTGAAAGTGTGTCTTGTCCACAGACAGAAGATCTCAAAGCTCGTAAAGAGAAAATCTTTCTATCAATTGTGAGAAATTATCTTAAGACCACACCACCACAGTCCAGTGAAGAGCACAATAAGTTTAAGGAACACTTAAAAGAAATGAGGCTCATCATTACTGGTGTCTCTTTTGGAAGTTTGTTGATAACAGTGAAGTGTGAATCTCTAATGATCTTGGAGAAGTTGTGGACAGATTACTCATCTGGCCATCTTGGTGAAGTGGTTCAGAATTGTTTTGTTACTGAAAAGATCTTGAAGGAACTGAACCTAGCTGAGCTGAGGCTGAAGACTACAATGGACATAGAAGAGTACAATGCATGCAAAATGCTCTTTGAGAAAGATGTACTTAGAGGTTGGTGCAAGAATGTAACAAGGCCTAGTTCTATCATAAAATATTTGTAAAGGTTTTTGAATGAAGTCCCTCAGATTTTCAACATGGAGTATAGTAGGGTACATGTCATGAAGGCTGATGGGTCCCAGCAGTTTTTTTATCAAGATTGATGGAACTTTTCTCATGAAAAACTCATGTTGACTGCAATATGTAAACCATGCCAATGTGAGAAGTAATTAGTTTGCAAGACATGTTCTCAAACATCTTTCCCTCCCCCAGTAACCTCTTATCTTTCCTACCAAGACATCTGGCTCAATGTTTTTCTCTCTGTTGGATTGTATTTGTCTCTCCTTAATATCTCAGATTACATACATCACCCAAAGATTAATTAGCAAGACTCTTGTTGGAGGAACTATAGAAGAAAATTTTACTAGTTCTTGTATGTTGGGTGTTTTTAAAAATAGTTTGAGGTGTGTTTATGGTATATAATGTTTGTCTTCTTGTAAATCTGATTTTAGGTGCTCTATCCTCTGAATTTCGCTCCACAAGTTCAACTAGTGAAAGTCCACAAATAAAAGAACAATGGGGGAAAAGTGAACAGAAGACAACAATTATGGAGAGAGTGAAATTGGGAGGTGAAAAGGAAATTAAAAATCTCTTAAGTTATTGTGGGAAGTTGTTGTGAACAGTAATAACAATCATGTGATAAATCTTTAGAGAATAATCTCAGTGCAATACTATGGCATCAATAAATTAATAAAATTGTACACAGTTCCACTTATGGGAACATTGAAGAGAGGCTGTGAATGCTAATCTCTCTCTGAATTTTTCACCTTAAGGTACTTCACCCCTCACTGTAGTACCCACCACTGGTCATGGAAGAGAACTAGAAGAATCAAGGGGAAGGACAGGTGAACAGGATGCTCAGTTTGAACCTATTTTTCAAGTTAATTTAATTGAAACATGGTTCTTCATGTTGGTTGAGTTTTTCTTTTGTTATTGGGAAATAAAAAAACACTTTTAAGTCCATTTAGTTGATTTTAACTGATATCAAACCATTTTGAAATGAATGAAAAGGTGTGGGGTTTACCACTTTCAGTTGTTTTTGTTGACTCATTGAAGCCTAGCATGGGCTCCAGTTTGGTTTCAGTTCCCCCTCACATGCTCCAGTAAAAAGGAAACCAACATGGCAAATCACTGACTTGTTGTTTTGATGTATTGATATTGAAGAAATGGAAGAATTCATAGGTGCATAAATTGGCCAAAAAAGCTGTTGGAGTGAAGCTGTTAGGAAAAGAAAGGAGAAATGAAAAAAGAACCTGAATGTAGTTTTAGTCATCTTTTGAAGTAGAAATTAATGTTATTAATACCAAGAATGCTTCTGTCAGCAATTATGAAAAATAATACTGGTCAATGCAAATTATTTCAAAGGTGTTTTTACCTCATTCCCTTCTCTAGTTTTAGGAAGTGCTGAGTTCCCATGTGAAAATGAACATATAAATAAATACTTACATGTAGACTGAAAAATTTTTTTAGCACTTCTCCACTTTTTTTTTTTTTCAGTTTTTAAGCTTCTTGGTTTAAAAAAGGCAATCTATAGTGCTCATGTACCTATCGTTAAATACAAGCTGGTATGCTTGTTTCTAACTATTTAAATAAAGAAAAGTCATCGAATGCTTATCTCTCTCTGTATACCTTTGTTTTTAGACACGGTTCCTCTCCTTGTATCTCCCACGTCTGATCCTGAAGAAGAACTAGAACCAGGAGAGCTACGTATGGAACTTCCAAGAATGAAAGGTGAATAAAAGATACTGTTAAAGGCTAAAATATTTTAAAAATAAAACCTGTATGTTGTCGACAGTAGGTCATCATCAGGGTGATGATGTCCAAGTGTCGAAAATGTTTGTTTTTTACTTATTTTAGCCATGTATATAGCTCAATGCCATTAAATGTTTTCGTATTTTTTCCAGTAATTAATTTCAAGAGAAATTATTTCCTATCTGAGATATCAACTTTTTTTTCTGTTGTTTAACTTTAATCAAAGAATGCTGTGAAGTGCTCTCAGCCGTTATTCGATAACTTACACTAGCTCAGAGGTAGATGACCAACGCACACGTAAAACCTTCGCACGTTTTTCGCGTTCTGCGCCAAAAAAAAAAGGGCGTGCTAAAGCGTGTGTCTTAAGAGAGTTTTTGCTATTGTTGTTCAACGCAGTCAGCTTGTTTTGTTCAGCACTGTTTCGGAAAACTATGGTTTTCTGTCTCAAAATGCTGCCAGCGAAGCATCAAATCAATATGTGCATATCTCAATATCAAAAGGACGCAAGGGCTGCCGTTCGTAAGGGCCGTGCACGGTGGCGCGAGCAGGGTGTATTAAAAGCTGCAGTGCCAAGCATGCGGCTCAGCGATAAGACAGTAGAATGGGAGGTAGCCAAACCCCAGATAAAAATTGGCAAATTTTCCTCCAATTCCAATATTTGTTATTTCTACTTGAAGTTAACTGCAAGTATTGGGAAAACTTCGAGTTTGAAATGTTTTCAAATTTCGCTGGCAAAAATTAAAAGTGTGCGTCACAACTAGCTGTGTCTACAGACTCTGGTCTAAACTGACTAGTAGACCTATGAGTTCGATCGAACTATCTCAATTGTTTTATAACTGTTAATAGTTATGTCTTTGATTGTGCAAATCACACCCGCTAGAAAATGAAAAGTGCACGAAGACAATTAGTCGTTTATCCCGCTCAGATAGCTTATCGTTGATAAAAAGAAGCTTCAGTGAGAGGGTGATTTATCTTGTGATGAAAATCAAACAGTTCCAAAGGGATGGACCGTGAAGCCTGAGGTTCCTTGTTAAAAGAGAATAAATATTTCATTTTTGCATGCTCAAATCCATCTGAAGTTATAGAGGTGAGCGCGCTAAACCGAAATAGATTCACTGCGGAATAAACTGCCAATTGGTTTTCCATATCAGTTCATGAAAAGTTGATTATCGCGCACAGATAGCTTACCGATTAAAGAAAGAAACTTAGGTTCTACTGGTATGAATCTTGTTATGAAAATCCATCTTACCGGATGGTTGGACACAGAGGCCTGACGTTCCCTGTTACAAAATAATGTTATTTTTTCATGTTCAATTCCATCCTTAGTTATAAAAGTGACACGTACAAAACCGAAATTCATTCTCTTGAGTTGGAACACTCGAATCTTCTGAGTAAATGCTGATTCGCTCTCCATATCTCCCTCTCATTAATTCTCCCTTAGTATTAGATTTCCGTATTGAATTTTCCGCAGTCGCATGAAGACTGAGCAGTTTAACTCTCACAATCTTCTGCAAGATTATAGATATATTTTTGATTAATATTGACATTTTGTGAAATGAGAATCATTATAGTTCACGTCTCGAACATATTTAATCACTTAACGGAAAAAAAAGATACCATTTTAATCTTTTTCTCAATCGTATTTGATAATCGATCAGTTCCTATTATCAGTCATTTTGTTAGATACTTTTGATCACGGTTTTCATTTTTCCTAATCACAAATTGGCAGTAACAGTGTTTAATAGAAGGTCTTTGTAAAGTTAACCGTTAGCCGTAAAACGGCCAAAAAATTAGCCGTTCGTCGTACAAATTGACAAATCGTAACCGCTAGTCGTAAAAGAGTTAACTGTAAGAAAAATTTATGGTGACAACAATGAAAAGATATTAACCGTTAGCCGTAAAAGCCATGCCAACACCCCTTTACGACCCTCTTTATACTTAGAAAGGGGTATTCAAGGGTTCATTGGAAGATTTTAACCCCCCTATCCCACAATTCCTGATAATAACACACTCTGGCCGATAGGCCCTTAAATTCAAATTTGACGTAGCTAAAAACCCCACCCCTCCTATTTGAAAATTGTTCTCAACGCCTCAGTTAAGTAAACATGTTGGTTCTAAAAAACGAGCGCCTTGTTTGAAAACAGCTGTGCGCCAGAAACAAGGTCTTTAATGCCTCGAGGCTCTCTACAGAAAACAGTCATTTTCGATTGCATTTATCATCAGTAGTAAGACCAAAAAATATTTTTGTGCGTTGACTTTTTACAAGACGACTTGACTTGCATATAGAGATAGGTGGTTTAAATGAGTCACTGCAATACGGATAACTTTAATTGTTTTTAAACTTACGAACCTTTGGCTTAATGCGCTCATCGAGGGTCAAGTATACCCTTGGGTGCGCCGATGGAGATTGATCTAACTGGTGCATATTTACACTACCCACTCCCCCTATGCAGAAACAATTGTCACTCCCATTATTTTCCCGATGAGTTACGAGCTTTTCCGCCTCCCTTCGGCCAAAGTCCCTCAGTACTACCAATTACAGAAGGGCTTTTATTTGATGCTTAACGGAAAAGTTGAGCCAGAAAAATAGACCATTTCTTGATACGCTTGCTTGTTGTCCTTTGTAGAGAGTATCGTTATCTGCTGATGAGAACATGGAGAGCAACAGCGGAGTTAAATAAATATCAGAAAACTGAAGAACATAAGCATTCTTTGTCTTTCAATCGCATTGCTTTGAAAAGGAACTTTCAAAAAGTCTGAGATATGAGCAAATTCACTTTGGTAGCTTTAATTCCAATTTTGTAGTCATGGATAAGGTTCTAAAATTCCAGATTAGAGAGAGTTTATCCCCCTGCCCTCCTAATTATTGTTTTCGTGTCCAGACTCTTGTGCGTAGTAAGATGAACCCAAATTTTCTTTGTTTACCTTTCTACGAAATACCTAACTGCTACTGAGCGGGTTAAAACTTTGTTGAGATCTAAATCTTCAATTCTTGAAGTCCATCAATTTTCTCTTCTCTCTTTTAGAGACGAGATTTTCATCTTCAATCAGCACTTATTTCGACTCCTGCTTGTTACCCATTTCACAAGTTTAGTAAGGCATATTTTAATGCTCATTACATTTTGACTTTCCTTTCCCTTTTGCAGACATTTCAGCTGAAGAGGAGAGTTGTAAAAGTGATGATCCTTCAGAAAATAAACGTACAAGGCTAGCAGGTATTATAATTATCAAATGAAGAAATTTCATAGTAAGCTTTCGTTTTAATAACTTATACTATACTTAAAGTGGTGGAGTGTCCGAGCGCGGAATCTGGATGTGTTAGGTTCTATTCCTGGTGAGGACTCAAAATTGTTCCTTTGTCTCACGCTCGTGACAGGACAGTCAAAATTCTTCTCTCTCCTTTTCTTCTACCAACTTGTTATTATTGTTCAAGAAACAGTACTCCGCAAAATTTTACGAAATTAAAATTCATGAAGTTTTTTGTTGTTACTTTGGCCGCTTCGTTTCCCAACATTATTGATCCATGATGAAATCAATGCTAGAAATTTAATCTTCCCTGCAATTTAAGAAGAGCTACCGAGAAAGGTAAAACTTAATGAACTGAGTGTGGGTTTTTTTTTGCAGGGGGGAAGGGAGAGAGCGCGGCGGCAGGGGTTAATTACCTTAATGCTCTCATGCCAAGGAAACTGAACTTGAGTTTGTGTGGTTTTACAAATTTGGCATCGTGTGCATATTTATTCTTTCAATAAAAGTTAATACCTGTTTTTTTTTCTTAAATATTTCTTGAAACCGCTGAATCTTCAATTCTTGAAGTCCATCAATTTTCTCTTCTCTCTTTTAGAGACGAGATTTTCATCTTCAATCAGCACTTATTTCGACTCCTGCTTGTTACCCATTTCACAAGTTTAGTAAGGCATATTTTAATGCTCATTACATTTTGACTTTCCTTTCCCTTTTGCAGACATTTCAGCTGAAGAGGAGAGTTGTAAAAGTGATGATCCTTCAGAAAATAAACGTACAAGGCTAGCAGGTATTATAATTATCAAATGAAGAAATTTCATAGTAAGCTTTCGTTTTAATAACTTATACTATACTTAAAGTGGTGGAGTGTCCGAGCGCGGAATCTGGATGTGTTAGGTTCTATTCCTGGTGAGGACTCAAAATTGTTCCTTTGTCTCACGCTCGTGACAGGACAGTCAAAATTCTTCTCTCTCCTTTTCTTCTACCAACTTGTTATTATTGTTCAAGAAACAGTACTCCGCAAAATTTTACGAAATTAAAATTCATGAAGTTTTTTGTTGTTACTTTGGCCGCTTCGTTTCCCAACATTATTGATCCATGATGAAATCAATGCTAGAAATTTAATCTTCCCTGCAATTTAAGAAGAGCTACCGAGAAAGGTAAAACTTAATGAACTGAGTGTGGGTTTTTTTTTTTTTTGGGGGAAGGGAGAGAGCGCGGCGGCAGGGGTTAAATACCTTAATGCTCTCATGCCAAGGAAACTGAACTTGAGTTTGTGTGGTTTTACAAATTTGGCATCGTGTGCATATTTATTCTTTCAATAAAAGTTAATACCTGTTTTTTTTTCTTAAATATTTCTTGAAACCGCTGAATGTTTGATAGCATTTTTCCCTCTGGGAAGAAGACCACCGACCCCCCAATAATACACCTAGAAACTCCTGCCTTAACCCCCCTTCCCTCCCCCCCAGCCCAACCCCCATTTTATTAACCACACCCAACCCACATTTCCTAATCGGTCCAACGAAGGTCTAACACTCGAAGCATCAGCTTCAGAATCTCTCTACAGAGGCCAATTTACGTTATCAACTCAGTTAATGAAACCAAATTATCATTGCTAACTGAACATTTGATTCACATTTCTTAATACTAGTAAGAGTAATCCTATAATAAACTCCTGTTAGAAATGGATGCTAACCCTTATGAACTTGCAAGTTATGTTGGAGCAAATTTGTTGTTTTATACATGAAACCTTGTTTGTTAAAGTGCCACGAGTTGTCTCTGTAGCACATGATCCCTTCGCTGAGTGCGCTATCATCAAAGGAAACTGCTGAGAAAATGATGAACGTTGTATATCTCAAAGTTATTGAATGAACCTGGTCAATACTTTATGTTTCGTTGGGGCAAATTCGAGTTGGGAAGAGGTTTAGTCTCCATGCACACTAATGGAAGACCCGAAGAGTAATGTTCCCTTTGATGTAGGGAAGAGAACATTTATCAAGCTGTTTGCTTTTGCTTTCATTTCGGCCATCTATGCAATATCCCTACTGGAATTTCGACCTGCATTAATATCCTTTAGGTATAGCCAACTTGCGCACCACTTATGACTGGTAATATATCACTAATCTTGCAATTATATAAAAATACAACTACATGCAAGTGCAGTGCCTAAATTCTCAGACACCATGCTTTTTGGCCACTGTACCTTTTCTGTACGTTGTTGACAGTGCCTCGAAACGGGTAAAGTGTCCCTTCATTTGTGGGTAACCAAACCAAAGCGAAGGAAGATCATTGTGGGCGTGCATTTTTTCGTGTAACATGATGCACATTAGGGATGCATAATGCTATGGCGCGAATTGGTCTTGAAACAAATTCATTAAGAGACGTTTCATTAGGAAAGGAAATAGCTCCATTACTACAATGAATCTGTTACTAAACATTCGCGTCGGTCAAAGGTGAAACGTCGTGATGAAGAGTAGTTTCCGAGTGACGCCTCAACTCCAAAGAAAAGAGGTAAAATGAGGACATATCTATGGGCGTGCCCGTTAGCCCCCACCCCCAACCCCATCTTCCTTCCCCCTGCCTTTGTAAAATAAAAATGCGTGGATTCAGCAAAATGGCATAAATAGTTGCGATGCGTACTACTCGCTATCCCCTCATCTTGATGCTTTTCTGTGATGCCTTTCTGTTTTCAGTTAAGCAAGGAGTTCCCAGCGACGAAGATCTAGAGTGGCTTTCGCAGAAACTCGAAAATTGGAAGACACTCGGGCGTCGTCTACAAATTGAGGAAGTAAAATTAATGATGATTGATGATGAAAATACGGAATTTATTGAAAAAATCTACAAAATGTTACTACATTGGAAAGAGAGGAATGGCTTAACTGCAACATACAAGATCCTACATGATGCACTGTGTCATCCATTGATTAATCGCACAGATTTAGCTGAGCAACTTATCACTGGTAATATATCACTTATCTTGTAATTAAATAAAAATACTATTACATACAAGTATAGTGCCTAAATTCTCAGACACCATGCTTTTTGGCCACTGTATCTTCTGTGTTCGTTGTTGACAGTGCCTCGCAACAGGTAAAGTGTCACTCCATATGTGGGTAACCAAATCAAAACGAAGGAAGATCATTTGATGCGTTTGTATATTTTTATGTAGTTTTCTGGTAGCGCACGATTCACTCACCACACAACTGCCAACTGTAAGCGTAAGGTTACAGATATATTTCTGTTCGCGTATGTGGGCATGCATTTTTCGTGTAACATGATGCACAGTACGGATGCATGATGCAATGGCGCGAATTGGCCTTGAAACAAATTCATTAAGAAACGTTTAAGGAAAATAGCTCCAAACTTTTTCAATCGCATTGCTGTGAAAAAGAACTTTCAAAAAGTCAGATATATGAACAAATTCACTTTGGTTGCTTTAATTCCAATATTGAAGTCATGGATAACGTTCTAAAATTCCAGATTAAAGAGGGTTTATAAGTGATTACTCACTTCTACATCTTCCTTTAATTTAATAAGTCTTAAATCTATTTTCCTTGTCCTAGATTGTAGGTACTACGAATCGCTGATTAAACACGTTTATCAACTACCCTCCCCCCCTGCCCTCCTAATTATTGTTTTTGTGTCCAGACTCTTGTGCGCAGTAAGATGAACCCAAATTTTCTTTGTTTACCTTTCTAAGAAATACCTCACTATTGCTGACAGGGTTAAAACTTTGTTGAGATCTAAATCTTAGCTTTTACTCTGTTCCAATGAATTTTAATTCTTGGTGTCTATCAATTTTCTCTTCTCTCTTTAAAACTGTGATCAAGCTCAAAGAGATTTTCATCTTCGATCAGCACTTATTTCAACTCCTGCTTGTTACCCATTTTACAAATTTAGTAAGGTGTGTTTTAATGCTCATTACAGTTTGACTTTCCTTTCCCTTTTGCAGACATTCCAACAGAAGAGAGTTGTAAAAGTGATGATCCTTCAGAAAATAAACGTAGAAGGCTTGCAGGTATTATAATTATCAAGTGAAGAAATTTCATATCAAGCTTTCGTTTAAATAACTTCTAGTATACATATAGTGGTAGAGTGTCCGAGCGCGGAATCTGAAGGTGTCAAGTTCTATTCCTGGTAAGGACTCAAAATTGTTCCTTTGTCCCACGCTCGTGACAAGACAATCAAACTTATTTCCTTTCCCTTTTCTTCTACCAGTTTGTCATTCTTGTTCAAGAAACAGTACTGCACAAACATTTTAAGAAATACAAATTCACGAACCTTTTTTTTATGTTATTTGGGCTGCTTCATTTCTCAACATTATTGATCCATCATAAAATAAATGCTGGAAATTTAATCTTCCCTGCGATTTAAGAAGAGTTACAGACAAAGGGAAAAATTAAAGAACAGAGTGTGTGTTGGTTTTTTGCAGGGGGGGGCGTGGCAGCATGGAATTAATTATCTTAATCCTTTCATGCCAAGGAAACTGAACTTGAGTTCGTGCGATGTTAGAAACTTGGCATCGTGTGCATATTTATCTCTTCAGTATCATATTCGTCAGTGTATTTTAATTCTCATAACAGTGTAAATTTCTTTTCTCTTTTGCAGACATTACAACTGGAGAGGAGGGTTGCAAAAGTGGTGATCCTTCAGAAAATAAACGTAGAAGGCTTGCAGGTATTATAATTATCAAGTGAAGAAATTTCATATGAAGCTTACGTTTTAATAACCTATATTATACTTAAAGTAATGAAGTGTCTGAGCGTGGAATCCATTAGTCTGAGGTTCTATTCCTGGGGAGGACTCGATTTTTTTTTGTCCAACGCTTGTGGCAAGACGATAAAATATATTTCCGTATTCCTTTATTAAGACAATTAATGATTGATCATAAAATGAAAATAATATATTGTTTTGGAGCTTCTCCCCTCGCACTCAACTCGGACTTTGCACTCGCCTCACCCTTTCCTCAGTTTGACTGAAAAGCGCCAAAAAATTGCGTTTGTTGGGCAGGCTAGCGTTCGCATGGTTTTGGGAACTTGGCGTTGTATGCTTACTCATCACAGCAATGAAAATTCACGTTTCTTTTCTCTATTTTTCAGAACCGTTGAATGTTGAGAAGTGCCAAGAGATGCTAAAATATTATTATGCTACCTTCAGTAAGGTGAAAATCGTTCCATGGGACGACAGCTCTTCCATTAAGATTGATGAGATCTACACACCTTTGAATTGGGTGAGAGATCACAGGAAGCCCAGTGGAGTGACACAAGAGGAACTTGAAGACTACACTGACATGTTCAAGGGAAAACCAAAACGAATGCTTGTTTATGGTCGGTCAGGAATTGGCAAGAGTACTTTTTGTAAAAAGGCTGCATATGACTGGTCGAAAGCCTTAAAAGAAATCCTAATGAACTTTTGTGTTTTGATTCTGATTAAGTTGCGAGATGTGTGTGACGTGGGAAACATCCGCGATGTTTTACGTGCATCTAAATTGCTGGCCATTGATGGTCCGATCTCAGTTGATAGTCTCTATGAGTACATAATCAACAATCAAGATAAAGTGCTTCTTATTTTGGATGGCTATGATGAGTACAGCTGTGTAAAAGAATACTCACCCATCCTTAAAATTTGGAAGGGTGAACAACTAAGAGATTGTCATGTTATTGTCACCACGCAGCAACTTGGATATGACGAATTAAGAGGCCTGAACCACGTTCAGTTAGAAATTCAAGGTTTCAAAAGCTGGCAACGAAAAATAACGTATGCGAGAAAATTTTTGGCAAGTGAGCAAGATCTTGACGAGTTCATGTCCTACCTGGAAGCTAAAGATCTCGGTGACATGGCAAAAATACCTCTCCTCCTACTGATGCTGTGTACTTTGTGGAAAGAAAAATATCACGTAAGACTGCCAAAATTACGGGCCGACATATTCACACACTTCATTCAAACCATGCTAGATCACAGACGTGAAAGTCACCAGCCTATGCCATTTCAGAAAGTGACCTCAACAGAAGCCAGAGAGGACCTTAGTAATCTTGGAAAGGTTGCCTTTGAAGCACTTCTGCAAGACCGTCTTTACGTACGCTGTAGCGAACTCCCCGGAAATATTTCAAGAAGTTTTCAAAAATTAAGTGAAGTTGGGCTTTTCCAGATTGTCAATCTTACGAGTCTCAATCCTGAGAAAGGGGCCTATTTCATTCATAAATCCGTACAGGAGTTCCTTGCAGCCTGGCACATTAAGGAGGAAGTGTTGTCGATTAAAGGAGAAAGTACGCCTAGCCTTTCCAAAGTTGAATCATTTGAAAAGATCGTGAAGATGAATGAAGTTCTGAAATTTGCTAGTGAGCTGTCAACAGAAGCCGCATACACAGTTTTCCATCATGTAGGGTCTGTTGGAAGAAAGGAATCTTTGTCAGAATGTGATTTCATTGAGTTACTTCAGGAGAATGAAGAACTGTCTGAAGATCAAGAACTGTATCTGAAGCTTATCTCGCATAGCTACATTTGTTGTTCGGCCGAGAAGAGACAAGATCTCAGCTCAGTGTTTTCCTCTTACACTGAAGGTGTTATGTGTCTTGATTCTAACCAGCTGAACATTACTGCAAATGAACATTTGCTAAAATCTGGAAAGATACCCGACTTCATCTTTTTTCCTCCCAACAAAGAGTCTTCAGAGAAAAGCTATCAAGACTTGATCACTGTAACGGAGGACACAGATGCTGTTTTTTTTAGTTGTTCAGGCGAAAAGAAAGCCGCAGATTTGCTGAAGAAGTTCCCGTGTCGTTCTTTGGGCGAATTCTTTTTGAAGAAAGAAAGAAAAATTATCATTTATGTTAATCAAATATGGAAAAAAGAAGATGGTGGCACTTTTCCGACTGAAATGCTGCTAGAGCTCATTTCGCCAACAGCAGAGTCTACTCAGGTGAACCGTGTTGGTGATCCGTTGAATGAACAAGACCACGAAACAGCTTCGTGTTTGACTAAGAACACTGATAGCGTCACTGGTCCGATTCCTCAGAGCCTTTCCTGTGTGGGGAAGATTGATATTGACCACATAGAAAGGCAAGAGATGAAGATGCTGGCTGATTTCTTGCCACTTTTCACTGCGCTGCGATGCATAGTTATTAATGGGAAACCCTTTGAAGTCATTGATGCTCAGTTGACAGAGACCCTGGTGTCTCGCATCATCTTCAATGACAGACTTCGCACATTAACACTTGTTAATATCAATTTAACAGCCAAACCTGCTGCAGCCATCGCCAGATCTCTGCACCAGTCTCCTAGCCTGCGCGGTCTCAACTTGTCACAAAACCCTCTTGGTGAAGGAGTAGGTGTTCTCACTCAACATCTCAGCCGTGTTCCTCGCCTGGAGTGGCTGTGGCTTTCTAATGTTAAAATGACAAAGCAACAAGTGAATGATTTGAGTGCAGCTGTACGTCAGAGTAACATCTCCCTTTTGTCGACACTCTACCACGTAAGTTTTGTGATCTTAGTTTGCAGATGTAGTCATTATTCATTTCTATTCTGTTCAATTAACTGTGGTTTTGTGTTACGAATTTTTACGCCCTTGGTTCGCGGAGCAAGTGCAATATTTCCTTTGCTTTTATAGAACAAGATTGAAGTTTATCTCGTGAAAAATAAACCACCAGTCAGTTCAAATCAGTTCTATACAGTCATGTAATTTGTAATTACGTTGAATTCTTTCATGCGACATGTGTAAGTACCAGGGTGTGTAGTTGTATTCTTATTTCGCTGTTTACATCGCTGTCGCTTTGTTGTTTGCATTTACTTCTTGCTGTGTTTCTGGAAGAACGGGCGGAAGTCTGGACCACCTTGTATTAGTTTCTTGCCGTTAAAAATCACTTTGTCAGTTAGCCCGCAATAACACAGAACTGAAAAGATTGTTCACCATGAAAATTCAGTTTTCTTCTTTTACGGCATATCTGTCGCTGAAGGGCTATCCTGTATTGTGGAAAGTTAAGCGAGAATCGAGGTACCAAACAGTGTGCAGAAATTTTCTTCCTATTCGACTTTTAATCACGGTGAAACTTTCAGTATTAGTTACAACTACTTTACATTTGCTAGCGTTCATTAAATTTTGAAAGAATGGCAAAATAAGAGAGGAAATCCAAAGCGAAGCAAACATTGTGGCTTTTTAATGATTTTAATGATTTCAATTAAAGGTTTTACATTCCGAATTACTGAAAAGGCTTACATGCATAAGAACATTATACAGTCACTCTTTGTCGCCACCATTTGATCTGTTAAACTAGGAAGCAAAGCAAGTCATTTTTTTCAGTTAAGATGAGAGCCCATTTAAGTATGTTTGTTTACGTTTAAAGAAGGGTGAAGTCTGAAGTGTGTAGAGTGTCTTAAACAATATTATTTTGTGTATCTACAGTGGAAACAGAAACTGGATACATTTCATTCCTAATTTCATCTCCTTAACCTCGATAAATCTATTCCTTTCATAATTAGAACCAGAGAAAAAACGAGAAAATAAAGTAAAACGAAATTGAATGCGTTACCAGTCTGTGCGCGTGAATGTGAGGAGGCCGCGTGTTTTTAGATATTAAGAGCGCTTCTCTGTAAAAATCAAACATATCGTGGCAAGGGTGGAAAATTCGATTTCTTTCTTATTTTAATGTTAGATAGGCTAGGCTATAACTAAAATCGCTGGATACTTTTTTTGGCAAAATATCTTTTTATTTCAGAGAAAAATACGAATAACGAAATTCCGTTAAAATCGTCATTTTTAGCAGTAAATTATTGCACGAGTTTGAGGGCTTCGCGTGCAAAAACGAATCACTATCTCGTCTTTTAAACACTAAAATCTTCTTTTTCGCTCTCATAAGACCTCACAAAATGATTTTTGTAAACATTGCGCTCTTTGCGCTTAAAATAATTTAATTTCGAAAGCATGCACTTCTCTTCAGTAAAAATACTTCGTGAATAAAATTAATTTTAACCATGTGCTAAACCTTCAAATGGATTAAGCTTTTGGTGGTTGAATTTTGAAAAGATGTTCTCAACATAACTGTAAAATTTTGTTTGGGCAAATATTTGAGAGTGATACAAAAGCTTTTCAAAGTCCGTTAAAATGCAGTTATTTGACCTTTTGCGGTTAACATTCCAGTCGCGAGTCGCACATACCGTAGTTATTCGGTTATAAGGCGCACCGTTTTTTTCAAGAAATTCCTAATTTCTACTAAAAATTACCGCCAAAGTTTGGGTGCGTCCTATAGGCGAATATTTTCCCGAAACAATTTTTTTTGATCACAGTTACTGGTACGATTTCAAGCAAATACTAGACCCTGTGAGCAGGGTAACTGGGATACCTGGATGGTACTGGATCCGTGGAATCAAGTGTAGGGATACTACGCGTGTCTGACTAGTATACTGAAATAGTGAGCTCAAGTCTGGCTAAGGGCATACACCTGTCTCAAAACATAGGCATGCTATGCATGCAAGAGGTATTTTTTGTAGGGTGGGTGGATTACTTGAAACATTGTAAGTGGTCTACATTCTTACAAAAGGAAAGAAGATTATTAACGCGGAAAAGAATGAAAATGTCGAATTACCTCACACACAGGTATTTTGTGGTAGATTATGTGTGTTGTGCGAATAAATGTAACCAAAAATAAACTGTATTGGTACCTGTTAGTACAAAATGTAGACAGCGGACTGCAGACCGGTTACAAAATATAGACTGCAGAGTGGGTACAAAATGCAGACTGAGAATCTGAAGAGTTTTTACGTCTGGTATATAATAACATGTCATCTTACAGCTTACCGAGCGTCACGCAATCGCTTTTCCACGATCAGCCTTCACGATTATTTGCACTATTGTGGAAAATTCCTGGCCCATTTCTTGATGAAAATCGATCGTAATATAATTTCAAGCCTTCAACATAGTTGGTTGGTGTGATGTCTGTACAGATTTTACCAATGTAATAAAAGTGGATGACTTGAATAATAGTGACGGTAAAGCAAGCTTAAAACGGCAACAATCGCCAGAAACTACAACGGATACACAGGGTATGAGTAAGTTTTATTGATTTTACGAGAAAAATCTTCATATTTCGAAATATTTATCGTTGTAAATCGACCATATTTCGTTCCCTATACTATTCCTAATAACGTGTTCAAATTTTCAACGGTTCCTAGCATAACTTACTCTGAGTCACACAACGCGTAACGCGTTCGTGAATTAATCGTTGGCTCTTTCTCGAGACGTGACCTTGGGTTGCCTGTGACAAGACAATTGCGTAAACAATACTTAACATAATAACATTATATACAAAAAACACGGGATTTTGGATCATGTATTTATTAAAAAAGAATATCCATACAACTACAATGGAAACATCTACATCTTTCTGATCGTGAAATTAATACCATTCGCACTGTTATCGTAGCTACGTTCCCTGGCATCAAGTGAATCCAACATGGCGTCTTTCTTCACAAGCAGTTTGCACCCATTTGAATTTTGTTCTTCAGTCTCACGGTAGTAGTGTTGTTCAATAGATTGCATAGAGTATATGCAGTTTGGTTTCAGATTTCAGATTTTGCTTTTTACAACGAGTTAACGTTTTCAACAAAGACATTGGCATACTTAGCATATAAGACATACAAGGCATTCAATGCTTTCATGGCTTTCAAGCGTTCACGATTCAGTCCGTTCCAAAATTACCGCTCAATAACATCTTTTTGTGTGGATTGGCCGCGAACAATACGACTTATGGGCAAAAATCTCGTGTTCGTCATGTGACCCGGCCCTGTCCGTGCATGACAACGTCAATCATCATCAAGATAGCACGCGTGATCAGCATGTCAACACCTCATTGGATCACAGTTAGTTGTCATGGTGTTGAGGGCCCAATGACCTCTGGGTACTATTGCGCAATTTTTCCATTTTGTGGCGGAGGAAAAAAAAAAAAAAAAAAAAAAAGACGACAAAAAAAAAAAGGCATTTTATGACTGGGCTACCATAGGTATCCCAGTAATGAGGCTAGAGCATTTGGAAATGTGCACCCATGTACATTTTCCGGCGTCATATGGGTTGAATTATATTAAAGTATGTGTGTTACTCGTGACTGGAATGTTGACCGCGAAAGGTCAAATAACTGCATTTTAACGGACTTTGAAAAGCTTTCGTATCGCTCTCAATCATTTGCCCAAAGAAATGTTTACAGTAATTTTGAGAACATCTTTCTAGTTATTCTACCGCCCAAAGCTTAATCCATTTGAAGGTTTAGCACATGCTGAAAATTAACTTTGCTCACAAAGTACTTCTACTGAAGAGAAATGTATGCTTTCGAAATTAAATTATTTTACACGCAAAGAGGAACGCAGTGTATACAAAAATCGTTTTGTGAGGTCTTATGAGGTTGAAAAAGAAGATTTGAGTGTTAAAAAGACGAGATTGTGATTTGTTTTTGAATGGGAAGCCCTCAAACTTGTGCAATAATTTGCTTCTAAAAATGACGATTTTAACGGAATTTTGTTATTCTCAAATTTTTCAGGCAGAGATTCTCTAATTTCAATGGTTTGCAGTTACTTTGTTCAAACATGTTTTTATCCTTCTCTATCCAGAGAATTTCTTGTTAATCAGCCTGTGTAAAAATAATAATGAAGGTTACATCTGTCTGAATCAAACTTGCCCTAACTGGTGATATGTCTTTACATTTTTTATATTAACTTACTAAGCAGACTGCTAAGTTGATGAGCTGCTGAACTACAAAACTATTGCAGCATTTGAAATGCTCACAAATAATGTCCACCTTTGCAGTTTCTTAAGTTTGAAAATGAGTACTGGCTGTGAATGAGCCACTAAGTAAATATTCATAACCTTTAAAGAGGAGACATCAGCAGTTCCTTGTTCTCACATGAACTATGGAGCCTTTTCCTCAAAAGGTTACCTTTAGTTGTATTCTCTACATGGGCTTGTCAGGTCAAGTACCTATAAGACTCTAGGAGAGGTGGTCACTTTGATGTTATGTATATTTTTTTAACACTTTAGCTTAATTCTCTAATAACCTAATCAGTATGGGCCCCACCATGGATGTAATTGGAATATATCTAAATTTTGGTGAGCCTTGTGATGTTTGCTTACAAGGAACGTTCCTTAATATAAAAGTTGTTTTAAATTAACTCAGTCAAACATACTCATGGCATAATTTCTCTTCATATAAAAAGTAACGAGGGTAAACAAGTTGGAGTACAGGTGTATGTTGTTTGACAAGGTGATGTTGATTGTTGGTTTGTGATTTATGACAGGATGACAAAGGGAATGTCAAACCTGAAGAAGAATGGCCAACGGATGAATACTGGAGAGAGCTTTGGAGCAAATCGGAAAAAGAGTCTGATCCTGGGTCAGTTACTGACTCAGGTGATGAGGAGGATCCTGGGTCAGTTACCACCTCAGGTGACGAGTAGTTTCTTTGTTTAGTTGCTGACTCAAGTGACCAGGAAGACCCTGGGTTAATTACCGACTCAGGTGACGAGGAGGTTCTTTGGTTAGTTACTGACTCAAGTGACCAGGAAGACCCTGGGTTAATTACCGACTCAGGTGACGAGGAGGATCCTGGGTCAGTTACCGAACTCAGGTAATGAGGAGGAACCTGGGTCCTGCCTGGAAATGTAACTGACTAGGACTGACTCAGTAGACCACCTGAAACTAAGGAAACTTACCATTGGTCAGAACTGTCAGGCCATACCAGTCCATCCATTGATATAATTCCTTTAGATCTGCCCAGTTAGAGAAGTCAATACCTAAGTTGTAGTCATTGTGTTGAACAAAATTTGAAAACAAGTTTAGGAAACCTGATTAAACAAAGCACATTTCAAGATGATTGGTTGCTTTGGTTGGTTTCTGACCAATGGTAGGAGACTTCAGTGTTGTGATCAAATGAACAAACAATCGACTGTTGGATGAAAGATAAGGAAATATATTGTAATAGCTTTATATTTTTAGCTCAGGTAAATTGGTACCCTCACCAACATGGTAACTCCCATCCACAACATTGCTAAGAACATGTGGGATGTTCCTCTGGAGTCAGAGTGTCTCATCCTTGAAATTGATTGTTGGATTTGGATGTATTTTAGATTATTTTTCAATGTCCAATATTGTTGGTTGTAGTTTTGATTTACAGCTTTGAGCTTCAAAATTTGGTTTTCATGTCACTGAGTTAGAGACTGAGGTATTTTTTGTCATTTTTTAGTTTAGTTGGCTGATGGGCCTTGGCAATTAATTAATTAATTAGGCTGACTGTCATTTCTTTTGATATAAATGTAAGAAGTCCTCAATGCAGCCATTCTTCGGATAATCATAGATATTTCAATGTGGCAAAGAGCAAAACCATAACTACAGGTTGAAGTCTTCACTAGAAGGAAAAAAAAACAATGTGAATATCAATTTCGTGATTAAGGATCAATATTTTTCTTATTTTCATGGCATTCAAGGTGCTGTGAATGAATTTAGCTGTTTGTTTATTGGGGACAAGCTTCTGCTTGCCTAAATTTCTAAACATACCATTTGAGATTAATGTAAATATTGCATTGTGGTTGACATTCAGTCATTAGAGCTTTCAAAAGACAGTTGAGTTTGGTGGAAGAAGGGAGACTGTTTGACAATTATATCGCTAACTCTGAATTGTAAAATAATTTAATACAGTATTGTATTGGTTGTACTCTCAAAATTGGTAAAGTAAATGGTTTAAACCCAGGAGAGGAATTCGTATCGTGTGATCGTCCGGGTGAGTGTAGTTCTGAAAAGAACTGTAGTTGGTGACTGACGTTTCGACAACCTGTGCGGAAGTCATCTTCAGAGTCAAGTGAAGAGTAGTTGTCAGTCGATGATGTTATAAAGTCTGGTCTGTTGAACGTGATTGGTCTGTTTAGCCGAGGTGTGATTGGCTGGAAGACTCGTGTAGAGTTTGTTAACAGTCATTGGTCGGTTTCGATCCGTCTGTTGTTTGTCGGTTTGTTCACGTCGTTAATGAGTCGTTTGTAAGGTGCTGGTAGTTGTTGACATCTGTTGAGAGTCGTCTGTTCTAAGTTGGTAAACCAGCTTTCCAAAGTCAGTCGTTGAAAATAGTTTGTACTGTAGGTTCAGCATTTAGCAGAGTCCCAGTCGATTCTGTGATTAGTTTGTCGGTGATGTTCAGAAATGTGATTGTTTACATCTCCATTTCTAGTTGCTCGTTTGTGTTCAGTTAGTCGCGTGTTAAGGTTTCTACCAGTCTCACCAATGTAGGAGGCCTGGCAGTCGGAGCATTCGATCTTAGAAATCGCTCCCTGTCTGTTGTTGGGTTCGTCTTTGTCTTTACGTTGGTCAGTAAATGTCGTAAAGTAGTAATAGGCTTGTGAGCTACGCGGATGTTGTAAGGTTGTAGGATCCGCGCGATAGCCTCAGAAGTGCCTTTGATTTAGGGTATAGTAGCTGTAGTCGTGACAGATGTGGAGTCCCTGTTAGTTTCTGTAGTGTCGGTCGCCCTGTGAGTGTTTCGTCTAATGAAGTCAGTGTTGTAGTTGTTTTTGTCAAAAACACGGTCAAGGTACTTGTTTTCGTCAGATAAACTGTCCGGTGTGTTGCAAACAAGTTGCGCTCGTCTTGTCAATGTCTTGATAGTCGTGGCTTTGTGGGGAGTCGGGTTGTAGGATGATTCGTCAAGCAGTCTGTCGGTATGCGTCGGTTTTCTGTATACTGTTGTTCGTAGTTGTTGTTTCGGCCTACCAAACAGTCGAGAAAAGGGAGCTTGCCGTCTTCTTCGATCTCCCTGGTAAACTGAATGTCGGTGTTTTGTTCGTTAAGGCGATTGTGAAAAGCGTCAATTTCGTCTTTGTGTACGGCGGTAAATGTGTCGTCAACGTAGCGTAACCAAAGCGGTATGGTTTGTCGGCAAGTTGGAAGGGCGCGTTCCTCGATGTTTTGCATCACAATTTCTGCGACAACAACGGAGACCGGCGACCCCATAGCTGTTCCGTGCAACTGCTTGTAGTGTTTCCCGTTTTACTGAAAGTAAGTCGATGTAAGGCAGAGGTTAGGTAGGTCCATAATGTCTTCTGTCGGTAATGGAGTGCATCAGTAGACTGTTGGATGGCGGTTTCAGTACACTGTAGAGCCAATTGAAGTGGAATACTGGTGAACAGTGATTTCATATCAAAAGACACAAGTTTGTAGTCGTCGGGTATCTGTACGTCTTTGATAGCGTCAACAAAGTTCTCAGTAGATTGTAGTTTACGTCTCGATTTGTCAGTCAGTGGTTGCAGTATCGTCGTAAGGTATTTCGACAGTTGGTACGTCGGGGACCCACAGAATGAGACTATAGGTCGCATAGGTATCCCAGGTTTGTTTAGTTTCGGTAGTCCGAAAAGTTTAGGTGGTTGTGGTACAGAGCACCTCAGTCGGTAGTAGCGTTGAGTGTCAAAGGCGTCGGTCTTTTTAAGCGTAAGTAGTTTGTTGTTGAGTTTGCGTTGTAGTGCTGGCGTCGGGTCACGTTTAAGTAATTCGTAAGTTTGTTTATCGTTAACAAGTACGTCCATTTTGTCATAGTAGTCAGTCTTGTCCATAACAACAGTGACACAGTCCTTGGCAGGTTCTGATAAGTCTCGTTGACGAAAAAGAGCCGCTTCAACGCTAGATACAATAGACTCGGTCGGTATACGTCGAGGAACGCGCCCTTGCCGACAAACCATACCGCTTTGGTTACGCTACGTTGACGACATCTCCTGATTTTTATATATTAATCCTTTAAGGCTGATTTCTCAGT